>CM028356.1:25988951-26508491 GCA_016618105.1 Dendrobium huoshanense | reverse complement strand
GCTCAAACTTTAGTCGAGCTCGAGCTCCACTTGTTACACAAAATCGAGCTCATCGTGTCACTCGATTTTGTGCCAGATCCGCGTATGCCATTTCTGATGTAAAACGGACATGCACTGATGATTGGATTAAGGAAGTTTGCACGCTTAAATTTTAGAGCATAATAATTATAAGCTTAGTCTTGATGATAGACGGCAAAATAGAAATAATAAGGTGATAACATAGCTTAGGTCTAAGCACATGCGAGAAGTTGAGATCATTAATTAATCAAATAAATCTTACGTTGCATACATAGATGGTTTTCAACCAGACATCCCTAGATTAACAATAAGATAAGTTACTATGCAAGGATCCCTCACACATCTCTTCTAACTACAAGGCTTTAGCGGCGAATAATTAATATGATCTTCATGACGGTAGTAAATGCACATTCAAGGATGCAACTATGAAGATAAAAGAGTTTGGTGTCGAATTTACCCAAAAAACAAGAGAGATACGCGTTCCGGCAAAGTTGTTTGTCGTTGGGGATGAAGTGGGCAGCAACCCCGACCTCCTCGCACTAAGGAGCACTCGGGAAGCGGTGCAGAAATTCAGGACAGCAACTGGCAGGCAGCAAGGAGGTATTCTTGGACAGTTTTCTTGTTGATTCGGGCACTCTTGGGCAGGGGGGCAGAAATCTGGAGCTTTCCCAAGCAGTGGACAGCAAGTGGAAATACCCGAAAATCTGTAGCAGCTTTTGGATTCTTCCGGACAGCAAAATACTCCAGCAGAGAAAATATGAGAGGGATTAATCTTGATCTCCAATCTCAGATTTGGAAATCTGAAATTAAAACTTAAGTTTTGTTGAGGAGAAAGGTATTTAGGAGGCTTTAAGTGGTATTTAAGTGGTGGTGAGGTGGCAATTAGAGGGAGAAGCAAGGAGGGTGAGGTGGCCGGCCACATGAAGAGAGAGAGAGGGCTTGGAGGTTTTAAGGAGGTGGGGACCACTAGTAAAACTGAAATCAATTTCAGTTTTAAAAGATTAGAGGGAAAGTTATTTGAAATTAATTTGAATTTCAAATTTGGAAGAGGGGATTAATTAAGCCATCAATGGGGACCCATCATAGGGCCGGCGGCATGGTGAGGTGGAAGAGAGGGGAATAGGGAGGGAGTAAGTGCTTTCCAAATGAATCAATGCCACCTAGGATGAAAAATTGAAAACTCCACATGTCATGAAATTAAAATTGGATCAATTTGAAAACTTTCCTAATTAGGAATTTTCAAATATGGAAAGTTTTGAATTTCAAATTTTGAAATTCAAAATTCGGTAACTCCTTTATTTATTGCTAAGCACCCATCAAGGAGTCATAATGATGATTGGCATCTCCATCATGCCTTGGAGCAATGGGTGGCCGGCGGCCAAAGGAGGAGGGGTGGTTTTGGCTTCGGGTGGAGGTGGCTATGAGCTAGGCCGGCGGGTGGAATTGTGGAGGGGAGATTTGGTGGGGATCGATAGGTATTTCGGTGGTGGGATGAAAGTGGAGAGAATCGATGCAATAAGAAAATAAAAGAAAGAGAAGATAAGAGAACCGCGAACCTTGGAATCCACCAAGATTGGCGGGTATTGCTTTTGCCCCACTTGGGCCTCTCTTCTCACGAACTCACTAAGAGATCATTCCAAGAGAGAGAACTTAGAACTCACAAAGAGAATCATAAGCACAACGTGAAAATTTCATATCAATATCCATCCTCCTTTCCAAGAGGAAGGAGAAGGCTTAAATAGCCAATTACATGAAGGAAACATAAAAGACATAATTGCCCCTAGGGCCAACATAAAGCAAAGCCCTCAAGTGAGGGTAGAAATGGAAAAGTACAAATAACAAATAAAATACATGAAAATAAATAGACACGATCGTAGCCGTTGATCTTCGATGTCCTCATCATTCTCCCCAGGTGGGAGAAAACTCGACTCCGTCGAGTGGATGTCTCAAGAACTCTCGTGTATCTGAATCGATCAGCGGTATCACCTTGCGCTCTGATCATGTATCCTCTGACTTTGGTTTACCTCTTCACCTAGTCAAATATCTTCTTCGTCCACCCTCTTTTGTGGAAATAATATCATCACTAGGAATCATGTCAACCTTCTCCGCTATAGGAATTTTGGGAATAATTTTAGGAGTGGAGGTAGGCTTTGGGGTTCTCACAAGGTGGGGTCACACAAGGCTTAATATGAAGTGGATTTGGGGTTTATCTCTGGACCTTCAAAGTCTACTAAATCTTTTATGTTAGAAAAGGAATGAATGTTGAACTCTGCAAGCAGATCCACCACGCAAGCGTTGTTATAGACTTTATTGACTATTCTAAATGTTCCCGCACTTCTAGCATGTGATTTCCGGACGAATCCGCATCATTACTAAGTTACCAACCTTAATAGTTTTAAATTGTCGTTTAGAATCAGTATGAAGTTTATACTTATTATTGCTCTCTTCAGTTAAGCGTGCAATTTTCTTAAGAAAATTATGCAGATGTAATGTAAATGCGGTATGTGCTAAATTCATGTCTAAAATTCAAGACTCAACAAGATGAACATGAGGTGGTGCAAGAGATTTGATATGCAAGATGAATGAAATATGGATTCACACATACATTTTAAACAAAAAAGATTTTGGAAGACAACAGACTACAAAACACACGCAACAACATACTAACTCACATGAACATATAGCTAGACAAAGTGGATGAGTCACAAAAAGAGGGGTTTTAAAGTGTTCGGTCTAAGGGAACTGGTGTAGGGAGAGAAATGAAGACACTCTTAGCTACCAGGGCACTTCTATAGGTGGTTTCAGTTAGGGTCGACAGCAGTCTCCTAGTGGGGGTAGTATTATCTAATAAATTCATCCAACTAGGATAGAAGTGGTCCTTATCCTGGTAGGACGAGGTCATAATGGGCAAAATGTAAGAGTCAGGAATGACACACTCGGCCAAATATAAATCCAATTGAGCAGCTCTAAAGTTAGACTCTAATGAAACAAGAGGGGGCTCGTTGTCCAAATCAGGCTTAAAAACTTTCAGACTCAAAGTACTGTCTTCCGAAAGAGATTCAGGTTTGGTTGTAACCCTAAGATCCATGGGTTCCGTTTCACTTAAGTCTGGTGATAAATTCGATTGACTTACTTCCAGCTCGAGATTATCTAAGTCGCCATCAGAATTATCGAAAATTAATTCAGAATTATCAGAATTATCCGGAGTCATCTCAGTAGGTTTTACGACGAAATCAAGATCTTCCAAATTTAAATCCAAAGTGTTCGGAGTCCGGTTTGTTTCTTCCGAGATCACACTACTATCATCCAGGCATACTTTGTCCAAAGACTTGGCTTCGAGGAGACTAGGATCGGGGTGGGTTACGGTGTCGACGTTTAAAGGTTCTAGCTTTCCTAGTTCAGGGTTTAAGTCATTCAGGGAGTCTGACTCAATTACTTTTGTTCCATCCTCAAAGAAGTCTTCGTTATCCTTAATATCATTAGCATCCACGAAATGGATGCACTCAGTTTTAGGTTCAGATGGCGTTTTCTTGTTAATGCATTTCTTTATCAAAAGTACACTTGCAGGGTCAAGGACTGGGGAGGCTAAATGTTGACTGTGCTGACTAGAAGTAGGCCTTAGTGGGGAGTCATAAGAGATTAGTCTACCAGAAGACCCAGTAGGGGGTCGGCCATCAAGGTTAGGTGAAGACCTATAGGGTGGGTCAGCCAACCGGATGTTACTAATGGGTGGGTGGTCTTGACCACAGTAAGGTCTACGGGTTGTCCCAACGAAAGAGGTAGGGGGATGCTCTAGATGACGGTCACTAGTAGAGGGTCGGTATTTTAAATTAAGATCTCGCCTCATATCTTTCCAAGTAGTGTACTCTCCGCGAGACTCTTTATGATCTTCCAATCTTGCCCAAAATTGAAGAGCTCGACCTCTAAGGTGAGACTTAGCGATGCTAACCTGGTGCGACTCAGGGATATGACATGATTCAAAATATTCCTCTAATTGTCTAACCCATTCCCTAAAGCAGTAAATGTCCAAAGAACCATCAAAGGTAGGCAGACGATAAGGTGACTCTAAGTGAGGTCGTGGGGGCCTAGGCTCAGGTTTCTGGTGGTAAGTTGAGTGGGGTATGTAATTAGAGCGGGAATAGTCAACGGGTCTCTCCGTCATAATTCTAGTCATATTGCCCACTAGGTTAACGATGTCATCTAAACTCTTTTGGAGTCTAATCGGGTCCATTGAGAAGCGTCAAGTGACACCTAAAGAAGATTGGGTGCTAAGGATCACTAGGGAGGCTTCCTAAGTCAAGGACAATAGCTAATTCCCACTGAAACACTTGCTGAAATTGAAGTTTACAGCAGCAGGAAAGGTTTGGGCCGCAAGCACAACAAGGGGGGGAAGTTACCTAATTGTTTAGGCAAGGTTCTAGGGTGAAGGCAGCACCTAAATAGTGATACTAGGGTCACTAACGGGAGCTTAACCCCTGCAGGAAAAAGTTGACAGCAACCTAACACAACCAGGAACTCCCTCTAGGGTGGAAACCAAGTGCAGAAAATAGTGGACAGCACAAAAACAGCACCTATGGACTCTCCTAAATGATGTTCACAGTTGCTGGAAATGATGGGACAACAGTTCTAAACACAAATCCAAAAGTCCCAAGTAGTTAGAAACACTACGGACTCAAAGGCAGCAGCTAGACACACACTATGACGAATTAAATGCTCATGAACAGTGCAGGAAATGCAAAAACAGTGGCTAAAACAGTGGAAATTTGCTAACTAAGCAATGATATGCATGCCAATTTTTAATCTACAATAAAAACTAGAACCTAGGATGCATCTAGCACAAGTCAAGCATGCTAGCCATGCTCTGATACCAAGATGATGTAAAACGGACATGCACTGATGATTGGATTAAGGAAGTTTGCACGCTTAAATTTTAGAGCATAATAATTATAAGCTTAGTCTTGATGATAGACGGCAAAATAGAAATAATAAAGTGATAACATAGCTTAGGTCTAAGCACATGCGAGAAGTTGAGATCATTAATTAATCAAATAAATCTTACGTTGCATACATAGATGGTTTTCAACCAGACATCCCTAGATTAACAATAAGATAAGTTACTATGCAAGGATCCCTCACACATCTCTTCTAACTACAAGGCTTTAGCGGCGAATAATTAATATGATCTTCATGACGGTAGTAAATGCACATTCAAGGATGCAACTATGAAGATAAAAGAGTTTGGTGTCGAATTTACCCAAAAAACAAGAGAGATACGCGTTCCGGCAAAGTTGTTTGTCGTTGGGGATGAAGTGGGCAGCAACCCCGACCTCCTCGCACTAAGGAGCACTCGGGAAGCGGTGCAGAAATTCAGGACAGCAACTGGCAGGCAGCAAGGAGGTATTCTTGGACAGTTTTCTTGTTGATTCGGGCACTCTTGGGCAGGGGGGCAGAAATCTGGAGCTTTCCCAAGCAGTGGACAGCAAGTGGAAATACCCGAAAATCTGTAGCAGCTTTTGGATTCTTCCGGACAGCAAAATACTCCAGCAGAGAAAATATGAGAGGGATTAATCTTGATCTCCAATCTCAGATTTGGAAATCTGAAATTAAAACTTAAGTTTTGTTGAGGAGAAAGGTATTTAGGAGGCTTTTAAGTGGTATTTAAGTGGTGGTGAGGTGGCAATTAGAGGGAGAAGCAAGGAGGGTGAGGTGGCCGGCCACATGAAGAGAGAGAGAGGGCTTGGAGGTTTTAAGGAGGTGGGGACCACTAGTAAAACTGAAATCAATTTCAGTTTTAAAAGATTAGAGGGAAAGTTATTTGAAATTAATTTGAATTTCAAATTTGGAAGAGGGGATTAATTAAGCCATCAATGGGGACCCATCATAGGGCCGGCGGCATGGTGAGGTGGAAGAGAGGGGAATAGGGAGGGAGTAAGTGCTTTCCAAATGAATCAATGCCACCTAGGATGAAAAATTGAAAACTCCACATGTCATGAAATTAAAATTGGATCAATTTGAAAACTTTCCTAATTAGGAATTTTCAAATATGGAAAGTTTTGAATTTCAAATTTTGAAATTCAAAATTCGGTAACTCCTTTATTTATTGCTAAGCACCCATCAAGGAGTCATAATGATGATTGGCATCTCCATCATGCCTTGGAGCAATGGGTGGCCGGCGGCCAAAGGAGGAGGGGTGGTTTTGGCTTCGGGTGGAGGTGGCTATGAGCTAGGCCGGCGGGTGGAATTGTGGAGGGGAGATTTGGTGGGGATCGATAGGTATTTCGGTGGTGGGATGAAAGTGGAGAGAATCGATGCAATAAGAAAATAAAAGAAAGAGAAGATAAGAGAACCGCGAACCTTGGAATCCACCAAGATTGGCGGGTATTGCTTTTGCCCCACTTGGGCCTCTCTTCTCACGAACTCACTAAGAGATCATTCCAAGAGAGAGAACTTAGAACTCACAAAGAGAATCATAAGCACAACGTGAAAATTTCATATCAATATCCATCCTCCTTTCCAAGAGGAAGGAGAAGGCTTAAATAGCCAATTACATGAAGGAAACATAAAAGACATAATTGCCCCTAGGGCCAACATAAAGCAAAGCCCTCAAGTGAGGGTAGAAATGGAAAAGTACAAATAACAAATAAAATACATGAAAATAAATAGACACGATCGTAGCCGTTGATCTTCGATGTCCTCATCAATTTCGATCCGCATCCGTTCGATTTTTCATTTTTCCCGCCCAAGTTATCACTTTCCCTCCTATGTTCGCCATTTAGATCCCCTAATTTGAAATTAGGACTTCTTGCATTAATGAAAAGCAACGGTCACTTGGAATGAGGCAATGAGCTGCGTAATTTTTTTTTAAACTTCGTGTATGCATTAACTAGACAATTGCCGTCTTTTTTTTTTTTTTTTGAAACTTGAAAATTATGATATGATGTCTAAATAAATAATTAATCATAATTAGGCCCTTGATTAGTGGGCAGAGACTCTAAAATATAACTATTACATTAATTTTTATAATAAATGTTATATATTATTTTAATTAAATAAATAATTAATTACGAGCAGGCTCTCAAGTTCACGAGCCGAGCCTCATCAAGCTCGAACTTGACTCGTCAGCTCGATAAGCTCGGCTCGCGAGCCCATAAACGAGTCGAGCTGGATTGACTCACTTAAATCCCTACATGACCTTGTTGGGATGTCCAAATTCACATCTAAGAAGTGGTTGTTTTATAATTTTTTCTAAGTTATAATTTTACGTTTTAATTTTTTATAAGGACTCAATGCATATTTTAGACAAATATAGGTTTAGGTGTTCAAAAATAGTAGGGCAAATGATACACCATCTAAAAATCCATTTAGCTGGACACAAATCTTGAGAGAATATTCAATTGGAAACTCTCAAAATTAAATTTAGGATCATCCAAACTCTAATTTTAGCAAATTTATAGGTGAACTGAACATCTTGATATGATGAATCTAATAACATCAAAAGTGATCAATTTCGAACTCAAACAAGTCAAAATCAATAAGTGGAAGTATGGTTAGAAATTTCAAGACATTGATTGAAAGATCAAATGATCTTCGATTTTTGCACTCAAAATGAGTATTTCGATGCGAGAAATCTAAGTAGACAAAGATCACTTAATTATGAGATCATTAAGATAATTAAATACTAAAAAATACTCTATTATTAAAATAATCAATATGAGCTATTTGATGGAGTGTTTTGATATTTTAGCTAAATTTATTAAAATTTAACTCTAAAAATTATTAATAGAATTCATTCTACATGGTTCGACATAGGTGATTGCCACCCGCAACCATTGTCATTCGGTCGATGTCTCCCATCCTTCATCATTCGATTGCTGTCACTTGAATGTTGTCCTTTGTCTATTGTTGTCCAACCATTGTTGCTTGCCGAATACTAAAAAACACTCTATTATTAAAATAATCTACATGAGCCATTTGATGTAGTGTTTTGATATTTTGACTAAACTTACTAAAATTTCTTTCAAAAAAATTATAAATAGACATTCATATTCTCTATGTGAATGAGATTTAATTTGAAATTGAAAAGAGCAATGAGATTTGAAGAACTATAAAGCTCTATTCGAAGTTCGATGCAGGTGATTGCCACCAGCAACCACTGTCGTTCAACCAATGTCATCATTTGATTGCTGTCACTTAGACGTCATCCTTCGTCTATTTTTGTCCAATCGTTGTCACCTGCTCGTCATTGCTCATTTACCATCATCTGATTGTCATTTGTTCAATCATCATCATCTGATCACTATTACTTGTTTATCATTTATTCAATCATTGTCATCCGACTAACATAATTTGATTAACATCATTATTCTTTCACTTTATCTCCAGGAGATACATTCTTCTCCATATTCATAAGAAGTTGAGCTTGTATTACATAATTTTATTATATCTTCTCCAGTTGAAAGCAAGATTAGACTCCTTAAACCTTGTTGCAATGGTGGATCGTTTCAACTGGGCCATACCTTTTGATTTTTTTTACTTTCTAGACTTTCCACATAAAATTTTAGTATACATTGTTCAAGTTTTTTTTTTTTTTTCTCCTCTCCATTGTATGGAATTTCCTTAGAGTCTAAAGCTGAAGAGTTTCTTGATATTCTTTGCATTGAATGGCTGTTAGGTGATGTATTCTTTCCTTGACCGATTGATCAACTTGGGGTTCCCCAGGACAAGGGATTTTCAAGGAGTCAACCCCAACAGTTTCGATGGGCATGGAAACTACAGCATAGGAATGCGAGACCAGAGCGTCTTCCCTGAGATAAGATACGAAGCCCTTGGAAAGACTAGAGGCATGGATGTTTGCATCACCACATCAGCAAATACAGATAACGAGGCCCAGAGGCTGCTCGCTCTCCTTGGCATGCCATTTAAAGAGGGAGCAGGTCCTGCAGTTCTCTTGCGAAGGAAGAGGAAGAAAGCTCATCATTTTGACTCGAAGATTAAAGGAAAAAAATGAAGAGAAACTACATTTCAATCTCTTTATTCCGTCTAGTTATTGTAGATTTTTTCCTATTGTTAAAAATCTTATGCTTGATTGAAAAACTCGTATGCAATGAGATTTGGTGATTTAGTTCACAGCTTTCTTATTGTTTTTTGAGCTAAAAATTTTGTTGCTTAATGGCCTCATCGGGACAGATTATTTTGTGCGTACATCGGACTCAGTTTATCATCCTCAGGTGCAGCCACTTTATCCAGTACCGAGCCGCGTACCAAGTAAGAGATGATGTGATGCATTTTCATTGGGCCATCAATTCATCACTCGTAGGAATTTTTTTTGATAGGGTAAGGATCTCTGAGAGCACTGCGTCCGTTGAAAATGTAATCCTTGTAGATTGATTAACTTGCAGGGCCTTACATTGTGATTAGCATAGAATAATAAAAGCACTTATACAGCTTACTCGTACACATAACTAGCATTTAACTCTTAAAACCCACTCAACAATTAAGACGTGTAATGGACGGCTAAAAAAGATTAAAAAAATGATTTTAATTAAATAAGCATAAATTTAACAAACAGTATATTTTATAATTTATTATTATAAAATAAATTTCCTAGTCATAAGAACATAGTGTATTATAACTTCATCATAAACTATAAATTAAAACATGTAAGAGTTTATCGGTTTCTGTTCCCGTTCAATAAAATGATAAACATGATATCAGATAAACTATTCATTAATTAAAATAATAATAAATTTTAAATTATTATTCAAAAAGGGTGACTAATAAGTTTAGAATATTTTATTTTTTAAACTTACACCCGTTAACCTAAATAACGCAGCAGCGAACCAATTCTACTCAACCACACTGCCCGACCCTTACGCTTTCAATAGGCAACGGAATCGTCGGGTAATCGCATGGCTTACCGTTCTCCGGCAGCTCATCACATGCCTTCGGACTTACATAATTGCTCACTCCCTCCACCAAACTACAATTCCACAGCACCTTCTTCGGCTTCGCGCTCAACTCCGCCGTCACGTTCGAAATGCAAATATCCGTAAAAGCGTCTTTCTCAATCCCTTGGAGATTCGCCACCATGGTCACATTTTCAGCAAAGAAATCGCTATAATTAATCCGCGTAATCTCGGGGAGGGCGTCGGGGTCCCAATGGTCGTCGGCGTGGTTCCCGTAGTTGCCTGTTATCCAGAAAACGTATTTCATCGTGTGGAGGCTCACGCCTTTGACGAAGATGTCGCGGACAAAGCCGCCGCGGCCGACGGCGGTCTTAATGCGGACGGCGGCTTCGGAGTTGACGGCGACGATGTTCTCGGCGCGGACGTCTTGGATGCCGCCGGACATCTCGCTGCCGAGGGCGATGACGGCGCTGTCGGGGGAGATGCAGGTGACGCCGCGGATGAGGATGTGCTCGCTCGGCCGGCCGTATCTTATGCCATACTCGTCCCATCCGCTCTTGATGGCGATGCAGTCGTCGCCGGAGACGATGAAGCTGTTCTCGATCAGGACGTTGGAGCATGAGTCTGGGGCAAGATTAGTTGGCACAATTTAGTCTTTTTTAGCGGAGGTCTTCCGGAGATCAAAAGAGAGACGAATGAAAATAACAGTATCTATATATTTTAATGAGGGATTCACATACATATCAAGCCAAAGGGTCAATCTGAGGGAAAATTATTAGGTTCGGATGACAGAGAGTTACATCTGGATTTTTTTTTTGTCTACAGTAAAAATACAATTAAAGCACAATTATTGTAGCAACTGTACTTTGACTATGCTTTGCTTGTAGGCAGAGAGAAATCCTAATGATTCTTTCTATCCAGTATCCTCACCTAATAATTTGCCCAATAGAAGGGGAAATTATTCTATGCGGAGTCTGAATGTAGAGAATCTTTCTGATCACAGCATATCCTATGCGTAAGCTCTGCCTAAGCTCTGTGTATATACTACGTATTTGTAGATACACAATAAATTAACAGCAAATAATTAGTTGTGAGGATTTGCTGCGTATCTACAAATACGCATAGTATAAGCAGAGTATAAACAGAATGTAAACAAAACATACGCAGTACATTCAATAATCCAGAAGATTCTCTACGTTCTCACAGAATAATTTCCCCCCCAATAGAAGAGCCTATGACTACCATAAATGAATTTCCTGTAATTAAGATACTGAAACTTACCTGGATCGATGCCATCGGTGTTAGGGGAGTCTACAGGAGCCAGAACGGTGACACTTGAAATGATGACATTGCTATTGATGGAAAATATAACTAATTAGTTAATAATTGACAAGCTGATCACATTTGAAATTGATAAGGTAAAGCAGAGAACTGACTTGCAGTAAACCGGATGCAGAGTCCAAGCTGGAGAGTTAATGAAGGTGAGATTGGAGATGAGGATGTTCTCCGAATGCATGAGCTCAAGGAGGTATCCGCGAGTAGAGTCAAGCTCCTTTTTGTGAAATTTATCCCACCAGAACTGGCCTTGGCCATCGATCGTCCCATTTTCACCTATTATTTTATGCATAAATCATAGCAAGTTATGTACTAAATGTGAATAAGAAGATAGAGGAGAAATTATTAGGTGCGGAGTGCGGAGGGGAGAACCGTCCGTATAAGTACTGGGTACTTAGCGGTACCGAGTGCGGGTACCGAGCTGGGTATCCACCAATGAAGTGATATGATGCATTTTTATTGGTCTTCAGACGCACTCCGCACCTAATAATTTCTTAGATAGAGAGATAGGGGGAGGGCTTGTTATGCCTGTGATGATGACATCGGTTAGATTAGACCCCCAGATGAAGTTGCTGTATCTTCCACCGGTGGTATCCCTTCCTCTTCCGTAGGACGGCAAGGGCTCAACGATTGGATACTCGTCAAAGTCCTGTGGGCAACAAGTTAACTTATTGAAGTAATGTTACTAAACATTTGATTTTGCAGGAGACGATCAAATTTAGGAAAACATAGGTGTCGCTTGAATTTATTGAAATCTAAATATAAAAAATTATCTAATAAAAATAATAAATCATTAAAATTTTAAAACAAATAATAATATTAAATCATTAAAAGTATTAAAATGATTTTGATCCTATATTATTATATTAATTTATAGAATATATCATTAAGGGCCTATTTGAATTCATTTTGTTTTTTTAAAGCATATTTGTTTGGCGTTTTTTAACTGTTCTTATTTTTAAAACAAATAAAATTGTTTTTTTTTAATACTTAAAATGTTTATGTATTTTTCAAACTAATTATCATCATTGTAGCTTTCTCACTACCAATTGTTACCACCATTACATAAATCAACTTTTTCACTATTTAATTAAAATAAAATTAACATATTTAAGAATATCAAATATATTCTATTTCATGTGAAATAATAAATAAATTTAAATTAAAATATATAATTGTTGCGTGTCAGAAAATACGCGGCGGTAGAGTTTGTAAGTTCGCGTCCGAGCGTTGCACGTAAGTTTAACACACAAACAGAAAAGAGGGTGAACTCCGAGGGTTTTTACGTGGAAAACCCAAAAATGGGAAAAACCACGGGGCCTCGCCCAGTTGCAAAGTTCCACTAGTGATTTTGCAGATTACAGATGGCGGATTTCGTCCCACAAGTCGGGATAATCCAAATACAACTTGTTTCTTCCAGTGAGTTTACAAAATCCCTACGAATTCCTAGCGTTTCCTGAAAATCCGGCAGAGTTCCGGCGTCTTCAGGCGGCAGGAAAAGCTCCGGCGGCGGTGGTCGAGGAGGTGAGGAATCTCCTATTCCCCTTTCTCCTTCTCCTTCTCTTCTTCTGCGAATTCTTGGCGTTTCCTGAAAATCCGGCAGAGTCCCGGCGTCTTCAGGCGGCAGGAAAAGCTCCGGCGGCGGTGGTCGAGGAGGTGAGGAATCTCCTATTCCCCTTTCTCCTTCTCCTTCTCTTCTTCTGCGAATTCTTGGCGTTTCCTGAAAATCCGGCAGAGTCCCGGCGTCTTCAGGCGGCAGGAAAAGCTCCGGCGGCGGTGGTCGAGGAGGTGAGGAATCTCCTATTCCCCTTTCTCCTTCTCCTTCTCTTCCTCTTCTCTCTCTTCACTTGAGCCCCTTGGTGTAGAATGAGGGCTCTATTTATAGTTTTTCTGGAGTGGCATAGCCCGTAAATAGGCGTGAGATCAAGGGCGAACAGGGAGTGGTTTGAATGGACGGTCGATATCGAATCTTTTAATCATGCACCGTTCGTTGGACATTTGATGGCCTTAATGATGTCGGAATTCGATGATCTTGGGCTCGTTGGATTCGCCTCGTCGAGCCGCTCGATTCGAGTATAAGCTCGTCAAAATCGGAGACCGTTTGGTAACTCAAATTGCGGTTTGAACCTTACAACAGCGCTTCGAACCTTTGATTCGGACTCATTTGGGCTCGGATTGGGTTGATCTTGGTGTCGTTGGGTTTGTATTTCCGAGACGCTCAGTTTGACTGTAAGCTCGCTGAAATCGGAGTTCATATGCTCCCGAAATTAATTTTTGAAGTTTGCGGATTGATTTTGCCTCGAGATTCGTGCTCAATCAAGATTATTTTGTGATGACGTATCAGTTGCCCCCCTATTTTTGGACGTCGAAGCTTCAGGAGTCCGAAAATATATGTGTCGACAATTTGCATTTGCCAAAACGCAAAAAATTGCATTCCGAAAATTAAATGCTTGCTCAAACTTGATCGTAGAGGCCCCGTTGAGTTCCGAAAGTGTCGTAATTGAGTCCGGAACGTCGAAAAACGTGTCCGGGGACCCAAAAAACGTCCGAATCGGACCATCCGGGCCGAAAATCGGGCTCGGGTACGCATAGTCGGCCGAACCGGACGGCCGGACGGCAGCCGGCCGCCGCCAGCCGCCGCTTGCCGGCGGCATGCTCGCGCGCTGCGGCCGCGTGAGCGCCTGCGGCCGAACCGCGCCCGCGCTGAGGGCGCATCCGCGCCCGCGCTGTGGGCGCACCCACGCCCGCGCTGAGGGCGCACTCGCGCCCGCGCTGAGGGGCGCACCCGCGCCCGCGCCCGGGCTGCGCCTGGGCTAGCCGCGCGCCCGGGCTAGCCGTGCCCGCGCCTGCCGCGCGTGGTCTGCCGCGCGTGTAGTGCTGCCGGCGGTTGCCGGCTGCTGGCCGTGTGTGGCCAGCCGCGATCCGCGCGCGCCTGCCGCGGATTGCCGCGCTGGCCGCGCCGTTTCGTGCGCTCGGTTGGCAGCACCGACCTAGTGGGCCCCACGCACATTAAAAAATAGCATTTTTGTTATTTTTTGGCCCAAACAATTCCGAAAAAATCCCAAAAAATTCCAAAAAATTCGGAAAAAATTTAAAATTTTTTTGGAATTTCGAAATTTGCTATAACTCCCTCATGTCTTCTCCAAAACCTATAAATAGGCCCCTCAGGCCTTTAGAAAACTTGCACCTTCTCTTTCTTTCTCCCTCCGGTTCTCTGGCGATAGAAACCTACGGGATTTCTTCCTCTCCCTCCGGTTTACTGGCGATAGAAACCTACGGGATTTCTTCCTCTCCCTCCGGTTTACTGGTGATAGAAACCTACGGGATTTCTTCCTCCCCCTCCGGTTTTCTGGCGATAGAAACCAACGGGATTTCTTCCTCCCCCTCCGGTTTTCTGGCGATAGAAACCTACGGGATTTCTTCCTCTCCCTCCGGTTTACTGGCGATAGAAACCTACGGGATTTTCTTTCTCCCCCTCCGGTTTACTGGCGATAGAAACCTACGGGATTTCTTCCTCCCCCTCCGGCTTACTGGCGGTTGAGGCTTCCGCTATTTGCGAGTTGGAATTCTTTCCTGCTCGACTTAGTGCCCCTCCTCGTGCGCAGAAGCCTACGGGATCTCTTTTCCATCTGAGCGGAGGTTTGTTGGCGATGGACGATCGAGTTGAAGCCCGTTAGTAGTCAACGATCGAGTGTGGAGTCAAAGGGGAGAGTTCGAGAATGCGTTGCGAGAAGCCGATGACGCGTAGTAGTCTGCCGACGAGCAGAAGTCCGACGACAGGAAGAAGTCTGACTTCGGGTAGAAGACCGACGAAAATTCGTTGACGAGCAGGAGTCTGGCGACGAGTAGAAGTACGACGTCGGGTAGGAATCCGCTAACGAGCAGAAGTCCGACGATGCATAGGAGTCTTCTGACGAGCAGAAGTCTGACGACGAGTAGAAGTCCGCTGACGAGCAGAAGTCCGATGTCGGGTAGAAATCCGCTGACGAGCAGAAATCCGACGATAGGGAGAAGTTCAACGTCGGGTAGAAGACCGACAAAGATTTGTCGACGAGCAGAAGTCTGACGACGAGTAGAAGTCCGCTGACGAGCAGAAGTCCGACGACGAGTAGAAGTCCGCTGACGAGCAGAAGTCTGACGCCGGGTAGAAGTTCAACATCGGGTAGAAGACCGACGAAGATTCGTCGACGAGCAGAAGTCTGACGACGAGTAGAAGTCCGCTGATGAGCAGAAGTTCGATGTCGGGTAGAAGACCGACGAATATTCGTTGACGAGCAGGAGTCTGGCGACGAGTAGAAAGTACGACGTCGGGTAGGAATCCGCTAACGAGCAGAAGTCCGACGATGCATAGGAGTCTTCTGACGAGCAGAAGTCTGACGACGAGTAGAAGTCCGCTGACGAGCAGAAGTCCGATGTCGGGTAGAAATCCGCTGACGAGCAGAAATCCGACGATAGGGAGAAGTTCAACGTCGGGTAGAAGACCGACAAAGATTTGTCGACGAGCAGAAGTCTGACGACGAGTAGAAGTCCGCTGACGAGCAGAAGTCCGACGACGAGTAGAAGTCCGCTGACGAGCAGAAGTCTGACGCCGGGTAGAAGTTCAACATCGGGTAGAAGACCGACGAAGATTCGTCGACGAGCAGAAGTCTGGCGACGAGTAGAAGTACGACGTCGGGTAGGAATCCGCTAACGAGCAGAAGTCCGACGATGCATAGGAGTCTTCTGACGAGCAGAAGTCTGACGACGAGTAGAAGTCCGCTGACGAGCAGAAGTCCGATGTCGGGTAGAAATCCGCTGACGAGCAGAAATCCGACGATAGGGAGAAGTTCAACGTCGGGTAGAAGACCGACAAAGATTTGTCGACGAGCAGAAGTCTGACGACGAGTAGAAGTCCGCTGATGAGCAGAAGTCTGACGTCGGGTAGAAGTTCAACATCGGGTAGAAGACCGACGAGAATTCGTCGACGAGGAGGAGTCTGACGTCGAGCAGAAGTCCGCTGACGAGCAGAAGTCCGACGACGAGTAGAAGTCCGCTGACGAGCAGAAGTCTGACGACGAGTAGAAGTCCGCTGATGAGCAGAAGTTCGATGTCGGGTAGAAGACCGACGAATATTCGTCGACGAGCAGAAGTCTGACGACGAGCAAAGGTCCTATCCGAGGTTGTATGTCAGAATATTTGTTTGATGATATTAACCTGTATGGAAGAGATCGAGAGAATCCACCAAGAATGTGAGACCTATCCGATGTTGTATGTCAGAACATTTGTTCGATGACATTAACATGTGTGGAAGAGGTCGAGAGAATCCACCAAGGATGTGAGACCTTTCCGAGGTTGTATGTCAGAGCCCTGCTCGATGACGTTAACCTGTGTGGAAGAGGTCGAGAGAATCCACCAAGGATGTAAGACCTATCCGAGGTTGTATGTCGGAGCCCTGCTCGACGACGTTAACCTGTGTGGATGAGGTCAGGATCAAATCCCCCTGGGGTTGATCGTCCGGTGATTGAGATACAATATGGATTGTGTATTTCTCGAATCACGGAGAAAGAATTTGAGGAGTTTTTTCTTATCTTTCATAAGAGAAAAAATCATATCACAATAATATGAACATTCTATTACTACATTAAGTAAGATAGTACAATTGTCCCCTAGTACGACTTACAAATTACAAAGCACTCAACACACGAGATCTACGTATGGTGATAATACCACAACATTAAACTTGGAAGACGACATTAGAGATATCAAAGTGACACTCAACTCAACATAAAAGAGTGACAACAAGACAAGTAATATTGCTAATACAAATACACAAAGTGTGTGATCATTCAATCTCTCCAACCATTTGAATATTATTCAATGGTTGTCTTTGTTGTTGACTTTGCCCCCCAACGGGACGAGCTTCCTCTCGGGTTGGCGCATTCTTGATGAATTGTTGGAGATATCCTTGCTGGATTAGTCTCTCAACTTCTTCCTTGAGTTGCCAACATGCTTCAGTAGTGTGCCCACGGCTACGGTGGAAGTGGCAATATTGCTCTTGATTTCCGACGTTGGGCTTCAAAGGGTGTGGCCATTTCACATTCTCCTGATCCCGGATGGCCATTAATACATTTGATTTGGATGTATTAAGTGGTGTGTACTCCTTTTCTTGGCGAGGTCCTCGTCGTGGTGATGGAGACTTATGAGGTAGATTATTCTTCTCATGCTTTTTCTGCTGTGAGAAATAATTATCCATCCCAGGTGCACCTTTGCGCTTCCCGTTGATTTGCTCAAACTGTTTCCTGTGAGCATTTATAGCTTCATCCGCAGAGATTTGTGCCTCCACGCGATGGATCAAGTCGGCGTATGAATGGACGGTGTCTCGCATAAGGGCCGAATAGAAGGGGCCAGGACGAAGACCTCCAAGAAAGACCCCTCTGAGTAATTCAGGGTCTACTCCTGGAATTTGTCGTGCTTCAGTGGAAAATCGTTGAAAATACTCCTTCAACGATTCTCCCTCATTTTGGCGAATCCCGGAAAGGTGGGAAGAATCCTTTGCAATTCTTCGATTGGCCACAAATTGTTCGACGAATACTTTGGCCAATTTGACAAAAGAGGGGATCGTTCCAGGTGGAAGCGAGTAGAACCATGTTCGGGCTTGTCCTTTAAGGGTGGCGGGAAAGACCTGGCAGAGGAGCGCGTCTGATGCTCGTTGAATATGCATGATGGTTCTATAGTAGTCAACATGCTCATACGGGTCGGTCGTCCCGTCGTAGGATTCAACGTTTGGCACTTTGAACCCGACCGGAATGGGGTGCTGAAGAATGGCTTCAGTTAGAGGTGATGACTCCTGAAAATTCCTCTGTCGGAGAACATGCCTCACCTCTCCTCGGGGGAACTCTTCCCGTACCAATTTTTGCAGTTCACGACGCAGGACATTGTGAGGGAATCCCGCGATGTGTGGTTGGGGAGAGCCTTCGGGGAGATCCGAAAAAATGCGAGGATGTGTTGAACTCGCTGTATCGGCAAGTTCATCTTCCTGTTGTGATTGAGGATGTGGAGGAAGACGAATTTCTTCTTGTCGACGCTCGAATTGAATATCTTCAACCCTTGGTGGATCCCGAGGGGGAAGGATCTCCTCCAACGTCGGCTGTCGATCATCTCGTAGGAGTTGGAGGATCTCGTTTTGCGATTCTTCCATCTTCCGGATTCTTTCTTCTAAAGAATGTCCCAAAGTCCCTTCTCCGGCAGCATTCTGCCCCCCAGGGTGAAAAGATGCTGACATTAGTCGTCTATGGTTAATAGACGGATTTCTGGACTGATGAGAGTTGGAGCGAGAAGCTCCAACTAAACGACTGCTGCGCCTATTCACCATCGTAGCAGTACTCGAAGTAGTGGGATAGTTGTTCCCACAGACGGCGCCAAACTGTTGCGTGTCAGAAAATACGCGGCGGTAGAGTTTGTAAGTTCGCGTCCGAGCGTTGCACGTAAGTTTAACACACAAACAGAAAAGAGGGTGAACTCCGAGGGTTTTTACGTGGAAAACCCAAAAATGGGAAAAACCACGGGGCCTCGCCCAGTTGCAAAGTTCCACTAGTGATTTTGCAGATTACAGATGGCGGATTTCGTCCCACAAGTCGGGATAATCCAAATACAACTTGTTTCTTCCAGTGAGTTTACAAAATCCCTACGAATTCCTAGCGTTTCCTGAAAATCCGGCAGAGTTCCGGCGTCTTCAGGCGGCAGGAAAAGCTCCGGCGGCGGTGGTCGAGGAGGTGAGGAATCTCCTATTCCCCTTTCTCCTTCTCCTTCTCTTCTTCTGCGAATTCTTGGCGTTTCCTGAAAATCCGGCAGAGTCCCGGCGTCTTCAGGCGGCAGGAAAAGCTCCGGCGGCGGTGGTCGAGGAGGTGAGGAATCTCCTATTCCCCTTTCTCCTTCTCCTTCTCTTCTTCTGCGAATTCTTGGCGTTTCCTGAAAATCCGGCAGAGTCCCGGCGTCTTCAGGCGGCAGGAAAAGCTCCGGCGGCGGTGGTCGAGGAGGTGAGGAATCTCCTATTCCCCTTTCTCCTTCTCCTTCTCTTCCTCTTCTCTCTCTTCACTTGAGCCCCTTGGTGTAGAATGAGGGCTCTATTTATAGTTTTTCTGGAGTGGCATAGCCCGTAAATAGGCGTGAGATCAAGGGCGAACAGGGAGTGGTTTGAATGGACGGTCGATATCGAATCTTTTAATCATGCACCGTTCGTTGGACATTTGATGGCCTTAATGATGTCGGAATTCGATGATCTTGGGCTCGTTGGATTCGCCTCGTCGAGCCGCTCGATTCGAGTATAAGCTCGTCAAAATCGGAGACCGTTTGGTAACTCAAATTGCGGTTTGAACCTTACAACAGCGCTTCGAACCTTTGATTCGGACTCATTTGGGCTCGGATTGGGTTGATCTTGGTGTCGTTGGGTTTGTATTTCCGAGACGCTCAGTTTGACTGTAAGCTCGCTGAAATCGGAGTTCATATGCTCCCGAAATTAATTTTTGAAGTTTGCGGATTGATTTTGCCTCGAGATTCGTGCTCAATCAAGATTATTTTGTGATGACGTATCAATAATATAAGTAATCCCAAACTATCCTTAAAATCAAGGGCGGATCCACCTTAAGCCCCACCTTAGAAAATTAAAAAAGAATCTTTATTATATAATTCTTTAGATAATTTGTCCCTCTCAATGTATTTTTTAGTCTTTCTTACAAGGTCGAACCCTTAAACAAATAAGGGTTGCGAGGTAGTGTCCTCGAAACAGATTTTAGTTGTAGGAATATTCATGAAAAAAAAATCTCTACACAATTGTTATGGGATGAAAGGTGTTTGATAGAGAAGAGGATTGACGAATTAGGACAGAATTTGAAAGAAGTGGAGCTTGCTCAAGATGATCTTTAGGAGAATAAGCTTTTAATCTTGAAACTGATGTAACCATCGACGTTATATCTGCTAATCCTTGAACTGAACGGCTAAAGGTTGTCGTGCAATTTTCAAAAAAATAAATGCAACACCTAAGTCCTAATGAAGCCATGGTCGTGTAACCCTGACGTTCGAAATTAAAATTTGCTAATTTAGTATTTCCTAATGACCTGGTCACGTGTTATAGCACGCAATAAATGTTAAGCATTAGAAACTATTTTTAATTAATGAAGGAAACAATAATGTTGACTTAAATGTGATGCTGACGTACGATGTCCTTGGGCAATTGAAACACAAGACGTTAATCTTTTGTTTATAGTAATACGGGAATTTTTGTATACATATGTGCTAAGTTAAAATGACAATTTTCATGTTCTCAAACAGTTTGGCATTTTGCCTCACAATAACATTTAGATATGATTGTAACTTAAATTTAATTCTAAATTTCTGTGTGAAATAAATTTATTTTTAATCATAAATTTATATAAATATTACATCATTATTATTTTATTTCATTTTTTTAGTTGAATAATTTTAATGTTTATTATATCATCCAATATTTAATTTGATTTTTACAATCTTGGAAAGATGGAAAGGCCGTGTTTAATTTAAATACGGTCTCATATTTTGACTTTAAAAATTTACATATCCTTATATTTATGGCAGTGATAGATTTTTTCGTGTTTGGTCATCGACCATAATTTCTCAAATCTATTTTTTTATATGTAGCACTTTTAGTTCCTTGTGACAATCACTTTATTTTACTTGAAGCACAGTTATTACAAAAATTAAAATAATTTTAATACCACTAAAATTATATTAAAGTTGTTGGGTACAAGAACAGATGAACATACCCTAGAAGAGACTGAATTAGATCGCTTTGCAATTTGTTTAAGAAATTAGACTATATAAAATTCTATTTCATTGTACGGCACGTTTGGTAGTCTTCCAAACTTAAATCGAAACAAACAAATATTATAAGAAACTCAATTAAAACATCAAAATTCAACCAAAGTCATAAAAAATTACTATGAAAAGTTTGTCTCGATGAATTTAAGTGTTACTGAAATATAATATTTACAAGAATGATTTAAATCAAACTTTTTACGGGCTTAAATCATTCTGCAGCAAAGGGTTAATATAAAAACTTTATTTCATGGATAAGATGAATAATGAAATTTACGCCCAACAAATCGGCAAAACAAATCCATTAGAGCGGCGGCAAAAGAAACCCGTGAACCCTTCCCCAACTAATCCTATGGCCTCTAACGACTCACCCACGTCCACAGGGTCCACCACATTCCTTTCCGTTAGACAAAATCGATATCAGAAATTCCCAAATCCCTCTGCACGTGAATCAAAGGAGGTGAACGTACCGTGCTTGCGACAATCTCAGCATGTTCTTGGAGGAAGAGGGTGAAGTGGCTGGTCAGATTAAAAGGTCCGGTGAGCCACCGCCCCGGCGGAACGATGAGCATGCTTCCGCCATCGGAGGCGTATTGGCTGAGATTAGCGATGGCGTCGCGGAACGCTTTGGTGTTCGATGTGACCCCATCACTTACTCCGCCGAACTGTACCAGATCCGCTGCGTATGCTCGGCATCCGCCCGGCGCGCCATCGCCGACGGACCACAGCTGTTGGCCGAACTCCTCTGCACGCCGGCACTCCGCCGTCCACACTAATGCGACCATCGCGATGATCTGCGGAAATCGTATCGAAAATTTACAAAAACTGGAAGGTTTGGACATTAAAGAAGGAGAAATCAAGAGCAAGAAAGGAAAATACCGAGAGTCGAATTGATCTGCTTCGGATTCCGAAGGGTTCCATGAGTGCCGAGGAGAGGAAGGTTAACGAATTTGTAGAAGGCAGGAAGAATCGCAAGAGAGATGGGTTGGTATTTATAGGCGGGAGATCGGGTTTTGCATTGAAGCGATGCAATATTTGGATATACGAATTGCCATTACTTTCCGTGCAATAAATAGAAGGTAGTGTGCACCCACACGATCTCCCACTACGAAGATAGTTTGATTGGAATTATTAAGATTCGTAGGTAATTTAATTGTATTATAATATATTTAAAATTATTTATTTAATCATTAAATAAATTCAAGATATTATTTTTATATTTAATTATAAATAAATAAAATCTTAATTAAAAAAGAAATAAATAAACTAATATTGAGTGGGGATGTAGGTCTCATGAGGGTTGTTATATGAGGTTATGACAGCTCATCTCAGGGGTTTGTTTGGAAAGCAAATTTTTAATAATTTTTTTTTTTAATTTTATACTATTTTTAAGCAGCAGAAAAAAAAGCCGTCCCAAACATAGCCTCAGTCTCTTGGTTGGGAGCTTTGGCTATCGCCCAAAAAATTTTGGAAACTATATGAGATTGAGGAGCGACAAAGTGCGGCACATTGTCTGTGCTGTATATTGTTGGTGTTGTTACGGGATAGGTTGATGAGCAAGTATCAACTACAAAAGTGAGGGTGCGGAAAGCTGGTTGGTTCATGGGTAGCACTCGTGCAATGCAACGAGCATCACCAAATGAGATGCAAGAGCTACGTCCATCACAAGAGGTTGTGAAGGCTTAAGTTTTGTTTGGGACAGCTTTTTTACTGCTTTGTAAAGCTATTTTTTTAGTACAAAAAATCTTAAAAACAGATAAAAAAAAAGTAGCGGTCTAAAACTGTCTCAAACGAAGCCTTACTCACATGTGGTGTATTTGAAAATCATGTGAATCAACTGCATTTCATGTTCACTGAAACTAAACTGTTTTGAGATTGACAAATCCCTCAATAAATTACTTAGAATTTGTTTTACTTCCAATCAAATAATTCTTATAAAGGAACACACAGAGCTAATCATTAAAAATTTTGAATATAATGGAAAAAGGGGTTTTAATTGCAATTAGCAAAATTCAAATTAGCTCCCAATTATGTGACAAGAAAGTTAATATTTGATTGATTCGTTATGTAGAGAATGATTATCGGAGGAAATATATTTATTATAATTTATATGAGAGATTTTTACAAAACTTTATTTAAAAAGAAAGTGAATTAACACTTAGAATAAAGAGAATAACACAAAATAAGAAAGATTAATTTATTTTATTTTCTTTCTCCAATACGTTAATCATTATGTTATACATTTTTCCTGCTATATTTGATCTATCCTTGTTGCCTAACGTTTATTAGCAGCTGGGTTTGGTTACTATTTTTTGTTACTTATTATTTTTTCAAAAATTAATGTAGCGAAAAGCTATTTTTTATAATGAAAATAATTAATTTTTTTTTAGTTAAGTTGATTCCTCATATGCTTCATTTGGGAAAGCTTTATTACTGCTTTTTTTAGTACAAAATTTTTAATTATTATAAAAAAGTTGCTTTAAATAGTAAGAAAGTCATCTCAAACAAAATCATAGACTACGTTTGGGACGGCTTTCTTACTACTTCTTGAAGCAGTTTTTTAGTACAAAAGTTAATTTTTTTTTACTAGAAAGCTGCTTCAAAAGCAGTAAGAAAGTGGTCCCAAATGAAGCCATAGGCTTCGTTTGGGACGGCTTTTTTATTGCTTTCTAAAACGGAGTTTTAGTACAAATTTTTTTATTTTTGTACTAAAACTTCATTTTAAAAAGCAATAAAAAAGCCGTCCAAAACAAAGCCATAGTCACTTCATAATCAAGTTTATAAAAAGCTAAAATCATCTCAAATAAATTTATCCTTTTTGCCTAACTTGTTTTACTTGGTTTCATGTTTTTTTTTGTTCAGTTATATTCTTTGTGTCTAATGAAATATTGATCCTCACAAAAAATTTTCAAGGTACTAACTTTCTAGACCTGTCGGTTCCAACTATGATGTCTATTGAGGGGATTTTTATTTGGTCCGGTGCAAGGAGCTAGAGGAAGGTTCGGTTTTGCCTAAAAAAGTGCAAATACCGAGTTTTTTGAAAAAATACCGAGTTTTTCAAAAAACTCGGTATTTGCACTTTTTACCTATTTTTGCCTAAAACCGAACCTTCCTCTACATCCAGTGAAAGGACCTAATAATTGCTCCTATTGAGGGCCTTGTTGTTGACCGATATCTTCTGGAGATAATTTTTTATGCCTAATCTCCATAAGTGATAACCTATCATATTTTATAAACCTCTATAAGTTTATCAAGAGCTTACTTTACCTAACCTTTACATATTTCTTTTTACAATATATCATATACCTAATATTTATAATTTTATTCAACTTTAAAATTTAAAAATTAAGGTCATTTCATGGTATTAGAAGGCATCACACATTCTTCTCTTTGAAAGAACTAAATATAGGGACTTAGGTTTAAGAAGTGTCAATGAGTAATCAAAGCTTAGTAGTTTTCTCGGCTAGTGTCAAATAGCGGATTTAAGTATTAAATGAACGTCAATGATGACTAAATGCCCAAAGGTGGCAACTAACAACTAGATCAAGCCTTCTAAAGAGGAATATGTGATTGTCACAAGGAATTATGATCGACTAGGTGATGTAATATAGTTGTCTAAGGTTTTCATTGAGTTAGTAGAAAGATTTTCTTTTCATTTTTTCTCTTTTCATTTTTAATATTAGTAATTTAAATTATTAAATAATTATTTATAAATACTTTTTAATTAAACAAAATAAGTATAAAAACAGTTTTTAATTAATTTTTTAGGCCATTTAATATAAATGTAATGAAATTGAAAATAATCTTTCATTACCTTTTTAATCTATTTTTATAAAAAATTTATTAGAATAAAATTTTAAAAGCTTTTGTAATAAATTAAATTAGTAATTTTAATAATTCATTAGAATATATTTTATCAAATTATTAATATTAAAAATAATATTTAATTATATTTTTAATTTTTATCAAAATTTTATTAGAATGAAAGTTTGAAAGTTTTTGTAATAAATTAAATTACTA
This sequence comes from Dendrobium huoshanense, assembly GCA_016618105.1. Classification (NCBI taxonomy): domain Eukaryota; kingdom Viridiplantae; phylum Streptophyta; class Magnoliopsida; order Asparagales; family Orchidaceae; genus Dendrobium; species Dendrobium huoshanense. The sequence continues at coordinate 26,483,385 of CM028356.1, read as the reverse complement.
ATGTAGATGTAATAGGGATGAAAATTTCATCCTAATAAAAATTTGATAAATAATACGTTGAAAATATAATGAAAAAATTAATTAAAAAAATATTGTTTATACTTATTTATTTTGAATAAACTTTTTTTATAAATAATTATTTAACAAATTAAATTGCTAATATATATATATATATATATATATCACCCGTCTCTCTCTCTTCTTCTATCTTATTCTTCCAATCCGATGGCCCTGCCTCTTCGAACAATTATTACGTCCTCCGACCGGAAAGCCAAATTCTTTGCATAAAAAGCTGTTAATCAAACATGAACATTTGAAGATGGTAATGGGCATGCAGGGTTGTTTATGGCGTTGTAGCTAGAGATTACAACATGTGGGAATAAGACGGCAACTTTTACTATGGGAGTGAGATTTCTTGTCGGACAAGCTGTTAATGCGACAACCTTCATAGCTGATGACCTTCGCAATGTTCAACTATAGAAGTTATAGTTGATTATATTGTAAGCATTAAAATTTTAGAATTGAGATTTCAGAGATTATATTTTATTTTTTTAATTGATGAATGTATTTTTAAAAGTATATGAATGAATGCAATTTTCATTTTCTTCTAGCAAATTCTTGTTTACTACATTGAAGAATGAATTTTTTTAAATCATTACTTGTTATTTTTGTTATTTCAATGTAATAAAATTAGTGTTTTTTATTTAATATGTATTTTATATGTCTAATTAATGAGAAGTAATTAGATGTGATAATATCAAAGAGTGATTAATTAATCTTAAATGTTTTAGCAAAGGTATAATAATTGAATAATAAATAAATTTTATTAAATATGACCAAAATTGATATGCATTAATAACCACATTTCATGAAATTAAAGGGGCATGTGATTTACTTGGTTGATCTTTTTTGTGACCAATTTTTATTTTGGTCGCTATTAACGAATGTGATAAATAAAATTAATAATTAAAATATTAAATAGCATCCAAATAATTAATCATTAGCGTCAAAAAAATGGTCGCTAAAATGTACCCATTTTAGCGACCAATATTAATTGGTGGTCATTAATTTAGCAACCAAAAAAATTTTTGGTCGCTAAAAGTCTCAGCGACGAGGCTACTGCGACAACCCAGCGACCCAAAATTTTTTGGTCGCTATTTGTTTTAGCGACCAAATTATCTTTATTAGCGACCAATTTAGATGGTCGCTAATAACCTTTTTTCTTGTAGTGATATCACCCGTCTCTCTCTCTTCTTCTATCTTATTCTTCCAATCCGATGGCCCTGCCTCTTCGAACAATTATTACGTCCTCCGACCGGACGTAGAGGAACGTCCGGTCGGAGGCAAATTCCCGCCAAAAAATGAGTTGTACCGAGCAAATGCCGAGCAATACCAAACAATAACAAAGAATACCATAATTTGAAGACCCAATACCGAGTTATACCGGGCTTTACCGAGCAAATACCGAGTTATACCAAAGTTGTACCGAGTTTTTCCCAGAAAAACTCGGTACAACTCTGTATTTCTCGGTACAGCTCGGTATTGGTCTTCAGATAACGGTATTCCTCATTATTATCAAATAATACCTAGTTGTACCGAGCAAATGCCTAGTTTTTTGACGGGAAGTTGCCTTCGACCGGACGTTCCTCTACGTCCTTGCACCGGACGTAATAAAAGTTCTCCCTCTTCACCTTTTCTCTCTCCGCCTCTCTATCTCTCTCTTACTCTCTCACATTCTCTCTCCTCATGTCACTTGATTTTTTTAAGTTTAAACTAAATACGCCAAATGATTTGGCTACTTTGCTTCTTTTAAATTTTTTTTTTTAATGTGCTCCTTAAACTAATTTTAGCAAATAGCGTGTTTCCTTCTAAAATTTGGCCAAAACATGAGGCTTAGCCCAATTGAAATTAATCCACTAGTATTTTTAGTTGATTTTATATTGCATTATATGGTAGGAATTGGAAGAATCTAGTGGTATGAGAGTTATCCTCAAGAGAGTGTTAGCAAGCTCGTTTGGTCAGTAAGATTGTTTAGGGTTTAGGAGATCAGAGGGATTGTAGTCAGTGGACGATAGAGTTCAACGAGCAAAGAAGATCAGAGGGATTATAGTCAGCGGGTGATGGAGGTAAGAGGAACCGTAAGTAGTCTGCAAGCAACGGAGGTTGAAGGGACCATAGTCGACAGGCGATGGATATTGGAGGGAATTAATTTAGTAGATGGGTGACAGAGGTTGAGAGAATATAGTCGTCAGGTAACAATGATGGGAGGGACCATAATCAGCGGGCAACTATGGTCGGAGGTACTGTAGTAGGCAGGCGATGGTGGTAGGAGGGATTGTATTAGGCTGGTGACGGTGGTTGACATGGCTGTAGTTGGAAGGCAATAATGGTTAGTGTGATTGTAGTTGGGTGATGGTGGTTGGAGTGATTGTAGTCAATAAGCGATGGTGGTCAGAGGGACTGTAGTCAGCGGTCAACGGTGGGGATGGACCGTAGTTGGAAGGCGACGGTGATCGGAAGATGGTCAGGAGAAAGTTTGACTGCGGTCGATGGCCAGGTGGAAGTCTAGCAGCATTCGATGGTTAGGTGGAAGTCAAGTGGTGGTCGGCGTCCAGGTGGAAGTCCAGGCGGTTGGTGGCCTGGTGATGGTTTGACAGCAGATGGTGGTTCGGAGATGGTCAAGCGAAAGTCAGACAGCAGTGGTCTGACGAAGTTCGTTGGGCAGGCGATGGTCAAGAGACGATCGAGGACAACACACTGGTCTGGCAGTAGTTGATAGAAGTTTTCCAATGGTGGTGCTTGGGTAAAACTCTAGTGTGACACCTACAGGCTCACTATTCAACCCCGCTAGTTCTGACATGACTGGAAAATCATAAGGTTTTGTACTTTTGAGTTTTTCAACTATTTGTATATATTTGAGAGTATTTTAATGCATGAAATTGATTGAATGAGCTCTTGAATGTGTTCCAAGTGTTGCGTGTAAATTTCGACAAAATTTGAGAATATCACTTTTGGAACGTAGAGGCAAGGTGCCAAAAAAGTGATATTGCGGTGCCAACTCTCGGGTTGTTGCAATTTTTTTAGCGTTGCAACGCTCCGATTTGAGGGCCGCAGCTAGCCCATTATGAACTTATTAAATATTAAAATTTTCAATTTAATCCGATTATTTGCATTCAAGCAGCGGTGTGCATGAGAGAGAAAGAGAGAGGTTGAAGAGAGAAAATTCATGTTTTGAGCCATTTTCAGCAATCGGCCCTGTTGGGAAAGTTTTTCAGATCAAGATAAGTCACATTATATATATCTAAGCGTTCAAAATTATAAAATTTTATCAAATTTTCCGATTAAAATTTTATTTTTGTTAGCGAAAACGTGTATAACTTTTCAATGATAAAACTTTCACCGTATAATTTTTTATATGTTATAGAAAATATTATTGTGAATATTTTGAGTTTTTTTTAAAAAAAAAAAATTTATATCAGGTATGTTAGAATTTATGTGATTTGAATTAAACAAAAATTAATATGGACAATAAAAAATAACGGTATAGTTCAATAAATATCCTAAATTAGTGTTTTACACATTTCCTTGTAATTTGTTTACGTTTTGACATTGTGAAAATTTACTCAGTATGCTAGAATTTCAGTTGTCTCCCGTTATACAATACTTTGCAATTATAACATGTGTTTAATTTTATTTAAACTATTACAATATGATGAAATATATATTTTTTGTGATAAAATTATGTTTATATGATTGAAAATCATTCGCTTAGAGTTATAAGGGGCTAGAATTATTTGAGATTATGTCTGTATTAAAGAATATTTTAGTGCCTATAAGGCATGTTCTGGTGGCTATAAGCTATGTGCCGATGCCTACGAGTATATTCTGGTGTTATGCGCACAAATAAGAGATAAGTGATCAAAATATTTTGAGGTTCTATCTGAGACCAGATTCTATTTGAGACCATGATATGATATGAATTGATATGTGATATGAATTATTATTTGATATAAATTGTTTTCTGATTTATGTGTTCAGCATTGTTATTTAAATAAATTGGATAATTTCTATGTTTTGATTTCCTTTACCAATACAATTAGTGATTTATTCACCTATTTCAAAATATTCAAAAATATTAATAAAAGGGAATTTGAAAATTTATATTGATTTATGTGATCTACTAAGATGTTGTAGCTCACTGTTGATTACTTGTGATTTTTAGGGTTTGGGAAAGGGAAGGACACTGTTGACTAACAGTTTAGAATCATATCTGAGTTGATAGATATTTTGCTATATTTGTTTTTGAACAGTCATGACTAATTAAAATTCCCGTTATGTTGCTGTTGCCTGTAGCAATGTACTGTAGTGTAGATATTTATTTTGATGAAGATGAAATAAAAGAAACTTTGTGGATGAGTTTATTTTGAGTATTTGAATATTTTAGTAGTCCTGTTGTTTGTAGTTTTATTTGAAATGAAATTGAAAAAGACTATGAACATTCTAAAACTAGATCTTGGGATTTGCCTGTTACAGCCCAACACGATGAATCTATCTCAATCAAGTTGGGCTGTGACATCTAGGATCATAGAAGCCTCAGAGCTCTCTTCCATATCCAACCAAAGATCCAAGCTTGCAAAGGTCCAAGCCTCCTTGTAAATATAGAAAAAATTTAGGTCAAATTTGGAGTGCTCCCTTAAACAGCTCATGTTGGTCCCCTCAATTATAGAGCATTTTTCAAGCATTTATGTGCCAAATTAGAATTTAACTATTTTCATCTCGTTGGATTCATCTCGTCGAATAGCTCGATTCGACTATAAGCATGCTATATTTGAATATCATTTAATCATCTAATTTATGCTTTGATGCTTTCAAATGTTTTTTGGCCCCTTGATTTGGACCTATTTGGGCTCGAATTGAACCGATTTTGATGTCGTTGGGGTTGTCTGTTCGAGACATTCAGTTTGACTATTAGTTTGCCGAAATCAGAGTTTCTATGATCCCAATTTTAATTTTGTAAGCTTCCAACTTGAATATGCCTCAAGATTTGTATCTAATCAAAACGATTTTTGATGACATATCAATAATCAAGTTGCTATCAAGCTAAATATGATCAAACAAACTCATATTTGTTTTATTTGTTATGCAAATGATCTTATAAAATAAGGAAAATACGAGATAATCTACAAGCTAAATATAATTAAATAGAAATAAGAAGCTATTTTTTTAATAGACGTACAAGTCATAGCATAAAGTAAGAAGAAACTGAAATGAGTGGTTCTCTATTCATTTTCTATATATACATATGCATACAATTTGGATTAAGAAATGTATGCAACCCTTGTCCTAAAGTGTAACAAAGTTAAGGATTAAGAAATTGAGCATTTAAAAAAAAAAAAAAAATAGAACAATTGTATTTATTAGAGTGGGCAAAATAATTAAAATATTTATTTTTCTAAGGGAAAAAAAAATCATGAAGGGCAATTACCCACCCTGAGTTCTTCATGGTTCTACCCCTATTATAGATTGTGTACATATATTCAAATTTAGATAATCTAAATTATTTTGATGGATATATATTATCATAAATTATTGTGTAAATTATTACGCAACTACGTAGAATAAATATAAATGTTTTTGTCATGATTATTCTATTTTTTTTTAACAAATAAATGGGGTGTAATAAGAATGTTATGATATCTATATCCCTAATTTAGAATAAATTATAAAATCAGTGCTACAGAGTATTTTTTTTCAATTTTTTATGTAATTAATATCAATAAGTTAAACCCCTCATATTTTCTAATAACCCTAAATTTAATGCTTCACTCCCCTAATAATTTATCGTTTAAAATATTTTTTTATTCTGATGCTACATAGGGTTCATTCTGGGTGATTAGGTTACAAATACAAAAATAAAAATTATATATATATATATATATATATATATATATATATATATATATATATATATATATATATATATATATATATATATATATATATATATATATATATATATATATATATATATATATAATAACTTATTATTCAAACAATTCTTATAATAAAATGATAAAATTTTAAAAATTAGAAGATAAATAATAAAGAATCACTTCAAATACAACAACAACAAGTCTTTATACCACAATGTAGGGTCGACTACGTGAATCTTTTTTATCCATTGTCCTGTTAAAAGTCAAATTCGCATTTAAATCTAATGAAAAAGGATTTTCTATTTTTTTATAGGGGAAACCTACACAAGGGGACTACAAATTTTACCATAGATAAAAGTATATGTCTTTAGAGGATCAACAGCTTTATGAAAATATAACTTTTAAGTAAAACATATGAGCTAATGATCCAACTAAATACAATCAAGTGAACAAGAAAATAAGGAAATACTGCATGACTGGAAAATAACTTAAACCAGAACATGATAACAACATCAACATCCTAGCAACAGGAGCCACAACACCAACATAGAAATTGCACAAACACAGAGAAAAAAGACATGTAAATAGGGAAGCCAAGAACCACCTAATAAAAAACCCACAAATCGGCTCAGCCTCAACACCCACACAACCAACAAAATCCAAGAAACAACCCACCAATAGCAAGGGGACAGCCAGCATGGTGTGAACCCCCATCCCCCCCCCCCCCCCCCCCCCCCCCCCCCCCCCACACACACACACACACACACACACAATCCAAAAATATCCATACGAAAACCACCGGCCTAACAACCAACACACATAGAAAGCATAAAAGCCAAGCTTAGAACAACCAAAAGGACAAAACATCATTATCTTTTAGATTTGCGCCTATGACGCTTGCCAACATGAGAGAAAGAGTTATCAATTACTCGACTCACATCGAACCCATATAGCTCATGTAATGAATGAACATTCTCAACCCCCATGTCATCTTCAACCCTACAAGCAGAAACCAGAGACTCGTCAAGCCAGTTAGAATGTACCAAATAAGTGACCCTCGATCTAGATATCAACTGAGCATTTAGAACATTAGGTGAAATCAGATCAGTTGGAACATCAACAAGAGGTTCACTACATGCAGTCCCCACATGAGAGGGCGACTGAACCGGGTCAACCTTATCCAAAGGATAATAAGCATAATCCACATCACCAGACAATTCATTTACCACCATCAAGTTAGCTTGACAAATATCCCTATCCACCTCACGCTCATCAACCACATCAGCATGAGCAAAAGCATTAGTACAATCCCCCACACCATCAACACCAACCAGAGCCATCGGGGATAACTCCAGATTGCCCGCAAGAAAATCCACATTAGAACATACAATAACACTAGAGCTATGAATAATATTATCACAATGTTCCTGAACCAAAATAGGCACAACCTTGCCCTATAACATTAAACGAAGATAAATCATCACCAACAATATCTTGAACAATATAACTCAAATCATGAGGAACCACCCCATCGCTGACACTAGCAGGAGGATTATTAATACCAACAAAATCTTGCAAATAAATAAAAATTTTATTTCTAACATTTTCTAACTAAGTTAGGTGTACATCTATCTTTCTTAACATAGGCCAAACCTAATACATCTACTCTCCTAATCAGGTCATCGGAAGACCGCCTTTTTATATGACCAAACCATCTAAGGTGAATTCTATCTAATTTTTAAATGTTTTTAATAATTTTATGCTTGAATTTTTGAATTTTAATATATTGTATATTAATATTTTTTAAAAGAGTTGACTCACAAGCTAATGAATCAAGTTAAGACTAGCATAAAATTGACTCGTTAGCTCATCAGACTTGACTCAAAATCATTTTTCAAACAGAGCTCGATCTAGATTACAAGTGGGCTTGTCTCAATTACACGCTTATTCCAAAAGAGTAGAATTCCAATACACCATTGCTTAATTGTTCAAATAAATATATCATTAAATAGGTACAATTTATAAATGTTCAACAACTTTAAAAGACCAAAAGAAGTCAAATGTCTCGAAAAAATAATGATACAGAAACTAGATATGGACCGTTAATTCAATGTGTCATTGTTTTAAAGTCGAAATATAATCGAATTTCTAATAAGCCCGACAAATAACTAATCTTAAAAAATAGGACCAGCAGCAAGAATCTCCTCTGTCAGCTTCGATTCTCCACCGACAGAATAGTTAGCGAACACCTCAAAGTTCTTCTTAAACAAGCCAGCCAGCTTCTTCAAAGTTTCTCTGTAAGCCTCCTTATCATCCCAAGCATTCATCGGATCAAGAATCTCCGACGGCACTCCATCAACCGCCGCCGGTATGTCCAGCCCGAACACCTCCGTCTTATTATATTCCGCCTTCAAAAGGCTCCCAGAGTGAATTGCATTAATAATCCTACGAGTGTTAGCCAGTTTAATACGGCTTCCCACTCCATACCTTCCACCACACCACCCGGTATTGACGAGCCACGCCGTGGTGCCGTATTTGCGCATCTTGTCAGCCAACATGGCCGCGTATTTAGTCGGGTGAAGCATAATGAAGGCCGCGCCGAAACAAGCAGAGAACGTGGCTTGCGGCTCTTTGATTCCGTCCTCAGTCCCGGCAACCAACGCCGTGTAGCCGCTGATGAAATGGTACATTGTTTGTGCGAGAGTTAGCTTGCTCACCGGAGGGAGAACGCCGAAGGCGTCGCAGGCGAGGAGAATAACGTTCGTCGGGTGGGGACCGACGCAGGGGATTTTGGCATTTGGTATGTACTCAATCGGGTAAGATGCGCGAGTGTTCTCTGTAACTGATTTATCGGCGTAATCGACCTCACGGCTGTGCTCGTCGAACACGACGTTTTCGAGCACGGTGCCGAATTTAATCGCGTTGAATATATCAGGTTCTTTCTCCGGCGAAAGATCGAGACATTTGGCGTAGCAGCCGCCTTCAATGTTGGAAACTCCGGCGTCGCTCCAGCAATGTTCGTCGTCGCCGATGAGGAAACGGTTGTGGTCGGTGGAAAGAGTTGTTTTTCCGGTGCCGGATAATCCGAAGAAGAGGGCGACGTCGCCGTTTCTTCCCATATTGCATCCGGAGTGCAGGGAAAGGATGCCTCTTTTAGGCATTAGATAGTGCATTAAGCTAAAAAGGCCCTTTTTCATTTCGCCGGCGTATTGTGTGCCGAGAATGACCATTTCACGCCGGGAAAGATTGAGGTTTATGGTGGTTGATGAAGTCATATAATTTGTGTAGCGGTTGCAGGGGAACTGACCGGCGTTATAAATGGTGAAATCCGGAGTGCCGAAATTTTGTAACTCTTCGAGTGTGGGCCGGATGCACATGTTGTGCATGAAGAGGGAGTGGTAGGCTCGGGCAGATACGATTCGGACTTTGATGCGATTGTTACTATCCCAATTAAGAAATTGGTCGTTAACAAATACAGTTTCCAGTGAATTGAGATAATCAACGGCTCTTTCACGATTAACGAGGAAAGTGTGTTCGTCCATTTCAATATTGGGGGAGCCTTTGTCCCACCAGAGCTCGGCCGCTGTAGTATCGTCCTTGACCACTCTCTTGTCTTTGGGCGAGCGGCCCGTTTTAGCTCCCGAGAGGGTGGTGATGGCGCCACTTGAGGTTATAAAGGAGCCTTTCTCGTGCTTAATGGCGTGCTCGTAGAGCTCGGCGGGGGAGAGATTATAGAGGATGTGGGTGAATTTGAGGGCGCTATCGCTGGTGCTGAGCGATGCGGGGGTTAGGTAGTCGAGTTGCTGTTTGACGGATTTGACTTTGGGTCCCGTCTCGCGTGTTAGGGAAGCGAGAGAAGCGCTTATGGATTGGAGATGAAGCTTTTGGAGATCTTCGTCAGGGTTATGAGTTTTTGGTGTGGTTGGAACGGATTTCTTTTTTTGAAGGGAATGGAGCTCGTCGATGGTTTGAGCTTTGACGACAGGCGAGCTGTCGTCGTGGCAGAGATGGTCTTTTGATGCAAAGGCCTTCCCGTCGGTGGTGGTGTTGAGGAAGAGAACTTCGCCGTTGGTCGCCATTAATATACGTGAGGAGCAGGAGAAAGATCAATTTTTTTGAAGGGAGGGATGAAAAGGAAGAGTTCTTGATTGGTATTTAAAGGTTTTTTGGTGTTGAGGGGGGGTTTGAACCCAATGGTGGGAAGGTTAGTTAAGGCGTCTGTATATGAAGAAAAATTGTTCTAATGGCGTGTTGGGTTGCGAAGAAGAAGGGGGGAGGAAACAGAGTCCAGATCTGAGTGACGATCTTGATCCTTATCCTCATCCATTGGGTGCAATTCGAGGTGTTTTATACCTATATGTAACCGTATCAGGCAATCAGCTGCAGGGGATAAAATGAACATTTTTAATGCCGGGACGGTTCTTTATGTTGTTTTCCTCTCTCTAATTTTGGAGAGAAATCTAATCGTATTTTATGGAGGAAATAAACAGTAAAAGAGATCAAGCTGACAGTTGATATGTACGTAATTAGTTGTGAATGTTTCTGAAAAAGCTGATTTCTGGTTCGGAGAGTTTCAGTTAAGAACTTTTATAATTCAAATATGCTTAATTTTAATGTCATGATTTAGGCAAATTATTAGGTGTGGATTGTGACGCCCCAGGCATCCATAGTGAAAGGATTCGTCTGACATTCTAATCGAACTCCATTCCAGTTGCCTTGCTCGGACCTGAAATTGTTAACCACATATAATGAGCTTAAATAGCCCAGCAGGTCACCAAAGCCTACAACTGAAATCAAAGCACGGCGATGCTATCAATATGCATGTCAATCTATCAAATCCGTATCAGTCAATGGTCAATGAGTCTATGCAGCGGAAATCAATAGTCAATAAAACCAGTCAATGCAGCGGCAGGCAAATCGATAATCAACTCAATCAATCAATGTCCGTCAATCAAATCAATACGGTCAAATCAATACGATCTAATCAATGAAATCAATCGAGGAAAGCAATACGATAAATCTCAATCCATTCTGACAAGAAATCTATACAACAGTCAATACGGTGTCGAACAGTAGCAACAGCGAATCTATAAAATCTATAGGCAGCAATATCAATGAATCGGTAGGCAGTAGTCCAAATCCATGCTATCAATGCAGTATCTATATCTATCAATGTCCATATCAATGCTCAGTAGTTAATCGATGAAATCAATGAAATCGTACTATACAGTAAATCCGATCAAATCAATAAAGTATAAATCGATAAAGCAATAGATCCGTGAGTCAATACAGTAAACATGCATTTCAATACTATATACTGAACAAGTACAATCAACTGGTCATATTGCTGTTGTAGAATCCATATTGCTGTTGTAGATATCCATTTACATTGGTTCAATCAATAAGAGTCGTCACTCTTTTCGCCCGTCGGCATATCAATAAACTCCTTATGGCTCCCAATCGTTATATCAATAATCAATGTTTAAAGGAAAGCCGTCGGCCCACCATCCTGTACAGGTATCAATCAATCTTCAACCAATGTTCAACCAGGTTCCACTTGCGATCAGTATCAATAGTCAATTCAATCAATAAGCAATTCAATAGTCAATAGTAAAGCAATCATATCAATAATCATATACATATCGATTCAATCTATCAGTTTCAGACAAATCAGAAATCATACGAAAATCGGGCAGAGTAACGGCAGTCTATCAAATTTACACAAAAATCCTACAAAATCCCAATTCACCAAATTACAATAGAACGTTCACGACAACAATATAAGACTATTCTTCTACTGAATCAATATCAATAAACGTCCTGATATTTTTCTATTCGATTAAAATCGCGTAGAACCAATTCCGACCGGTAAAATCATCGTAGAAAATACTCAAATCGTGTACAATATTCATATCTATAACATATTAAAAGTTGTGCGGTGAAAGTTGTCTCAATATAAAACCAGGTCCAAAATTCGACTACGAAAACACAAAACAGTGCACAACTCGATCAAAAATCAATATCTTCGAAAACAGAAATAGGATTCGGAGTCCTTACCGCGAGATAAACAAATCTTCTAACAGCGTCGTCGGACGAAAAGCGCTCCGTGACCTCCAAAATCCGGCTTCCTTCTTCTCTTCCTTCTCTTTCTCTCTCCTGCCTTCTCTCTCTCTCCAAAATGAATCCAAAATATCTCAAATTCGATATTTATCAACACTGATCGTCCTGGACGATCCAAATTTCGTCCTGGTACGATGGGTTCTCTGGACAAATTTCGTACAGACGAAATTAAAATTCGTCCAGACGAACTTGCTCTCTGGACAAATTTCGTACAGACGGATCGTCCCGACTGCTCCAGGTTCGTACAAACGAAAATGACAGATTTCTTCACAAATTTCTTCAGTTCGTCCAGTACTAAATCCAGTTCGTACAGACGAACTGCACTAAAAAAATCAGCTTTTTGAAGGGTTTTACAATCTACCCACCTTAAAAAAAATGTCGTCCTCGACATTTCCCTTAAGGGATCGAATGCAAAATCGATACAAAGCAAATCCGTCCAATCAAAACTCAAATCAAAATCAAATCGAATCAAAATCAAAATCAAAACTCGTCGGAATCCATACAACATTCAATGCATTCAATCACATGTCATTCAATATGTATGCAAAACGATGCACTTGAAACAATCCATTCTATCAAACTATCAATCAAATCCTTTCACTATACTTTGCTCTGATACCAATTGTCACGCCCCAGGCATCCATAGTGAAAGGATTCGTCTGACATTCTGATCGAACTCCATTCCAGTTGCCTTGCTCGGACCTGAAATTGTTAACCACATATAATGAGCTTAAATAGCCCAGCAGGTCACCAAAGCCTACAACTGAAATCAAAGCACGGCGATGCTATCAATATGCATGTCAATCTATCAAATCCGTATCAGTCAATGGTCAATGAGTCTATGCAGCGGAAATCAATAGTCAATAAAACCAGTCAATGCAGCGGCAGGCAAATCGATAATCAACTCAATCAATCAATGTCCGTCAATCAAATCAATACGGTCAAATCAATACGATCTAATCAATGAAATCAATCGAGGAAAGCAATACGATAAATCTCAATCCATTCTGACAAGAAATCTATACAACAGTCAATACGGTGTCGAACAGTAGCAACAGCGAATCTATAAAATCTATAGGCAGCAATATCAATGAATCGGTAGGCAGTAGTCCAAATCCATGCTATCAATGCAGTATCTATATCTATCAATGTCCATATCAATGCTCAGTAGTTAATCGATAAAATCAATGAAATCGTACTATACAGTAAATCCGATCAAATCAATAAAGTAGAAATCGATAAAGCAATAGATCCGTGAGTCAATACAGTAAACATGCATTTCAATACTATATACTGAACAAGTACAATCAACTGGTCATATTGCTGTTGTAGATATCCATTTACATTGGTTCAATCAATAAGAGTCGTCACTCTTTTCGCCCGTCGGCATATCAATAAACTCCTTATGGCTCCCAATCGTTATATCAATAATCAATGTTTAAAGGAAAGCCCGTCGGCCCACCATCCTGTACAGGTATCAATCAATCTTCAACCAATGTTCAACCAGGTTCCACTTGCGATCAGTATCAATAGTCAATTCAATCAATAAGCAATTCAATAGTCAATAGTAAAGCAATCATATCAATAATCATATACATATCGATTCAATCTATCAGTTTCAGACAAATCAGAAATCATACGAAAATCGGGCAGAGTAACGGCAGTCTATCAAATTTACACAAAAATCCTACAAAATTCCAATTCACCAAATTACAATAGAACGTTCACGACAACAATATAAGACTATTCTTCTACTGAATCAATATCAATAAACGTCCTGATATTTTTCTATTCGATTAAAATCGCGTAGAACCAATTCCGACCGGTAAAATCATCGTAGAAAATACTCAAATCGTGTACAATATTCATATCTATAACATATTAAAAGTTGTGCGGTGAAAGTTGTCTCAATATAAAACCAAGTCCAAAATTCGACTACGAAAACACAAAACAGTGCACAACTCGATCAAAAATCAATATCTTCGAAAACAGAAATAGGATTCGGAGTCCTTACCGCGAGATAAACAAATCTTCTAACAGCGTCGTCGGACGAAAAGCGCTCCGTGGCCTCCAAAATCCGGTTTCCTTCTTCTCTTCCTTCTCTTTCTCTCTCCTGCCTTCTCTCTCTCTCCAAAATGAATCCAAAATATCTCAAATCCGATATTTATCAACACTGATCGTCCTGGACGATCCAAATTTCGTCCTGGTACGATGGGTTCTCTGGACAAATTTCGTACAGACGGATCGTCCCGACTGCTCCAGGTTCGTACAGACGAAAATGACAGATTTCTTCACAAATTTTTTCAGTTCGTCCAGTACTAAATCCAGTTCGTACAGACGAACTGCACTAAAAAAAATCAGCTTTTTGAAGGATTTTACATGGATACCGGACATCGGACGGTTCTGGACGGAGAGAACTGTTCGGTTTTCTCTCTGTCTATAGTAAAAGCACAGTTAATGCGTAGTTACTGTAGCAATTGTTCTTTGACTGTGTTTAGACTACGCTTTCACGGTAGATAGAGAGAAAATCGGACGGTTCTCTCCGTCCGGTGTCCGCACCTAAAAATTCCTCCATGATTTATCAAGTCATGCATATAACAATTTAGGCATCGTTTGGGATGGATTTCTTATTGCTTTGTAAAACATTTTTTTAGTAAAAAAGTTAAAATTTTGTACTAAAAACCTTATTTCAGAAGCAGTTAAAAACAGTCCCAAATGAAACTTATTGTAGTATAGAAATATATCATGCACCAAATTAGAATTTTCTCAAGCACAACTATCCCATACAAGTAAATCATGGTTATGTCAGTAAGTACGTACCCTTCTCATATTTCCATATATTTATAGCAAATCTCAATTATATAAGCAACTTATTGTGGCCAAGTAAGCCTTCCCTGTTACATAAAAATCTTCAAAACATTTTGCAGTAAGTTGATCGCATAGCTTAGAAGTCGAGCCGCATATGTCCACAGATGTGTATAGTAAACAAGGATTGGCAGCAAGAGAGGTTCAAGAAATATTTTATAGGCCTTCATCATGAACTGGAACAGGACATGAGGCTTCTCTAGAAACCCTGTAGTCAAAATTAAGTGGTTCATTAGCCATTTTTAAATTGTTTATTAACAAGTAAACAACAAGATGGAAAAAAAAATAAGAGTTTGAATATGTTGAACTAAGGCTTCACTTGGGATGGCTTTCTTATTGATTTTTAAAAGTTCTTTACTAGAAAGCTGTTTTAGAAAGCAGTAAAAAAGTCGTCCCAAACGAAACCTAAATCTAATTCTAGATATCAAATATTTTCATCAAATTGCAATATTTTCCTTGTTTTTTACAAATGAAAAATAAAGGGAATTAGTTTTAATTAGATTAGAAAATTGACTTATGAAATAAAATAGTCATGCTGCTCTTAACATTGTAGTTTAAATTTTGATTAAGATAAGTTTTTTCCCTGCAAGAAGGTACTTACACACAGCCAACTTTGGAAACTTGTCAAAAAATAATGTTACAAATCTGAGCAGATCCTGAAGTTGACATGACAGAAAAATGGTTCATCAGAAAATTTGAATTGCTGATGATATTCTGCAGTACTTTTTTAATTAAAAATGAAGAATTGGTATAACAAGTTTGGCTAACTTACCAGCACTATTGCTCCTGGTTTCACTGGTGATTCAACAAACACACAAGCTTTCCTGCGGTTTATCTTTGGTCATGATATCCGATACAGTAAAAAATAAACGCTACTTTGATAACTTTGTTAGTTGTACAACTAAAAGATGTAATTTTCTCGAAGTTAGTAGTTGTTTAGACATGTTTCAAGTGTGTACAACAACAACAACAACAATAAGATCAAGTCTTTATCCCACTGTGGGGTCAGCTACATGAATCTTTTTTCTCCATTGTGTCCTATTAAAAGTCAAATTCTCATTTAAATCTAATAAAGAAAGGTCATTCCTAATATTTTCTAACCAATTCTTTTTAGGTCTGTCTCTAATTTTCTTAACATAAATCAAATCTAATACTTCTACTCTCCTAACCGGGTCATCAGAAGGCCGCCGTTTTATATGACCAAACCATCTAAGACGACTCTCTCTAATCTTATCTTCTACTGGAGCTACTCCAACCTTTTCACATATATGCTCATTTCTTATCATGTAAGGAAATTACTCTCTTAAAAAATTAAGACTTTGTTTGGAACAACTTCTTTATTACTTCTTAAAACAGCTTTTTAGTTAAAATATTTTAATTATTGTACTAGAAAGTTGCTTTAAAAAGCAGTCAGAAAGTCGTCCCAAATAAAACCTAAATATTACAATTCATAGTTTTATGTTTTTTTTTTTCTATTACTTTAAATTATGTTGCCATACGATTACATCCTTCATGCTTACATGACACAGCCATGAAAAATATCAAAGACAAACATTATCAAACTTCACATCAGTTTATCTAGATTTCAATTAACATACCATGGCTTCATTTTGGACAGCTTTTTAATTGCTTTATGAAGTAACTTTTTAATACAAAAATATTTTGAATTAAAATTTTTATACTAGAAAGTTACTTCTTAAAGCAGTAAGAAAGCTGTCACAAACATCTTTTAAAGCATGTTGAGTTTAACATATTATACATAGTTCAGGATGAATGATACTTGATGAGAAGGCTACTGGAGTTTTCTGAGCAATAGAAGAAGCTGCAGCCTTTAGTGAAAGGTATAATACGCTCATTCCATTCTGCAATAAAAAGTATACATTTTTCATGATTTTATTCATGTTTAGCACCATATAGATTTGATGTTGAAAACAATAATAATTACCCAGATGCCACCTCGCACCAGCATTTTGTTTGCCTTCTTCATACACATCATCAATTCTGAATCGAACATTTTGGCCCATAGCTGTTGCTAGTTCTTCAAGGAAATGGTACACAGCTTGCTGCAGGTTAAATAAAAACAATTCTTCTTTTCTCATTTTTAACAAATTTGGCATGTTATTTTAATCCATTAGCTAATATTTGAAAATTAGCTGATTTTGAATATGATTTTATGATTTTGAATATGTATATAAAAATACTTATGAATATGATAAATGAATCTTCATATTTCTTCACACGATTATTTCTAGCTTATATTTTTATATAAAAATTTTGTTCTATAGTGAAAGAGCTGAGCTTTATTGAAGAGCTCAAGAGTTGGAACATCTAAGAAGTGATAATAAAAATAAAACAGCAAGCTGAAATAATCACAACCAAACCAAAAAATGTTCACACAAGAGAAAGATGCCAACCTTCTCCTTGAATGGGCTGGGAAATGCCAAGTCTTCAAAGATGCAGCTGCTGTCCAGTAGCTCATTCAATTTCTTCATATCTTTATTGTTGAGATGTTCATAGAAATTTTTAACCAAATTTATAAGGGGCGAAGGCGAGGAAGGAAATTTCTCAACCATGTTATCTGATGTTCTAAGGCACCTTAATGCCAAATCTATCTGCGTTTTCTTCAAATTTAAAGCCATGGAGTCGCATCTTTGCCTCGGAAATTTTGTGGCAGAAATGCAGGGACGGAAATGAACTGATGAAAAAGTAGAAAAATGGGGTTTTACTGAAGATTTGAGAGTTGGGGATGGAAGGTGCAGAATGGCAGCCATGACGAAGAACAATATGGGAGATTTCTCCTCTTTTAAGGCGAGTAAAAGGAAGGGGGTTAGGAATAAAGACAGAATAAAGAGCCAACGCAGAGCATTGCTTCTTGAAATAGTCCAGGAATATGACTTGACTTGTTTTGGTGCTCTTCTGTTACTATTTGAAGATTGATGTGAAAGGAGTTGCTGCTTTTGATATGAGCAAAGGTCTTCCATGAGCATAGCTGGATCTGAGGGGAAATAATTTTGTGCGGACTCTAAGCGTAGAGGATTGTTCGGATGCTACATATGGACTGCGTATGACTGAGTATGAACTGCGTATTGACTGCATATTTACTGTGTATTTATAGATATGCAGATAATACTCATTAAATGCTCAGTAAATACTCACAACTAATGATTGGCTTAGTATTTGCTGTATATCTATAAATACGCAGTCCATATTCAGTCCATACACAGTCCATAAGCAGTCCATATGCAGCATCCGGACGATCCTCTACGTTCGGAGTCCGCACAGAATAATTTCTAGGATCCTGATACATGGTTTCTGATTCTGTAGAGACTTTGAACTTCTGGATCCCTTCTTTCCCAGATGTCATTTTTTATAGCTCCGATAACAAAATTTTCAAGAGGTGTACACTGGAATGAGCTGATCATTTCGATTAGTATCATACTATCATACAAGCTTATCTTTTACTTTCGATCCATCAAGCAAACAAAGAAAGTTACAGTAGTTCTGCTCCGCATAGCGTCGAAGGAAACTATGATGAACAAGTCCAACATTTATTGAATCAGATGTTCCAGCAAGTAAATAGGGGACAGTAGTCTCTTCTGCCATTTTTTTTCTGGGCAATTTTAGTGCAAGATTCTGTGAAAGCCTCGACATATAAATTCAAACTCTTCTAAGAGATTAATTATTCTGTTTGAACTTCCAATGCCAACCGGAGATTGATCGGAATGCGTAACGTCACCGTTTGCTCGGTATCTTGACTCGGTACTGGTAAGTACCGTGGCTTGATACTGCTGATGTGACACATTCTAGTTGGTCTATGAACGAAATTTTACATCCCATCTCCGCATAGAATAATTTATCCTCTAAGAGACCATTTTGCAAGGAAAACATTCAACCAGATGGTGCAATAATGATCATCATTAGCCTTATGTCAATTATTTGAAACCAGGAGTTATGAATCCTTATTTTGTATTTATTCTTATTGGGTGCTTATAAAAGTGTTAAATTTATTTTTCATAATCATTTTGAACAGCTTACATCCAAATAATTTAAAGTTTGTCACTTTTTTCTTACTAATCCTTTGATAATAATTTAATCAACTCAACTAATTTGTATCTTTTCTAAATTTCATAGTACAAGTTAAAT
The DNA here is from genome assembly GCA_016618105.1 of Dendrobium huoshanense. Taxonomy (NCBI): domain Eukaryota; kingdom Viridiplantae; phylum Streptophyta; class Magnoliopsida; order Asparagales; family Orchidaceae; genus Dendrobium; species Dendrobium huoshanense. The sequence goes on along the minus strand of CM028356.1, from coordinate 26,464,324 downwards.
AAAATCATTAAATTTTATTTCAATAATCTTATATTTAATTATATCATTAAATATTTTCTTTAATATAATAATTTCTTAATTTATTTTTTCATAATTATCCATCATCCATATTAACATTCGGATTTTTGTCACACAAACTTGATATCGCTGACTTTTTTACAACCCAATATTCAAATTCATATAATATCACAGACCTGATTATAATTTTATAAATTTACTTTTAAACCCCCATGATTCTCTAATTACAAAAAGACTCCCAATGCACTTTTTCATTTTAACCATCTAGAATCAATGATAGATATTATATTCTCCTTTATATCTCTAATCTTATGTGTAATAAACCTTAAAATCTATCACATAAAAATAAATAAATAAACACAACTCCCCTTGGCCTATTGGTTGAGAGCTTAGGCTTCCAACTAAGAGGTCCAAGGTTCGAGTCCATGTGTATGCGTTGTGTGTGTGAGTTTACCTTAAATGGCCTAAATGTCCAAAAAAAAATAATAATAATAATATAAAAAACACTTAAAATACATCACATGAGTATTATGTTCTAATAAAATAGAATGATAGTTTTTAACATCATATGCATTGCAATTATATATTATGTAATATTTACTCGATTTTTGTTATATTTTTAATTCTATCTTCTAAATATTTCCTCCACTGCAAAAATACCAAATTGAAATCGTAAAACAAGAAATATGATAAGGCGCATGTACTTCAGCCTGGCCAGGGACCAACGAGGACCGGATAAAATTCCAAAACCATTGAGCAGAGCATTCTCAGGAAAAAAAATTACTGAATGAAACTAAGGGATAAAGCTATGAAATCCTCCCAAAACATGCACTGAAGACTATGAAATCCTCTCAAAACTTGCACTTCAGGTAAACTTGTCAAAGCATTCCTTATTGTGTTGTCAGCAACAAAATAATCAAAACATCTGAAATAAAAGCAAAGAATACAGCAGAGCATACTTATGATAGGAAATACTTGATTTCAAGTATTTCCAAATCACTTCTACAGCAAATCTCAATGCAAACTGCTGTTCGAAGCAGGAAAAACAGCAAAACAGTGGGGAAAACAGGGAAAAGCTGAGAGAAAATTGGAAAAACAGCTTGTATTTTACTAGTAGATGGAAGAAAAATAGCAAAGATACAAGGATCCTCTATTCGAGAGGAGGATCGCACTCTCCCAATCTCTAGAATTTGTTCTAGAGCCCAAGCCTCCAAGAAAACCCTAATTCCAATCAATCAAAACATCCCCACTCCCTCATTCACTCATCCCCTTTAATACAACATATTTCCTATTTTAATTTCCCTCCCAAAACCTCATCTCCCCACTCCGTTTGAACATTCAAATTCTTTGGAGAAGTGGGGCCCGCCCCCACTTAAGAAATTTCATTTAAAGGAGGCGAAAGCCTCCGCCTCCTATAGACCAGCGGCTGGAGATGCCGCTGGTTCTGGTTCTGAACCGGTTCACAGAGAACCGGTCTAACAATACCGCCCTCCCAAAGAACCACCTTGTCCTCAAGGTGAAAATCAGGAAATTGATGTTTCACCCTCTCGTATGGCTCCCACGTGGCCTCGTAGTCTGGAAGGTTCTTCCACTGGATCAACACTTCCTTAGTTCCTTCTTCTTTCTGGCGAACCCCCATCAGTTCTAATGGTTCCAAAACCACCTCTAACTCCTTCGTCAGAGTCGCTGGTAGCTCGGGGTTGGCTGTATAGTCACCAATGGCCTTCCTCAACTGGGATACATGAAAGACTAGATGTATGGTTGTCGTTGGTGGTAGCTTCAGTCGATATGCTACTGCTCCGATCCTCTCCAGCACTTCATAAGGCCCAAAGTACCGAGGAGCCAGCTTCTCATTTCTTCTGTTGGCGACTGTTTTCTGTCTATATGGTCGGAGCTTCAAATACACCTTCTCCCCCACTTCAAATTGGATGTCCCTCATATGCCCGTCTGCTTGTCGTTTTATAATCTATTGAGCCCTCAGTAAATGTTTCTTCAATTCTTCTAGCACTTTATCTCTCTCCTCCAAATACTCCTCTACTGAAGAAACGGGAGTACTACTACTCCCAAAATGTACCAAGCGAGGAGGATCCCTTCCGTACAACACATTGAATGGGGTCATCTGTGCAGCCGAGTGGAAAGATGTGTTGTACCAGTACTCTGCCCATGACAACCACTTAGCCCACTGCTTGGGCGTATCCGACACGAAGCATCTCAAGTATGTTTCCAAGCTCCTATTGACCACCTCAGTCTGGCCATCTGTCTGCGGGTGGTAGGCGGTGCTCCTTTTCAGAACTGTTCCCTGCAACTTGAACAACTCCTTCCAAAAATGGCTAAGGAACACCTTATCTCTGTCTGACACGATTGCCTCTGGTACCCCGTGCAATCTGACCACCTCCCTGATGAATGCTGAGGCTACTGTCACCGCGGTGTACAGATGTCGGAAAGGAATGAAATGAGCGTACTTGCTCAATCTATCTACCACCACCAAGATCACTGTGAATCCTTCTGAACGAGGCAGTCCATCTATGAAGTCCATGGATATCTCCTCCCATACCTGTCCTGGTAATTCCAACGGCTGTAGTAGTCCTCCTGGCGACAATGCCAAATATTTGTTCCTCTGACAAACTTCGCACCTTGCCACCATCTCTTCTACATCTCTATGCATCCCCTTCCAGTAAAGCTCGGCCGCTAGTCTCCTGTAGGTTTTCTGCACCCCTGAATGACCCCCGACTGCACTCCCATGAAATTCTTGGAGTAAATTGGGGATGTGGATCGATGTTCGGGGCAACACAAATTTCCCCTGAAACAGCAGTCTGTCTCCCTCCAATGAGTACCCTGGGTGACTACCATCCTCTTTCAGTAAATCTGACCTGATCTTTCCCAAACTCTCATCTCTATCGCTTTCTTCTCTGATGGCCTCCCAATCAAGCATCCAAGGCACGGATAGAGCAACTGTCTGCAATTCCTCCATACATCTGGATAGGGCATCGGCCGCCTTGTTCTCCACCCCTGACCTGTACTGAATCTCAAAATCGTACCCCAGTAACTTGGACAACCACCTCTGATGCTCTTCCGTCACCATCCGCTGTTCTAAAAGAAATTTCAGGCTCCGCTGATCAGTCCTGACAACGAAGTGTCTTCCAAGTAGGTAAGGCCGCCATTTCTGAATGGCCAACACGATGGCCATCAATTCCCTCTCATATGCTGATTTCATCCTTGCTCGAGCAGTCAATACCTGACTGAAATAAGCGATGGGTCTCCGATTCTGCATAAGTACTGCACCCAATCCGTATCCCGATGCATCGGTCTCCACAATGAATGTCTGAGTAAAATCCGGCAAAGCTAGGACCGGCACTGTAGTCATTGCCTTCTTCAGGCTCTCGAATGCGGATGTGGCTGCTTCTCCCCACAGGAAACCATCCTTCTTCAATTGCTCCGTAAGTGGCCATGCTATGGTGCTATATCCCTTTACAAATCTTCTGTAATAACCTGTCAATCCCAAAAATCCTCTCAGCGCCTTCAGATTCTTTGGTAGTTGCCACTTTAGCATTGCCTCAATTTTAGAGTGATCAGCTGCCACCCCTTCCTTGGACACCACATGACCCAAGTACTCTACACTGGATTGTGCAAAGCAGCATTTCTTTAAATTTGCCCTCAACTGGTGCTCCTGCAATACCTCTAACACTTTCTTCAAGTGTTCCCAATGTTCGACCTCTGACTTGTTGTATATCAGGATGTCGTCAAAAAATACTAACACAAACCGTCTGAGATAAGGTTTGAAGACCTTATTCATCAGGGCCTGGAAAGTAGCAGGTGCATTGGTGAGGCCAAAGGGCATCACCAAGAACTCATAATGGCCATCATGAGTTCTAAAAGCTGTTTTGGATACATCTTCCTTCCTCATTCGAATCTGGTGGTAGCCTGTTTTCAAATCTATCTTGCTGAATATCACGGTCCCACTTAATTCATCCAAGAGCTCATCGATAACTGGTATAGGAAACTTATCAGGTACAGTCTCCTTGTTGAGGGCTCTATAATCTACACAAAATCGCCAGCTGCCGTCCTTTTTCACCAACAGAACGGGACTAGAGAAAGGGCTGATGCTGGGTCTGATGATCTCTGTCTCCAGCATCTCTCTAATCAACTGTTCAATTTCATCCTTCTGGAATTGAGGGTAGCGGTAAGGACGTACACTGATGGGTGATACTCCTTCCCTCAACACAATAGCATGCTCACGCTCCCTCTGCGGTGGTAATCCCTGAGGTGGCTGAAACACCTCTTGGAACTGTTGAATCAACGGCTGAACGGAGAGGGGTATAGCTCCTCCACTCCTGCCCCCTCAAAACTCTGCAATTCCACCAGGTAGCCTCCTCCCTCCTGCTGAATGGTTCGGATTAGGGATTTGAGAGAAACCCCAGCCTCGGTCAACCCAACGTCACCTTGAATCGTTCTCCTTCTCTCCCCTATCACCAGTTCCATTCTCAAAGTCCCCCAATTAATCTTCGTCTCCCCCAATGTACGCAGCCACTTCATCCCTAGGATGACGTCAGTACTCCCCAATTCCAAAGGAAGGAAATCTTCCTTCACTTGGATTCCCTGAATCTTCAGCACCACCCCTCTACAAACTCCCCTACCCATTTCTACCTTTCCCGTGCCCATCATCACCCCATAGCCGCCTGTTTCCACTAGCTCCATCCCTAGCGACTCCACTATCTGGGTGGAAATGAAATTATGGGTTGCCCCACTATCAATCAACACCACCACCTCACGGTCAGCTATCTCTCATCTCACCTTCATAGTGTGACTCGGAGTGAATCTCACTACAGAGTTCATAGAGACTTCTGCCACATCCAGGTGCATCTTCTCTTCCTCTTCCTCCTCAGACCTGCTCCCACCTTCCTCCTCGTCTTCCTCGTTATCACAAACAAGGAGGACCTGAAGAGTTCGGTCTTTGCACTTATGCCCGGGCATATATTTCTCGTCACATCGAAAGCATAACCCTTTTGCTCTCTTTTCTTGCACCTCTTTCTCACTCAGCCTTTTGAACTGTCCCCCTCCACCAGATCGCTCCTTGGGAACCTCCCTCTGGTTCCCCGGAATTACCCCTTTGGAGGGTAATACAGCAGTAGTCATCTTGTACGACCCCCCCCGAGTAGTTGCCTCGAGCTCCTCTTTCTGATCTCTTCTGATCTTCCACAAGTTGTGCAAGCTCCATAGCCTTGCCCAAGTTCCTTGGTTCCAGCACTCTGACAGCTGTTCTTATCTCCGGTTTGAGCCCCTTCATGAAATTCCCCTCCAGGGCCGATTCGGAGATGTGATCCAGACGGCTAGCCAAATACTCGAATCTGTCCCGGTAGTCGGCCACGGTCCCCTCCTGAATCAGGACAAAGAATTGCTCATAGAAGTCTCCTCCCCCGTCGGCTCGGAAACGCTCTAATAAACAATCCTTGAACTCTCGCCAGTTCCTGATAGGCTCTCTCCTGTCTTGTCACTGATACCATGCCAACGCCTTCCCTTCCAGGCACAATCCTGCCGCCGTCAGCTTCTCATCATCTGTCAACCCGTTGACAGCAAAGTAGCGTTCCACCTTGTATATCCAGTCATGGCCATCTTCACCCTCAAAGATGGGCATCTTCAACTTCCTCACCTTCGGATCCCTACCGTTGCCCCGGTACTCTCCATAACCTCCCATTCCTCGAAGATGAGGTGCTCCCCAAGTGTCCCGGTCCTCCCTCCGACGCTGGTATCCGAGTTCGTAGTCATAATCCCCCCTTCCTCTTTCGAAATCAGCACCTCGACGCTGAAATTCAACACCTCGACGCTGATACTCTTCTCTCCTTTCTCCAAAATCTGCACTACCTTCATATTCCCCCCGCCTGCCTCCAAAATCAACACCTCGACGCTGAAAATCAGCACCTCGACGCTGAAAATCAGCACCTCGACGGTCATTTCCCATGCTCATCTCCTCTCTAGAGAGTGGCTCTAGAGGTGGCATGTCGTCGTCCCTTTCAAGAATCTCCACCTCCGGATCCCTCCTCCCCCGGATTGGGTTTGGATTTCCTCCTACACCATGGCCGTCAGTAGTCTCTCTCACTTCCGATGTCTCCGGATTGGTCTTCATCTCCAATAATTTCTTCATCATTTCTTCCATAGCCGCGAACCTCCCTTCCAACCTGTCATTATTGGTGGAGATTTCCAAGAACTTTCCCTCCAAATCTGTCTTCAGTTGTCCGAACTCGCCTTCTAATACTTCCACCTTCTTTCCGGCTATCTTTCTTCTAACGGATCCCAAAAAATCTTCTTCCGGACAAGATAAACTTGCTGAAATTTCAGAATTTCAGCCGCCGGTGATCCCGAATCGATGCTTGATACCAATTTGATAGGAAATACTTGATTTCAAGTATTTCCAAATCACTTCTACATCAAATCTCGATGCAAACTGCTGTTCGCAGCAGGAAAAACAGCAAAACAACAAGGAAAAGCTGAGAGAAAATTGGAAGAACAGCTTGTATTTTACTAGTAGATGGAAGAAAAATAGCAAAGATACAAGAATCCTCTATTCGAGAGGAGGATCGCACTCTTCCAATCTCTAGAATTCGTTCTAGAGCCCAAGCCTCCAAGAAAACCCTAATTCCAATCAATCAAAACATCCCCACTCCCTCATTCACTCATCCCCCTTTAATACAACATATTTCCTATTTTAATTTCCCTCCCAAAACCTCATCTCCCCACTCCGTTTGAACATTCAAATTCTTTGGAGAAGTGGGGCCCGCCCCCACTTAAGAAATTTCATTTAAAGGAGGCGGAAGCCTCCGCCTCCTATAGACCAGCGGCTGGAGATGCCGCTGGTTCTGGTTCTGGACCGGTTCACAGAGAACCGGTTTAACAACTTACATAGCCTGTTTCATAATCTTCTTCATTGAACACAAGATTCAAAAAAAAAAAAAAACCGATGAGCGGACACCTAACGGTTCGGAGACCAACCAGAACTACCACATCACCCAGTACCGAGCAAAAAAATGATGTAGCGTGTTCTAATTGGTCTCCGGATACCGATTTGAATCCGCACAGAATAATTTATCCTACTTAATATAAACACTGGCTCCCTCAACCCAGAAAATATTGGCATTGATGAGAATCCAAATAGAAATCATAGATGCTATTCATTGGTTGAACTTTGAACATTAAGTAATACAAAACCAAAGCTTAAAACATTACTAAAGTGAAATTACGTGGCACAGACCAAAAGCAGAACTTATCATAACAGAGCAAAAGCCACTTTCCAAAACACTTTTAAAATTATCTTACAAACAAACACAGAAAGCTCCTTCAAACAAACCAAACATTCGAAGACATACATTAAGTTTTAACATTCAGGGAAAGAAATATATAATCATAAAAGAAATGTCGCATTTACCTCTATTCTATACAAGACCCTCTGTATGCTTAAAAATACTTGAAAAGTCTAAAATTGCTATCAAAATCATGGCCTGGAACCATCCTGTTAATAACATTTGTTGCTGTATTTTGACCAGGGAAAAGGTTTTGTGAATTGTCTGTGATACACAATGATGAAACTGCGTGTGCTGCAATTAGGCCTGCTGAATCCTCTACGCCAAGCTCCAGCTCTTCATAATAAGGTGCATGGAGATCTCTGCCATGCAATCCGGATGAAAATGGCATTCCATTGGCCCAATCATTCCATTTATTTCTGGACGCAAATGCGTAAGAAATCCTTCCTGTTTCTCCTATGGAATATTTTGCAGAGCTGTGGTGATCCATCAAGTGGCCAAGATTGCTAGAATTCTCAAAAGAATTAAATCTTTTAATGTTATTACGCATAATTAGGGATGATTCATCTGCATCTTCTCCTATAAGAACATGTAGAGCTACAGCCTCAGCTGTTGCAGCACCTTCCTCATCCAAACGTTGTTGTTCTTCCATTTTCTTCAATTTTTTCTTCTCCAACTCAGAACGAATGGCTGCAGAAGTAGCAAGAGCTTTTTCTAAACGTCTCTTTTTCTTTTCAGCTTGCTTCAAGCGGTCAACTTCATCTTTAACTTGTTTCTTTTTCTCCTTCCTTAATCCTATTGGAGCTTGTTTCCTTCCCAGTTTATCCATGACTAATGATTTAGCCAGCAATTGGTTTCAACTTATTGCCTTTAAAAGGACCGACTTATAAGAGAAAAAATCCTATGGCACCTCACAAAAAGTAAAACCTATATTTGATGAGATCTAAATTTTTCTCAAGATCTGGACTATTTTAACTGAACCTCAGTTCCTACACCCATTCAGGCCTGAACGAGTACATAATCTTGCGAATGGTGCAGTCCCAAACCGACACAACAGGAGAAAGCATAAGAGAGAAATAAAAGACCTTGATTGATGCATCTCTAATGGCTTGGTTTCCAACTTTATCACAAGATCGCACGCGATAGCCCATATTAGTCAATCCTTGCCAGAAAGTTCTGAATCTTCCAACAGCAGCAAAACTTAAGATGTGCGACCCAACAGCTCATAAGGCCAATTTACTACAATAATGATAATAATAACAAAAAAAATTAGTTAGGTTCAAAAATCTGGGAGTGTACTTATTCCATATGAAGACTTGCAGAAGATGATAGAAACAGAAAAAATTCAGCAAAATTGGGGGACAAGATTTTGCACAATTTATATAACCAGTAATCTAAAAATAAAACCTCTGGACAACATGGAAGCAATGACAACTTCCTCTACGTGATCAAATTTCGTGTTGTTATGTCAAGGAACCACATTTAGATTTTGATATATAACATCAAGTCAGTTTGTTTTTTTAGAGGATTTGCAGGCTACAAATTTGATGTCAATTTATTTTTTTCAGCAGATTTGAAGGCTACAAAAATAAAGGTTGCCATTATTATTCTTTATCATAATTAGATTTATCTCAATTATTTATAGATTGATTGTTATAATAAGCTTTATCCCAATTATTTGAGATCAGCTTTATGAATCCTCCCAGCCAACAACAACAACAATAGCATCAAGCCTTTATCCCACTGTGTGGGGTCGGCTACATGAATCATTTTTTCTCCATTGTATCAGGGTAATAGTTAAATTCTCATTTAAATCTAATAAGGAAATGTCATTTCTAATATTTTCTAACCAAGTCTTTTTTAGGTTTATCTCTACCTTTCTTAACATAAGTCAAATATAATACATCTACTTTCCTAACCAGGTCATCGGAAAGCTGTCGTTTTATGTGACCAAATCATCTAAGAGATGTCACTAATCTTATCTTCCACTGGAGCTACTCCAACCCTTTCACGTATATGCTCATTTTGCATCCTATCTCTTAGACTAAAGCCACTCATCCACCTGAGCATCCTCATCTTTGCAACACTTAACTTAATATTATGCTTCTCTTTTAATGGCCAACATTCTGCACCATAAAACATTGCAGGCCTAACCACCACCTTATAGAATTTTTCCTTAAGTTTGAGAGGGATTTTTATATCACACAACAAGCCCGATGCAATCCTCCACTTCGACCATATAGCTTGAATTCTACTGATAATATCCCCATCTATTTCACCATCATTCTGAACAATAGGCACAAGATATTGAAACCGCATACTCTTATTCCTTACTTGATCACCCAAAGTCACAATCCCTCCACTAGATCTACTATTACTAAAATTATACTCCATATATTATGTTTTAGATCTACTCAAACGAAAGTCTTTAGACTCTAAAGTTGACCTCCATAATTCAAATTTATCTTTAACTCACTCTCTAGTATTATCAACAAGAAGAATATCATCAGCAAAAAGCATACACCAGGGTACAACCTCTTGCAAATGTCTAGTGAGAATATCCATGACTAAAGCAAAAAGATACTAGCATAATTAGATTTATCTCAATTATTTAGATTGATCATCATAATAAGCTTTATCCCAATTATTTGAGATCAACTTTATGAATCCTCCCAGCCACATTTCCAAAAATTGCAAGGGAAATAAAATAAGAAAAATAAAGTTCAAGAGGATTATAGGTTGTATTGACATAACTAGTTAAGATTTAAAATAAAAATGAATTCAAACACAAATAAATTAATATTTAAATTTGTATTTGCCATAAATTTCACGTGATAGTTAAGTAAAATAGATGAAGGTTTTAAAATTTGAATTGTTTGGAATATAATACAGTAATTAACAATTTGATAAAGTAGCTAAAGATACTGATTTTAAATTTAATGTCATGTGTAAGCCATTAAATTTATTTTCACTCACCATGATATAGCTATAAAATGTACAAAAAGTTATATTCATAAGTCAGTGGACTCATTTTTTATATGCTAGAGGTTTGAAAGTTTATTTTGATAATTCTTTGAAGCTAATTTAAATTTTAAAATATGCATTTCTTCACATTAGCTAAAAATCTTAGCATGTGTTTGCCTGTTGAAAGGACATATGGTTTCTGATTTTAGCTTTCCCTATTATAATAATATCACTTCATAATAAGAATTGTAGCAAAGACGCCAAATCTCCAGGGGCATTGAACTCTCTTTCAAAATATATAATTGTTTCCTGCTGAGTATCGGCTATTTTTATACTAATTTTGCAAATCTAGTTGAAAACTTATATCCATGTTACGTTTCATGCATTCCTTAAAAATCTTCCAACACAAGCTTTATACGTTTGTCAAATAGCTGCATTTTCTACACTTGTTGTGCATGCCCCCACCACGTAAGTCAATTTTCAAGTACCTAATCTTTAGTACATATCTCTATAACAGCTCCTGTAATATAATATTTCATTTAATTCTCCTTCCTAATTATTTCACGAATCATAACATTCTCATTTCAGCCATCTGCAACTTAGTTGTCAACAATTCTTTACTGCCAACAATCAAATCCATATAATATCATCATCCTAGTTATTTTATAAAATCTACATTAAAATTTCAATTATATTATACTCTCATCACATACTACTATAGAGGTACTGCTCCAAATTTTATCAATGCAGCCTGAACTCTAAAAGTTATAACATATGTAAGGCTTTGTTTGGAACGGCTTTTTTACTGCTTCTTAAAACAGCTTTCTATTTAATTTTTGTAACAGAAAACTACTTCAAGAAGCAGTAAGAAAGCCGTCCTAAAAGGAGACTAAATCTTCATTCTTTTGTCTAATAGATCCAAGATACTTAAACCTATTACACCCAAATATTATTTTATCTCCTTATAAAATTGAATCATAGTTCTTAAATCATACCCACTAAAATTGTATATTAAAATCTAAAATTTTGCTCTACTAATTTTAGGTCATTTAATTTTAAACATTTTCTTCACTATTCTAACTTTTCACTTTTTTAAGTAGATGCCTCAATAATTAGAAATATCATCTAATCGAAAACATAAACAAGGGAATCTCACTTAGAATACACTTTATAAGCATCCACTTAACTAATAAAAAAATTGGAATAAATTTTGATCGATAATGCATCACAATTCGGAACTCTTTGGTCACTTACTTCACAGCTACTTTTAATAGTAGTCAATGTATATCTTTAATAAGCTCAACATACCTTTAAACACATTTTTCTACCTTAATGTGCATACCAATTATCTAGGCACTCCAATATCTGTCATCTCAAGATCAATAAAAATCATATGAAGCATATTTCTTTGCTCTCTACACTTTTCAATTCATTGTCTTCAAAAAAGAAGCATTATTTAAATTGTAGATTTTCATGAAACCAAATTGATTCTCTCAAATTGATGTATTTATTCAAAGCTTATACTCTATTAATCTATCCCATAATTTCATTGTAAAATACATAAATTTGATTCCTCAATAATTGATATAATCTTGAAAATCTTCTTCATCCTTAAATATTGTTACTAAATTTCTTTTAATCATTTGATATTCTCTTAATATTCAAAATTTTTAAAGGATTTCTCAACTAAATCACTGCAATATACCCCATAACTTCCCAAATTCCCATAAGTCTCTATCATCTTGACTTAAGCTTTACTTTTATGCATCTTCATCAAAACAAACACCAAGTCACAATCAATCTATAATATACATATTACATGATTTTGCTCTCCCCAATTTATTTCTTCCTGGAAAGAGGAATTAAATAATTTCTCATAAATAATAATTTTCTTATTACCTTCATCGTTTGCCTATGCTCTTACAATCTTTGCTCTAGAAATTTGAAGGGTTGAACAGGGATTAGGGGCTAGAATTGTAAGGTCCAAAATGAGTTGGGATGGCATGCAAATTGATCTAACTGATCCAACATAGCTTAACTGGATGGGTTCCTCGAGTCAATAGGAATTATAACCCTACTCAATTAGAGAAAATTTAAGGGTTTTACAAGTATTCGGGGCTAAAAGTGCAAGTTGCAGATTGATATTGGATGGTATGTGAAGTGTGAACTGATCTAACTTATCTAACATAGCATAAGTGGATTGATTCCTTAGGTCAAGAGAAAATCTAGATTCTAGAAGGTTGTCTAATATAATAAAAAAATATAGTGCAACGCAACATTTAAGTTGGTTTATTTGTTGCCGCTCCTTATTTGTGTAGAAGATGTCAGATTTAGATTTCAGATACACATCATATTCATTTTTTGTGGAAAAACTTAATGTTTGAGGCTATGTTGAACTATTAAGGACAACCATTACCATGGAATGTGTAAACCCGTTGGATTAGTTATTTCAACACAATAAATTGAGATATATACCTAATTTTCTAATTCATGAGCTTTATTTAACACTGTAAAAGCAATCAACCACAAGATGTACAAATAAAGTCTGGTTCAGTCTAGATTTAGGCTTCATTTGGAACGGTTTTTTTACTGCTCCTAAAACAGTTTTCTAATACAAAATTTTAATTTCTTATTTTAAAAAGCAATAAAAAAAGCCATCCCAAATGAAGCCTTAACTAGGTCCTTTTGTTCTTGCAACAAACCCTTCAATCATTATTTTCAATTCTATGAGAATACTGGGTGAATAATTATTAAATATTACCTCTATAGCATGATAAATTTGATTGTGGTCCATTAGTATAACCAAATGGGCCTAAAGTGATAAAATCAAGATATTTAAAAAAACTAAGCGCCATGTTTATTTAAGCTCGCACTTCCAATTAGCATCTATCATGCAAGGTATGAAGACTAACACCTCAAAAAATATAAATAATCAGTCGTCACAAAAAATTTTACCTTTCCACTTATAGCAATGTTTTTAAACAGGTTCTTGCCCCTTAATCTCATTTAATCATTCTTTTTTTCATATCATTCACCTCCATTATCAAACCCCTCAACTCAAAAATAAGATAAACAAATGAAAACTTAAAAGATTATTAGAATGAAGCAATTATATAAAGGTAACCTTTCAGCTCAAAGTATAATTTATCCAAATTTGTCCTTAATAAAACAAGCAAGCTTAATCAAGGACATGTAATACAGTATTTAATATTAGGAAATTTGTAAAAGCCTCTCTACATATACCTTTTCATGAAGGGGGGAAATAATTTTGAAGTTTGATATTAAAAAAATCACCTAGTTCCAATTTCTTGCAAATAAAATGTAAAAAAAGCAAGGTGATTTTTTGAATTCAAATTAGCCCTCTTTCCCTAAATAAACCTTTCATAATTCACTCCCAAATCTGAATTAAAATCAGTCATCTTTTCCTAAATAAACCTTTCTTAATTCCCTCCCAAATCTGAATTCAAATTAGCAATCTTTCCCTAAATAAATCTTTGTTAATTCCTTCCCAATTTTAGTTTTCTATGGTAAGTAATTAAAGTGGAATTAATCCCCTTTGCTCTTCTTACATGCGGCCCACCCTAGTGGGACCCATAGGCTCAACTGGTCCATCATATCCTTATTTGATTTTGGGAGAAGCCCAAGTTTTTTATGTTGGGTGGCCTAAAACCAATGTATCTTTATCAGGTTCTAATACAATAAATACATATCCACCCAAGCATGATGCAACAAAGATATTTAGCGCTAACTTTCAACCCTATATTTAGTTATGATTCAACCTAATTATATTAATCAAGAAAAAAAAAAGTTCTGATCAACCAAAAAAGTTCTACGATAAGTACCATTAGCCACCTAAAACTAAATTTAGTGGACCAGACAACAAGATCTTTGCAAGAGCTCTCCTACGATAGGATCCCATGTGTGGATCTCATGAAGGAACCCAAATCAACTTGCGAGAGATCTCAAATTTGAACACCTAAGATATGTTTGAAGGCATCACTTGTTTTTCTTCAAGCATTATGCTTGATTTTCTTCAAGCATTATGCTTGATTCGAGATGGAAACAACAGATTCATTTTGCTCTCACCATTCCTTGTTGATCCACTCCTGCCATTGGAAGAACCAAATGATAAGGATGGTGATGTCATGTAAACATGTCTGAATGCCGAAGAGAGCTTGGCAGCATAAATTCATCCAAAAAGCCATAGCACAGAAAATTGAAAGGAGAGTAGAGAATAATAATATTATGATATATTTTACGGTTGGTTTTAGGAGAAGACCATATTCTTTGCCCAAATGGGGAAATAAATTAACTTACAAGGATCCTAAATAAAGAAATTACCACTAAATCTCAACATCGAATATCAAATAAAAAACCTAATAAATTTTTTGAAAATAAGAAAGCAAATAATTAAAAACATAATAAATATAAATTGAATTCTTCTTGGTAGGATTGACAAGGCCCTCTCTCTTGGCCTTTTCGACCAACTATTAGATAGAGGTGTCAATATTTGACACGACCAGAAAACCAGACTTGAACCCGACCCGAAAATTATGGGTTAGGGTCAACCCAGACCCGAAATGGGTCGGGTTCGAGTTCAATAAATCGACCCATTTCAAAAAGCGGATCGGGTTGAACCAGAAACCCGAAATTGACCTGTTTTGACCTGAAACCCGAGATTGATCCATTTTTTTACCCGAAAATTAGAGATTGACCCATTTTTTGACCCAAAAACTAGCAATTTTTTGTCGGCCGGGTCATTCAGGTGGTGTCGAGTTGACCCGGACCCGAAGTGGGTTGGGTTCGGGTCCAAAAAGCCGACCTGTTTGCAAAAATGGGTCAGGTTCTGGTTGACCCGAATAATGCCAAGTTAGTTTTGGGTTTGACCCGAACCCAACCCGTGACCCAAAATTGACACCCCTACTATTAGGTAATATCTTGCAATTCTCCGACGTCATAGCTCCCCCTATTTATGCTCATTTGCTCCTACAAATTGGAGATGAGAGAAGAGTATTATTCTTTTAGAATTTCACTTACATGTTTGAGAGTTTATCATATTGGCAGAAGTCTCCTTAATCCACCTCATGTCAAGATGATCTTTATATCCCTCATACAATTATATAATAGACCGCCCAACTGGATGTTAAGATCTTTCATAAAAGGAAACATCCATTTGTACTCCTCTTCACTGTCTAACAATGAAGGCTCAAATATTAATTTGTTGCATTGATAATAGAGTTGATCTATATATATATGGAGGCGGGTCCAATCAAAACACAATAACACTAGTTTTATGAATTACTTAGAAGTTAGAACCCAAAACAAACTGGTTTGATTTTTATAACCTCTATTTCAGATGTGACATTTTAAAACAATCCTCCATCTCCTAATGGATCTTTCATAAGCCTTTAAAGAATCTTTGCACTCGTCAAACTTCTTGATTTGCTATCGACATCTTCTAATAAAGCCACTGAAAAATTCAAATCGAACAAAATTTGAAACAGAAAGCTTAGGCAGGCCTCAAAAGAGAATTTTATATTTGCTATATGTATCATTGAATTGAAGGCCATCTATACTCAAAGGATATTATCATACCAAATTTCTTCCAATGCTGAAAATTATAGCCAAGAAATTTACAAATCATTCTTACATTCATTACTTCTATCTAACCATCAGCAAAAAGGTAAAATAAGATGAAACTTTTTAGCTTCATGTTCATTAGCTCATCTTCAAAAATTACTCTAAAAACAATTGTTCCAATTAAAAACCATATTGTCGGCAATCTTAAGTATTTCCATACATGAAGAAAAAACAGGCATGTTGTTTACTCTCTTATGATAGTCTTTTTGCAAGAAATTTAAAACGCCGTCTTACTGAAACAATCAACATTTTCATTGATGAAAAGATAAATAAACCCTCATTTATTCTCCAATAGTCCTCCTAAGAAGTTCATTACTAAGATGGGTTCTCAAGCATGACTAGGTATTGGAAGACTTAGAAAGCCCACCTTTCCATTTAGCAGCTTCATAATACTGCAAAAAATGCAACTGTTTATGAATTGTTACGCATCAGAGCCATTTTGGCAAATAAACACAATGATTCAAATTTTGAAGAGTTTTCATTACACCAAATTGTCATGCCACCTATCCAAGCGTGCATCTCTTATATCCATGTCAATCAATCAATATCCTAAGTATACATAGCTTATCCTCCTGGTAGATAAGCCCATCCAAAGAGCTATAAGACACTACTCTACCTTGGCCAATAACCTCCAAGGCTTCCTTAAAATTTAGATTTATTGAGTACAAAATACTGTACTCCACTTGGTACAAAGCCAAGACCTCCATAATAATGAAAAAGTAATGAAGTGTTGGTGATACATCGAAAACATGTATGCACCCTTATTATATTTGATCCCTGGATTAAACTATTATAGTTAGTAGTTATACATATTATGTGCCGCGCTAGCTACAAATTTAATTAAGTCAACATATAATATATTGATTGATGATTAATATGCAAGAACATCAACTAATACACCAAATTGTACATCCAATGTTTTAAAGCTTAATGCATGGCAAACAAAATCCTTGTCAAAAGTAGAATAATTTTGTGAGCTCCTTGCAACATCACCTAATGGCAAGCTACTAATCGGGCCTCTCAGACAAGGATGTGAAAATAGCATAATTAAATATATTTATCTCCCAACTCAAATGACCACGGCAAGTTGAGAAGGACTTGTAATGGTACCTCCGTGATTTTTTAGCAATTAAAAGGAGCTAGCTTCTTCTCCAACAGGAAAGGAAGGCCAACACCTAAAAAATCCTGCAAATTTACAAACAACATTAAAAAATCATGAATAAACATGCACATATTGGCAAGCTCCATTGAAACTTCAAACTTCAAAAACTGCATGTGTCCTATGCATCTTTGGATTGTTATCACCTGGTATGAACTTAACTGAAGTTAACCACCACCTACAATGGAATCTAGACAAACAAGTTTAAGGCTCCAAACTCATATTTTTGAGATTAAGTATGAGTTTGGCATATTCTAAAAGCCTCATAACCTACTCCAATTGTTATAAATGCTCCTCCCAACTTTTGTTATACACCACGATGTTGTCAAAGTAGGCAATAGCAAATTAATCTAGGAAAGGCAATATCAAGTTAATCTAGGAAAGGATGGAGTATAACATGCATTACTAACATAAATGTCACTAACTTTACAATCCAAATGGAATCAACTGTTATTCCGCATAAACATTATCATATCTAGATAAATGTCTTCCAAGTATTCTCTTTTCGAACTAAAGCTGCTGGTAGCCAAGTTGAAATCCTGCTTGTAGAAATATATTGACAGTTGTAAATGGTTGATCAACTGACTCCTCGATATTGGGCAATAATTTGTTAGTGAATTTATTTAGCGCCCTATAGTCTATGCCCATCCATCTATTGCCATCTTTCTTTGGAACTAGCACTATTGGATATCAACATGACAAACGAGTTACCTAGATGGTCTCTTGTTCCACCAAATTGGCTACATGCTATCAGATCTCTCCTCCAGTTCAAGTGGAGAATGTCGACACATAATCTAATTTTGTAGAAAATTTGCACCAACCAATGATCATTCATGTTCCACAACCTTTTTTTTTGTTGCATTCCCTTTTACCTCTTGGGAAAAAGATGTACATATGTGCAATAATTGGTTGAGTTGATTATTTTAAGTAGAGTCAATGGCAAAAAAAAAAAGCAATCTTCTTCAACCCTACTATCATTTCATGTAGGAAAAGCATAACAAAACTAAAATCAATAGGGGAATGATTCATTCCAAAAAGGTGTGAAGCATGTCATCCAAATTCTTCTAACTCTTTCAATATCCCTTCTGAATGGTAGTAATCTTGTGAGTTACAATTTATGGTCTCTTGACTACTTGTTGATTCTTAATGTTGATTGGTCTCAAAATTTTAAGTGGAATTAAGGTAAACATTCACTTTCTTTTTTTCATGATTTCCCGTACTTCTATAAACCAAAATCTATGCTCTAATACTAAATTTAACCCCAATCTCAACAATTCCAAGAGATGTTTAATGCATAATACGATATTCTTTAAGCAAAATCCTACTGCAAATAAGCAAAACAAAACTTTCTTGATCTTGTTATCCCAGTTGATTAATTATTGCTATTAGAAGAAGGTAGAGGCATGGAAGGTCTCAATGACCTTCCAAGAGGCACACCACAGATTACTCAATGGTTGGAAGTCATCTAAGGTTATTGAATACAAAAAACTGAAAGATGAAAAAGGGACGAATATAAATGTTGGGGCTAGTTTAAAACAAAGAACTAGATTACTTAATTGTTTATCCTAATGGGAGATTAAACATACAAAGGTCATAAATAAGACAGTTAAAAGTAAATCTCAAAATAATAAGGCAAATAACACATCAAAATTAAGGAAATAAATAACAAACATCATAGCGATTCTCAAAAGAAGTAGACAAATCATAACTCCTTAAATCCTAACAATGGGAGATTGGACAAATGATCATAACAAATTGAAAATCAAATCCTTCTTGAGGATTTATAGCCCCCCTTTCTTGCTTGGCTTTCTAGACAAGTCCATTGGAGTAAACTATGAGAACCTCTCAAATCATTACAAGATCCTATTAGCAATCTCTATATGAATCTTTGAAGGAGGTTTTGACATCAAATAGGCGAAGGGATTTTGAGGAGAAAGGAGAGAAAGAGTAGCCTTAAAATAATATATAGCATATTAGATAATTTATATTGTCCTTGTTTACAAAGAAATTGAAACTAAGAGACTCTAAATACAAAACTTTTAAAAAAATAGATCTTTCACTACAAAAAGGATATTGTACCTTCGAATATTCAATTGGTCGGATTCAATCCAAGTAGGCTCAGTTCAAGCCAAGTCGGCCTGATTCAAACCAAGTCGGGCTGGTTCAAGCCACATTGGCCCGATTCAAGTCAATTTGATCTACTCAATCTAGGCTCAAAAGAAACTTACCATTCTACAAATCAACTCGTTCCAACCAAACGAGTACAACATATCAAGTCGGCCCTAGCGATTACTCAAGTGGGAGACTTTCTTCATATGGAAAATTATTGATTGACTATCAGGCTACTCATCCTCCCATAAACACTTGGCCAGTGATTTCTTATTAGCTTGACGGAGAACTTCCTCAAATCAGATATTCTAATTAGGCTATACGATATTTGTATTTTTCTCTTACTTTATGTATAGTCATTTATGTAGCTAATTTTATAACGTTCAATCCCCAACCCAAATCTATAAATAGGCAGTCAAGGGGTGAGCTCGGTTTAAGAAATTTCCTACACTAAAGCTTATTTTAGAAAAATTTCAAAGCTTCTAAAACTCGAATTCTTGCTCTTTCAATTTCTATATTATCTTTTCGCTCAGCATAATTTGGTGTGTTTCATGGTCAATTTTAAATACAACATCCTAAAAGACGAGATGAACACGAAGCATGCCACAACTGGATGAGTACTTCATGAAGTAGAGTAGCAACACATAGGGGAAGAAAATATGTTAATAAGTAAACAACTAGAAATTCATTACAATTAGGCAACTTGCTAAATTTGATGAAAGAATTACGAGAATGGTTCAGGGAGCACTAAAATGATTTTCAAGAACCATTCATGAGGTAGAGTTGCCGGCGAATTCTTCTGATTATTTGATGAGGAGAAGAAGACTCTTTGGGGTGGAGCATTAAACTCTACTCCTGTGGCTGATGAGACTCGTCACCCAACAATGAGGAGTTCATCTCGAGTCTTCATCAAGAAGAAAACGAGCTGAAAAAAGAAATTGTTACTGATAATGGTTCTTAAGGGTGACTGTTAAGGTTTAGCCTCCAACAAAGTTCAAAATTCATCACTTAGAATTGTACAAGAGAAAAAAGCGTTCAGTCAACCATGTCGCATATTTCGAGTTGATAGCCTCATTGATCGACATTGATGATGCATTAAAATGTAGATTATTCTTGCATCTTCCATTCAACATGATCACTTCATTCACCAAATTCAAGAGAATGTTTATCACTCAATTGGTCATTGCAGGAAAACTTCTTAAGAATTCACAGGACTAGCTGTAAATGAGATAAGAGCCAAGCGAGTCAATGAGGAGCTTCATGACCTAATTCTAGAAAGAGATGAAGGATATAAATGATATAGAGCCGCATGTGGCCTAAGCCACTCTAACAAAAGGTTTGCCATAGTGACATTTCAAATGTACATTCAACTTGCAATAGCTAGAGACTTCAACGGGTTGTTGGAATTTGCCAATAGTCATATCAATACAAAGAAGTATAATACTGAGATTAGTGCAGTTGAAACAACAAAAAGGAAGAAGTAGAATTATCTAGGAGAGAAACTTTGCAATTTTCTAAGGATTAGAAAAGTCACCACAAAATTTATAGAAATGAACAAAGATTCTTCAATGATCAGATAATAAATGTGAACCATCAGCAACTTAAAATAGGCGATACGGTTGAATGGATCCATCTTCCTCTTATATGAGCCCAAGTGAGGAATCATGAATTTTGTTAAAGGGTTAGACTAGACAATCTCCCCTGAGAAAACATTTGACTGCGGAAACTTTCTCTTCCCAACCCACCTTTCTTCTCACCGAACAATTAAGGTCAAGTTGATGTGGACATCGACCAGAGGTTCAGACATGTGTATCGCCGTAGACAGCGCAGATCGACGGCCGCGATTCAGAGTTTATATTTCTAGATATTTATGTATTTCTTTTATGCATTTTTCTTTTATTTCCTATTGTACCCCTAGTATAAGCTGAGTCATGAGTGTAGCCCCGAGGGCAAAAGAGTCATTGTATTTCCTTTTATGTTGGGACCTATATATAGGTCATTTCATGTTGTATTATGGTTAATGATGATTGATTAATGAAAATTTTCTGAAATTCCTTTTGTCTTCTTGCTTGAGAGCTTGAGAGAAAAGAGAGAGGAGACCTAGGTGAGGCTCCGACCGCAATACCCAACAGCCCGCCCCGGCGAGCTCTTGGTTTTCCCTGTAAGTCGTTGTTTTTTTTTTCTTTCCTACTAATCCCTCCATACACCCGTCCACCCCCCTGCAGCCAAATCCTGAAACCCCTCTCCAAGCTCCGCCTGAACTCCCTCACCCGCTCCCTTCCACCCGCTGTGCCAGGGGACCGCTCCAACCATCCCGCCGAACCACCTAGCCAGTCCGCCACTTTCCCTGGGAAGTTTCTGCCGCCCAATTCCCCTGGAATTTTGAATTCCTGCAATCAAGCCTTTCATTATTTCTTTCCTAATGTAACTCCCTACATTAGGAATATATCTAATTGAATCTCACCCCAATTTGAATTCAAATTTCAACCTCCCTAATTAATTAAATTCCTGAATGTTAAAATCTGGATTTAATTAATTAATGGGGCCCACTACTTAAGCAAATTTCCCCTCTTTCTTCCTTTGCTTGGCCGGCCCCAACACACAGCCTTTTCTCTCTCTTTGCCACATCATCGCCTACTAATTACCCCCTTAATTTCTCTCCATAATGGCTGCCTTTTTTCTTTTAAGGGAATTGAAAGAGAATTGAATGATAAAATAACTTCTCCTTTCAAGCCTAGAAAAATCTGAAATTCAAATTTCAGATTTCCTCCTTGATTTCCCCTAGCTCTCGGCCTAACCCCCCCTTCCTTGTTTTCTTCCCGCCTTGCCTCAATGTTGAATGGCGGATCCGGAGCTTGAGTGGGGGTTAGTTTTTCACGCCGACGGGAGCATCGATATCCTACGATCGCCGTGCTTCGACGTAGGGTTTGAAGACGAAACTACCGTGGAAGAGTACTTGGAGAGAGTCATCCCGATCCTTGCAAGCATCTACGACCGACAATTTTCGAAGCACACTTGGAGTCTCGAAAGCCAAGCATTCACGTCCTCCTCGTCACCGTCAACCTCTCCGTGGCTAAAGGCCCTTGGTGTGGCCACCATCTTCGTGGCATCGTTGAGTTTGTTAAAGGCCTTCTCTTGCTAACCCGTATTGAGTGTGAGTGATCAAGGTACTCATTGTGAAATTTCTAAACATTAGTCGTGGGATTTTATTAATTTCCCGCATTTGCTTTGTTGTGAACTTTGAGATTCATTATTAATCGTGCCTAAACACTAGCTTGAAATTGCTTATCATAATACTTCTTCAATGGAAAATGCTTGAATCTTAATTTACGAAAGGCCTAATCTTACTTGAGTAAACTTTGTGAATCTTAATGAATTTCATGTGCAATCCTTGAATGTTTCACATCACAAGTCCTAACTGTCTGAAGAATAAGTCTCATCAGCCATTGAAAGTGGATGTCAATATGCTAGTTCCAGAGAGTTTTCTTGACAATTTCCTTTTATTATTTGTCCTTTTGAATATAATTTTTTGTTTCCTTCGATAAATTAAATGAATGAAAAATAATGATACATAAATACAACTATAAATATTAAATCATTATGATAATTTCAATGACAATAGTAACACGCCTTACATGGCATTTCTAATGAAATAAATAATGTCAACTTAAATGTCAACCAATATGAAAAAAAAATTTAACCACTTTGAAACTCTCCCCAACAAAAATTAAATTGAAGATATTGTTACACCATTGCACTCTCATTTTTCATTGCAAGAAAAACACAATGGTTTATTTGGTTAGTTGAATGGGAGACATATTATTATAATAAATTAATAATACATTTCTCTTATTTAATTTGATTATATACTATGTATGAAGAAGTTGCTATGAGAAATCAATTTAAGGCTTGATGGCTAATATCTAGTTTTGGGGTAATTTTAAACAAGATGAAAAAAAAAAAAAACTGCAATCTCTATTGATCATTCCGAATAGTACTTGCATCTTTACAAATAGCTACATTGGACTAAACAGCCAGTAATAGATTGAACAAATATTCAAGATGACAACACTTCAATCTAGATATTGTACCTTAATATTTGCACAAACTTGACGGAGCTTGTAAGTAAACCTATTTTTTTAAGAACCATAAAGCATGCGGAATGAATTCACCAATAAGGTGATATTATGATTTGCCTCTCACAAGTAATCCCAATCCAAACAAATCCATGATTGGTGCATCGTTTTGAATGCTTTTCCTATTTATGTTACCTTTGTAAATATGAAAAACGCAAAATTAAATGATCAATATTCCATTCTGCCATATTTCCGCATTAAACAAGAGATACATGAAGCGGAAAGAGAAAATACTGTCCCTGAATCTATTTCTTTTAACATCAACGCATCGATAGTACTTGCAAAAAATACAACCAGGATTATTATTAAAACCTGGTCTAATTGCAGAATTCTTCATAGGAGGACAAATCAATTTAAAACCCTAATTTAACCAACGAAGTTCAAACAAAAATATCCAAAACCTCCCCGTACTCAGCGACCAAATCAACAAAAACCCTGAATTCGGTTTGCCGGCCAAAAGGCGCTGAACCACCACACCATACACATATGAAAAGCTCGATCGCCTCTCAAAAAATATCAAATCGTCGATAAGAAAACTTACAACAAAACGCAATAAAAAATAAACACCAAAGGCGCGCCAACTTACCTTGGATATTCGCGATCAAAACCTCTACAACCAAAACTTTTCTCGATCATATCGAACAAGACGATGATGGCGGAAAAAGAAGCCAATAGAATTGCATCGGGGATTTTAAGCCGGGAATTTGGATCTGCAAGTAACCTAGCGACACATAGAGGAGAGGGGGAGGAGAGAGAGTGGGGGTGAGTTTATGCGAGGGGGCAGCGTGTAGGACAAAAGACCGACCGCACGCAATAGGCGTGCAGAATAACAGGAGGAGTCGAAACCAATTTAAGGGTATTTATGTAATTTCATATTCACACAGCGAGGTGGTTTTGCTCGCCTCCGCTGTTCCTGCGGTGCCTGTCGGCCGGGTTCAGAGATGGAGATTCGATCCAACGGTTAATGTTGTGCATGGGTGGTTGAGATAAGCGTGCCTGGTCCCCAGCGCTCGATTATACGGTCCGACTGAATGGGCCGATTACGGTTGTCCCGCGACAAAATCGGTACAAATATGCAACCTGCAATTTAGGCATTGTCGGCCCACATACTCAATGCGTGTGTACGATACTCGCTAAAGAACTGATTATAAATTCTATTATTTGTGTTTTTGGCTTATTGCATAGATGGTTGAGATTAGTTAGAATTTTATTGTGGAAATCTTTAGTAAAATAGGTTGGATTATTTGTAGACACATATGGCACTGATGTTATCTGAAAAATAAACCAATTTATCTTATTTGTTAAAACATTTTATATGTTGCTTTCTCTAGAAAGATATATTCTTATTTGTCTCATTATAAATTACATGATTGATAATTGCATGAGAGGTCATAGGTAGGGGCAATGGGGCCAATGAGTGTAGATTTTGAGATATTATTTTGTACGTACACCATACGGGAGAACCGTCCAGTTTACGCTTAGGTACCAAGCGGTACCGAGTGCCGAGTACCGCTCGGTACTAGCTCGATACAGGACGTGGCGTATTTTCATTGGGGTTTGGATTCCACACAGGATAATTTTTCATAGATTTCATCAATTTGAATGAATTTAAAATAGATTTGATATGTCACAAAAAATTATCTTGATTTAGCATGAATCTTTAGACATTAGTTAGAAACTTTCTAAATTAAATTTGGGACAATCCAAACAAATTTCATTAAACTTATAATTAAAATGAACAACTTGACGAAACGAGCCCAACGACACTAAAATCAGTCCAATCCGAGCCCAAAATGGATCAAAATCAAACAACTAAAACATATTTAAAAGCTTCAAAGCATTAATTGGATAATCAAATAATATTCAAATATGGCATGCTTATAATTTAATTGAGCGGCACGACGAGACGAATCAAACAAGTCCAATAGCGCTTAATTTTAACATCATTATGGCACTTAAATGCTTGGTAAACGCTTCATGATCGAGGGAAGCAACATGGGTTGTCCGATGGAACATTCTAAATTTGTCCCAAATCATTTTTATATTTACATGACATGTCACTCTTAAAATATATAAATAAAACTATTTTTTCTACATGAAATGGATGAGACTTTTATAGAAGGCTAAAACATTAGCTATGGATTTAAGATAGTTTTGAGGCTTGAAGAATCACGGAACTCCACCCCGATATCATAGCCGATGAACCCTCGCAACTCGACCACCATTGCTAAACCTTCTCCCCACCATCGTCGTCAAACTTATGTCCAGCTGTCACTGTCGGCTCTTCGGCCAACTTCCGTCGCTTGCCGACTACGATTCTTTAGACCATCGTCGCCCGCTAATTACAGTCCATCCACCACCGTCATTGGCTTATGGTCCCTCCAACCTTCGTCTTTTGCGTCTATGGTCCCTCTAATTATTATTGCCTGCTTTTGATTCTTTCGACCTCCATCGACTGTTGACTATGGTCTCTGCAACCATTGTCACTTGATAATGATCATTACAAGCTTCAGCGTCCATTGTTTATGGTCCCTCTAATCATTATCGTCTGACTGTTGTCATTCCAACCTCCATTGCCCACCATCTACGGTCCCTCCCACGACTGTTGTCTAATGATGGTCCTTCCGACCTCCACCGCCCGCCATTGACAGTCTTCCAACCACTGTTGCCTAACTATGGTCCTTTCGACCTTCATCACTTGTGGTCTACAGTCCCCCAATTTCCGTCACCTAACTACAATCCTTCTGACCTTTGTCGCCCTCTGACTATAGTCCATCCAATCACTATCTCCCAATTACGATCTTTTCGACCTCCATCACATACTACGATCATTATGACCTCCGTCGCCCACTAATTACGATATTTTCAACCTCGATCTATCTCCTAAATACAATCCTACCAACCAAATGAACATGTCAACAATCTCTTGAGGATAACTCTCATATCATTTGATTCTTCCCTATATAGTATATATTTGCTACATTGAGCCAACACCTTCCCTCGGGGAAGGACATCATTTTTTAATTAACAACCAACACTAGTGGAATCATTTCAACTGGACAAGGTCCTGTAGTTTTACCCTCTATTTGGGATTTTCCACGAAAAATTTTTGGTCTCTTATGGTTGCTACAACCCTCTCTCTCTTACATGTATGTGAGTTGAATCTCCGTACAAAGCTAGGGCGCTAAACTCTATATCTCTCTACCGCCGGTAATATTCGGGCACTCAACAAGATCAAAAGATAAATTTTTGAGGTATTTCAAACTTAGATCTAATAAGAATTTGTTTCTTAATAGGACAAAAATAGATAAAAAAGAATTCATGTAGCTAACCCCAAGTAGTGGGATAAAGACTTGATATTATTTTTTCTTGTTGTGAGGTATTTCAAACTATTCATAAAATTATTTTGCATAGGTTCTACTTTATATCAAATATCTTACAAAACATTTTTGTTTTCATTTTACGTTGCATTCTTAATATTCAAATCAAATAGCTTTAAAAGATATTTTTTTTTCTTCAAAATTCTTTCACTTGCTATACCTTTATAAATATTGTTGTGGAGTAAGAATTTTTTTTTGTCTTTACACAAAGATCTGTACACATACATATAAGGCAACCTCGCAAGTGACACAATAAATTTCATGTGAAAAACTCATGAAGAGAAAAATCTTATAACCTAAACTAATTGAAGTAATCATTTAAATAGGTGAATATTACAGAAGTCTATACTTCCTCTTAATTATAGAAGATGCAATTATCAAGTATGTATTGCTAACTCTTCTATGAGTGTAGTGAAAAAGTATTGGAGTAGTGAGAGATGATATGAACGAATGTTAGTTGCGGTTGATAAAAGAAGGCGAGAGAGATGACAATCATTGATTTCGGTTGATGGTGAGCCTCAACAAATGCGATGTTAATTTCCAAAAGGCAACAACGTAACAATCCAAAGACAAAAGTCTAGAAAAGACAATCGGGTGATGATGATCGAGTGGTGATAGTTGTCGATAATGAAATCATATTGTTCATTTTGACTATAAGCATGCAATATTTGAAGCTTGAATGATCTATAAAACAATGTCTTAAAGTTTCTTGCAATACTGGAGTAATTGATTTAGGTCACTTCAAATTCAATTCAAGACACTTTTGATGTCAATTAATTCATCTCATCGCAAATTTCATTTTTATTATAAATTTGTTGAAAATAGAGTTTGAATAGTCATTAAGAGGATAATAAAAATTTTAAAATCATGCACTTTTATCAATATCCACCCTAGCTAGTTGAAAAATTTTATAGTGATGTAGCAAAAATGTTGTCGTATATTATTTAAAATACATGACACTCAAATTTTCAAATATTTTTTTTTTTTGGGACATTTAGGCCATTTAAGACAAACTCACACACACAACGCATACACATGGACTCGAACCTTGGACCTCTTAGTTGGAAGCCTAAGCTCTCAACCAATAGGCCAAGGGGAGTTGTGTATTTTTTCAAACAATTTTGAAACACCATTGCGGAAAGTTCTTTAGTTTGTACTCTAAAGCTAGATTCTTCATTTTATGATTGCTCTTTATGTAGTTCTATTTTGGGCAACTTATATTATTATATTTCTCTCTCAAAAAAATTTAAAAATATTTACTTAATTATTATTTTGCCATTTTATTCAAAGAATATTTAATTTTGTCATTTCTTAATCTTATACTAAAAAATATAAAAAAAACTGACCCAAATAAAACCTAAATATAAATTAATTAGCACTTTAATCAATTGATCCAACCTAAATAATCACCATTAGTTATGTCATTATCCCAGCAACTTGTGCTTAGCTTTGCAGAAGGTCAAACCTTCACTTTCTTACTCTGGTACATGATGTGCCTATTATTGTATTGTAAAAATTTTTGTTTCTCATTTTTCGCTCTATCAATAATATTTTTTGTTTGTTCGAAGTACTATTTTGTCATATTGAGATTTTATTTGAAATAGCTTTCTTATAATATTATTGTGTAAAGCTACTTAAAAAAATATTTTGTTAAAAAAACAAATTTTTAGCACAAAAGAAAATTTATAAGTGATAAGAAGTTATCACAAATGGGACAACTTTTTTATCATTTTTTAAAACAGTTGTAGAGAAATTAACTTTTTAAAGCTGTTGTAGAAAACAACTTTCTAATTATTATTTTTTTAATTAATGAAAAAATAGTGACCAGGTAAAATTAATTTTGCAATTTAAAAAGCAAAATAGTAAAAAAAAGCAATCCCTATCTAAACCTTGATGTTTGAAAAAGTTGTTAGCAACATAAGATGTTCACTTCTCATGTGAAAAAAACAATTTATCCTTGTACCTCCAAAGGAGACCAAAAGAGAGACACATTTTATATCCAAAATTATTATGTCTATAACACATATGTATGTTATAAATCATAAACTTATTCTAATTTAATCAACAAAAATTAAAATTGACAATCATTGACTCAAAGGTAGCTCACTTTAGATAAGTTTGATTCATCTTGAAACTAACACTTAATGCATATGTAACATCAATACAATTGAATGATATGAATTTTTAAAATTTTCCCAAAATTTGCCTCTTGGAGCACTGCGGTGTTATGCTTTCGGGCGTAGCGGCGCTGAGAAGTGCCCAAAAAGTGGTGCATCGATGTTATAACTCTATGCTTTACAGTAACTCTGGAATCGCATGTAGTGCTGTATCACAATGGCGTTAGGTCACTTTGGCATTGTAGCGCTAGACACTAAAATGAGTATATATATATAACACCATCCGCTCCACTCTCTCCCTTACTTGTCGGCTTGGCCAAGAAGGAAATTGGAAAGAGGAGAGGGGAAGGAGGAGAGGGGAAGGATAAACCTGGATTTTTAGTTGCTCATTCGCTTGGCTGCTTTAGCATACTTATTTAATTATGGTTTCGTGTTGTTTATCAATGTGATATAAATTATTATGTATTGCACTTTGTCATTACATATGTATATCCAACATTATAAACTTAATTATTTTATAAATCTTATGTTGATAATGTTGATATAGTTATATGATCTTATATATCAGGTTGCATGTTGAGTTTGACATTCTATATATTCTTATAATACTATGTGCATTATCATAAGAAGTGTATGGCTTGTATTTCTTGTTGTATAACATTACCATATTTCTACTCATGGCATTCAAAAGTCATTGTTTGTCCACATGGTATTTGTGGATGCATGATATAAAAAATATGATGATGCTTTGCATGTGGATGACTTCTAATTTCATTCATTTCTTTTTGCATGTTGACACTTGCATTTTTTATGGTTTGATAAGTCGGGTCTCTATCTCATAGTGGATTTCTTTATTTGGTTATAAATATTTTAGCTTACCTTGGACTTTTATATATATTCTTGGAAAAGATTTGATTCAACAAATTTGGTTTGAAGCTCTCAATCACTTTAAAGACTCAGAAGTGATCATGCAAGCTTATCAATAAATTCTTTACATGGCTCAAACTTAAGTGCATTCTTCTTCTTCTCCATTATATTGGAAATATTGCAATTCTTCTTTCTCCTCCTTAGCCCTATAATGTCCCATCATAACAGCACATTGAGATCTTAATAAACTTTAGTCAACAATATAATGTGCGTAGGTCATTTGACCAAACGACTCTAAAAATTCCTTATATATTATTATTATAACATATAAACACTGCGCTTTTACTACTGTAAATTACGGAGTACAAACGACTTCTAAACTTTAAAAATAAGTCGTTGACCCTTGCCAGGGGGATACCCCCTCGGACCCCTGCCAGGGGTGCTGCCCCTCAGACCCCCGACATATTTCCTAAGTGTACAGAAAAAAAATTATTATTCCTCATTTATTCATTGGCTTTTCCTCCAAAGCAATATTCATCTTCATTGACTTTTCCTCCTCCGACCCAATCCTCAACTTCATCTACTTTTTCTCCTCCAAACCAACCTTCATTTTCATTGGCTTTTCCTCGTCTCTTATTTCTCAATAGCTATGAAATGTTTATTGATCTAAAATCTTAAAAAAATCAGAACTTTCGCGGTATTTCATTTAAAAAAAGAGCACCAATTCTAAACCCTAATTTTGAATAGGAAATTTTTGGACCGGATTTGTCGAGTTAGCAAGGAAAAAACTAAATTCGAAATAGAATTATTATCCACGTGTACAATTCAGGTGTCGCAATTTTATCGGAGTCTGGACACAGAGCTATGTCCGAACACCGCACAAAATAATTTCTCAATGAATGGAGCTCTACTTGTTGAACTGTGTTATTCTATTAAATGTAAATTGAATATGTATCTATTCTATTATTATAGTTAATTATATGATAATATTGTTTTTTTATCACCACATATAATGTGCATTTTTATCATATATTTTTGGCTATGGTGTTAGTTTATCTATTAATGTGGCATAAATTATTATCTTTTATACTTTATCATTGAATTCAATTATCAAACATTATAAACTTTATTAATTATCTTATGTTTGTTTAGTTGCATTCTTTTATAGTATACTTCATGTCAAATTGAAATTCTATGAATTATTATAGAGTATATAGTATTATATACATTATCATCAAGGTGTATGACATGTATTTCACTTAGTGTGACAAAAATAATAATATTGTACTTGTAGAATTTAGGATGATCGTACGTCCATATGGACCTTGGATGCATGATGTGTGAAATACATAAATACCTTGCTTGTGAGTTGTGAATTCATTTTATTGAGAGATTTAGAAGTTGTTTGGTTGGCTGAAAAAATAATATAGTATAAAAGGAATACTTTGGAGTTGTTCAGAAAATGTAAAGTGTGACTATTTTTTTGTTATAAATAATGAATGTAGAGTGAAGTCTTAAAAGGTGATGGCGGCATCCCGGAGTAGTTGGCGACGATAGTGGTTGTCGCCGGTGGTGGCAGGCGACGACCAGCAGGTGGTAGGCGGCGGAGGCCAACTCCTGGCGGTGGTTAAGCAAGTTTGTGGTGTAAATGATTTTCACTCAAAATTAGGGGAGTTTGATTTATAGTCAAAATCAAAAGGAGTTTAGTTTATACTCAAAATGATCTAATTTATTTTACAATATATTTATTATACTTTGCATCATTTTGTATTCCGACCAACGCCCAACTTTGTAAAATCCCTATATTTGAAATATTTACACCCTAAAGTAATCCAACCAAAATTCCCTTTGTTCAATTATATATAAATGTGTTGAAATCAAAATATAAATGGATTTGAATAAAAAAATTAAAAAATTTATTCAATATTATCCCATAAATTTTGAATAATCAAATTCAATTTTTTGACGTATGATCTATGATTCTATGAAGGCTTTTTCACCCGTTTTCTCCAACAAATTCCCCAACAAAATATAAGACCCTTTTTCAACCCGGATTGCCGAAACGTTGTGGAAAAACTTGCTCGCAAACTTCACATGAAAGAGAAAATGTTATTTGATCTGCATTTCGGTCGATCCAAATGGCGTTGAAATTGCATTGAAATGGATCTCTTCTGTTAATTCGGGTTTCTATCAGTTAGATGCCAATGCAGATTCAATGGGATTTTCTCGAGCTTGAGAATTGGTAAGCGGGATTTTTTTTTCCCGGGCGGTGCAGCTCTGAGCGTCTTAGCGTCTTAGCGACCAAATCCAAACACGGAACAGCTTTTAATTCCCAGCTTAGTGGGGCCACTTCTTCGGCTCCAACCCACGTTGATCTCTGATCTGCCCATCCTCTTCTCGGCCGATCTAGCTAGGGCTAACAGAGCAAGGCCCGAAAAATTCAAAGAGAAGGTCGAGGCCGGTACTGCCGTAGTGGCGCCGGTGGCGGAGAGAAGCTGGAGCCGGAGATCTAATAACTTTGCCGAGCGTTCTCTGCCTCCGTAGTTTTTCTATTATTGTTTTGCTTCTTCGCCTTTCCGGTTATCTTCAGTGATACACCGTGAGTTTGTGGAAAAGTATCTAGGGGACAGTGAGAAGGGTAAGGGGAGATAATGATGAGGGAGGTTGTACTGCACGTGTACGACGTGACGAACAGCGGATCAGAGAAGACGAACAATACGATCCTGCAGATCAACAGGATCTTTAAAGATCGCATCGGCCTCGGCGGCATCTTCCACAGCGCTATTCAGGCACACCATCCAAACCTCTAACCCTATAATTTAACCCCTGTCGTTCGCGTTGTCTGAAAATATGTGGAAGTTTTTGCTCTAGCGTTTTTCTGATCCCGGCTGGATATGGTTTAACCGCTTTTATTCTTCGAATTGCTTCTTCCATTTCTATTTGTGTTTTCTTTTGTTTGAATGGTTGATGAATCTTGCGCGGGGAATGAAAACGTAGCTCATTATGTGGTATTTGTTGAAGAATCTAGGGCAAGCAAGTTCTCCATGCTCTAGTTCTTCGACCTTAACTTTGTAAACTTGCAACTGAGGTTGTGCATAGGAGTGTTTTGTTTAGAGGAGCAGTGATTTTAAGAACGCTAATTCTTGCATCAATGGCATACTTTTTGCCGAAGACAATACATTGAGCATTACCGAAAATTTCTGAAGCTTTTTTAAGAAATAAGTAAACATATATGATATTTTAATCAGTTTCAACGAGCTCTTGTTTTGCGCGAGCAATGATTCTCACTTTTTCGGGATTATATCACTTCAAAACCTAACCTATGAGACACGCCCTTTAGTAATTATATTATATTTCAGTTAAGTTGCCGCACGTCACAACAGTGCATACCGCATAGCTTGGTGTTGAAGCAGCATAGGCTCTCGGACTGCAGGATGCTTTATATCACCAGCTTAGTAACGAGCCACTGTTATTAAGCTGAGTTACCGGAGACTAGATCGCTTTAAAATAAAAAAGAAAAGAAGAGAATTTTCATCTTTTTCTCCAGAACCTCTGTTAGACTGAGGCCCTTCCTGCAAACAATATTTTTGGAATAACTGTGCATTTGAACCTGCATATAAAAGAGCTTGGGCATTTTTTTAATGAGTAGGTCTGTAAATAAATTGAAAGCATCCCTAGGTGGCTAACATTTCCTTGTGATTGTAGTACTAATAATCCATTTTACTTTACTTAATTGTGCACTTCAGTTTGAATAAGATCAGGGCAATCTCTAATTTTGGCTGCAGTTTTGATATCAATTTCAATCCCATCATGTTCGATTATGTTTTTATTTCTTGTTTTTTATTTTCAAAAACAACAAATTATATTAGAAAACATGTTTGGTTAATGTTTTTTTTTGGCAAACAAATGAATGTGTTTTAAAAAAAAATTGAAGTTCCATATAAGGCGTTTTTATCTGTGGTTTGGATGTCAATTTGGATGAACCCTTGTTGATGGTCACCTTGTTAATTTTCTTCTTTCTTATCCTCTCGAAATCACCTTTGAATTGCTCAATAATTTTTCTTGATTTCACCCTTAATGTTGATACAGAATTAAAAAGGAGCATAGAAAGAGATCTTTTGAGAGAAAGAGGTAGATTGTTTGGTTTAGAGGGAAATTCCAAGTAGAAGGTACGACACTTTTGGAAGAATTACAATTTTGAATGTAGGAGAAGAAAATGTTAAGGAGGAAAGAGGGGAGATAATAATGGAGAGGGAATATTTCTAAATTTTGTTCATGATTGATTAATTCAATTACAAGCAATAAGGCCCTTATTTATAAATTTAGAGTTGCATTTTAAAATTAAATGTTTAAAAACTTAAATATAGATGTTTCTAATAAATTTTATGATTGAATTTGAAATAAAGGTAATATTAAAAGTTGATTACATTAAAATTGGTACGACATTCATAAAATAACCTAAAATATTAGATAAATCTAGAATAATTTTCATGTTTTGTATTGCGTCATGATATACCTCTTGGTTCTATTTCATGTTTTTTTTTCGATTCACCATATGCTTGCAATGGTGTGTTCTTGATTTAGTTATGATTTCGGTTTTGACAATGGTGGTGGTTCAAAGAGGTCTGCACTTTAATTTATTAGCATAACGCCCTTTAATTTTGTAGGTTTATGGAGATGAAGAATGGTCGTTTGGCTTCTGTGAAAATGGTCCTGGAGTTTTTAATTGTCCTTCTGGTAAAAACCCAATGTATACCTATCGCGAGAAGATTGTCCTTGGAGAGACTAATTGTTCTTTGTTAAAAGTAAAACAAATATTGAGGGAACTTAGTCGAGAATGGCCTGGTGACTCTTATGATCTTCTATCAAGAAATTGCAACCATTTTTGTGATGTATTCTGTGAAAGACTTGATGTGCCAAAATTGCCAGGTAGCATAGGCTCTAACTTTAAGGAATAGAAGTTACTTATTCTATAATTTACCATTGCCTAGTACACTTTTTTACTTTATTGTTGTTTTGTTATCTATATTTATACTTTATTAATTTGCATATTGTTTCAGCAAACTCATTTTTTCATATTAGCCTTCTTAATTAATATTTTTGTGGAAGGGTTTCAACTTTGATTGACACTTCATGATATTGGTTATTGAGTATAATTCAGGTCATTCTACATTAGATTTGTATCTATAAATTATCTTTAGAACTTAAATCATTATTTAATATTTTGGTATTTTTCTAAGCAGATGTAGGAATCAGTATCATGCTCTCTTATAGTATCATGCATCAATAGCATACTTTTCCTTTGATTATCCCTTGCCTTTTACCTGCAGAATGGATTAAAAAGTTTCCGATGCCCATAAATCATTCTTCCTTCCATGCTTCCACATAAACTTTGGAAAGGGTTTGGTGTTCATTAGTTGTTAGTGTACTCTCTTGTTCGTTGGTCAGAGTTTTTTAAGTGGGCATTAGTTCCAATATGCAGGCACTTTTTATTCTTATCAAATGATGATGTTGTACTTCTTGAATATGTTATTAGATCTGGCACAATAGATGAATGTAGGATAACTAGAAGAGACCAAGAAGCGGCGATGCTTAAAGCAAAGGAGAAATGAGGATGATGGAATCAACTAGTTCTATTCCAGCTACCTCAACCAGTTTAATAGTTGTAAGTGAGCAGATTTTAGTTACATGGAATAAACATTCATTTATAGACACTTGGTATCCATCTAGATGTGATATGGATTCATGAATCCTCTATAGCTCCCTCCACCAATTGATAGATTTCGTAAATCTTTCTCATCTTTATTTCTCCCTAATCCTCTACTTTAAAAGAACTCATCCTCAAACAATTTCAATTACTATATTTGTGAACAATGGGGTGCAATAAAATATTGATTCACTTTATAGAATTCATGGAGTGTAATTTTAATAGTAATAGATCTAGTGGTGCGATTGTGACATTTGGTGATCAAGTTATCAAAAAGAGTACATGTTTATAATATCTCGGGTCTATTGTTCAAAGCAATGGTGAAATAAATGGGAATGTCATTAGTAGAATTCAAGTGTGGGTGGTTGAAGTGGAGGAATGCACTGTTTTGTTATGTGATAGAAAAGTATCCTCAAACTTAAAGTTAAAATTTTATATGATGGTGTTGAGACCTACAATACTTTATGGCGTAAAATGTTGGTCATTAAAAGGGAAGCATAAAATTAAGTTGAGTGCTGCATAAATGAGGATGCTTAGGTTGTGGAGTGGCTTTGCACTTATAGAGCGCGGAACGAGTATATACGTGAAAAGGTTGGAGTTGCTCCAATAGTAGATAAGATTAGAGAGTCGCCTTAGAAGGGTTGATCACATAAAATGTCGGTCTTTCGATGACCCTGTTAGGTGAGCAGATTTATTAGATCCAACCTATGTTAAGAAAGGTAGAGGTAAATCTAAAAAGATTAGCTTACAAAGTATTAAAAATGATATTTTTTTATTAGATTTAAATCAGAACTTGACTTTAATATGACACAATAGAGAAAAATGATTTATATAGTCAACCCCATGTAATGATATAAAGGCTTGTTGTTGTTGTATTCAGTTTATAGGATTATTTGACATAAAGCAATGCTTGAGCTAAGTTATTGAGCTTTGAAATACTTCCAAGAATCTGTTTATATGCAGTGTTATAATTTTAGTAAATTTTTTTCTCATAGTTGTTTAGATTAATTCTCAAAATTGATTATATTATTTGGTTTGCATGTGTTTAATGCATTTTTTAGCAGGTTCATCTTGGTGAAAGAAATTATATATTTGGTTCTTTTATTAAATACTGCCTCCTCTCTATTATGACCAAAAAATCCCATCCCCTTCTTAAATTTGATTTAAAAGATTTATTCATATTTCTTCCTTGCTCAAAGCATTAACTAAAGAGAAATGATCAAAATGATTCTTTAACTCTTTGTGAGGGGCCAAAATAGTCCATAGCTCCTTTGAGGGACCAATTTGATCACTCAACTCTTTAAAATAGGATCTTTTTGGTCATAATATCTAATGTTGGAGTTAATGGTATTAAATGTAATAGTATTTTATTTATTTTAAAATTAAATATTTATTAAATATAATTTTAAATTTTTTATTAAATGTTTCTTTAATTAAAAAATTAGTTTTAATTTAAAAAAATTAATCATATTTTATAAAATATGATATTTATTGATTCAGAGAAATCAAATGCAAATAGGTGTTATTTTCAACTTCGTCACAAATATTTTTACTAATCATATTTTATAAAATATGATTAAGTTTTTTAAATTAAAATTAAAATTATTATTATTTTTATTAAAGAAATGTTTAATATATTTTTTTAAATTATAATTACTTGAAAATTATATTTAATAAATATTTAATTAAAAATGACTAAAATATCCTTACATTTAATATCATTAGCTTCAACATTGGATGTTAGGACAAAAAAAATTTCATTTTAAAGAGTTGATGGACCAAATTGATCCCTCAAAAGAGTTGGGGGCCATTTTGATCCTTTACAAAAAGTTGAGGGATTATTTTGATCCTTTTCACATTAACTAAATGTAAAATGACATTTATGTTGACTGCTAGTAAGATTCTAGGTACTCTTCTATGTGAAAATCCTAACGTATATTATAGGTTAGATAATGATTAATAAAAATCCTAGTATAATTTAGTCTAGTTTATGTGAAGCTCTATCACTATTTCTATTCTTCTCTTCTCTTATTGATGCATCGTGATTCTAGTGTATGAATTCTCAACCTGGATGTGGTTCCAAGCATGTCTTTCTGTATGCTAATTTTGAAAATTCCATGAGACCACATTTGCCATATTTAGTTATTTTTTCTTATTCTCCTACTCTCAATATTCACTTATGTCGTATGTGGCCTTATGAATGCAAGCTTGTAAGCTTAGAAGCCCTCAAGGGCTTACAGGTTGAATCCAAAGTCAATGTGCAAGTTACCATGGAAATGATAAATACCCTGTTGAAGAAACCACTATGTCATAGGAAAAAGAAAAGAGGTAAAGGATATATATCAGGTATGGAGACTATTTAAAAACTGGAATGGCATGGAAAGATGTATTTGGCACGAAGGAGCAAAAGTGTTGCAGATCTAGTACAATATTTATACTGGAATATCTCTGGTTAAATGAGGTCGCTCAACATGGGTTGAGAGCAAAGCAAGCAAATATTTCAATTATTGTTAGGAGCATATGGACAAATTATGCTAGTTAAGATATATGTTGTGTCCAAAAAATCATGTTGGTAGGGGAGAGAGACTTCGCCAAGTACCAAGATTAGGAAGTATATTAATTTAGAGATTCATTATGAGCTAGAGTGTTTAGATACTTATGATTTGAAGCTTATGGGTTTAGTTTCTGCTTTCCTTTATTTATTGTAGTTCATCACATGCAACACAAATAGAATGGGCTTGAATCCTTACTTTAGAAACCGGAATGACCTACTTTGCTTGCTATTTTCCTAGTTTTCTCACATGTATTTTGTACTAAAATTATTTTTAATATCATAATTATATTTTGTCTTGGTGCAAACCCCACTTCCTTTTTCGAGCAAACTTATAAAAACAACATAATCGATGCAGCCAAGTGCTATTTTTGATAATCATAGAAAAGTCTCCATCATTATTATGGGTTTAGCCCTACCTTCTTTTCATCGTTGCTTTAGTTCACTCCATCACGTTCACTACCTCAAACTGTTTATCACTCTTTACTATTTCTTAGACTTTTTTAGATTGGTGTTGTGATTTCATGTTAAATTTTGAAAACAATGCTACTTGTAGAATTAAAAAAGTGCTTCCAAATGCATTTGTGTATCCAATATTATGTTGCCTTCGATAAGCCATTACTACAAAGTTGCAGTGTATGCTATTACTGACATGGTAAGATGTATTGCTTTCGTTTTAAAACCATAATCATCATCATCATCATCTTCTTAACATAACAATCTGGGATTGGCTAATTGGGTGATATATTGTGTGTTAACTTTATTTATGCTTTTTTTTTACAAAACTTTTACCATACTACCTTTAGTTTATCTATTTTTCTTTCTAATAATCTCTATTAATTTATTTACTTTGTTTTTTGGTGCATCATCTAAATATTACTGAAAACGGCCAAACTATTTAAATCTATTTTTCTCTACATTTTTTTGATATATGTTATTTTCGTCGTCCCTTAAGTATAATTTTTTTTTTCATTGTGTTCTTTTCTTTCTAGTTTTAGCATATGCCACTCAAAATTGCAATGACATCACTCATATCCAACAAAACATAGTATCATTAGAATTGACCTTTAACATTATGCATGTTCTCGTAATATATAATACTTTTGAGGCACTTCTTCTTAACCGCTTATGGGCTATTGGTTTGTTAAAAAATGAATGCAAAGTAAAAGGAATGCAGTGTGAAACGAAATTTTGGTGTTTGGTTTGATGCATAAGGAATGCAATATAAAGTTTTAGTTAATTACTTTTTCACTATATAGTTGATTTTTAATGTCTTCTAAATTCACCCAGTTTTGACTGAATTCCTTTTTATCGCAAGTTAATTGAGTTGTCGCTGCCCGCTCCCACCTCATGGTGGGCGGCTGGCACCTAGTACTAGTCGCCTGTCATCGCCCATTGCTCACCTCGAGCCGATCGGTCGCCGATTGCTGCCATAAGTCACCACTGCTCATCGCTAGGTGCTAGCCACTAACTCTT
This sequence comes from Dendrobium huoshanense, assembly GCA_016618105.1. Taxonomy (NCBI): domain Eukaryota; kingdom Viridiplantae; phylum Streptophyta; class Magnoliopsida; order Asparagales; family Orchidaceae; genus Dendrobium; species Dendrobium huoshanense. Next base: position 26,424,908 of record CM028356.1, on the reverse strand, counting down.
GCCATTACCGCACGCTGCCAGCCATCGATCACTTGTCCACTGCAAAGCCCTACATGGGGTCCTGGTTGGGTACCCATGGTTTACTCGGATGGGCTTCGCCCACCCATGCCCACCCATGGTGACTTTCGGGATGTCATACTCACCTATACCCACCCACTTTCCATACTTTTGAACGCAACCTGTCACAGACTAATGACCTTGAGGCTTGTTTCCCTTTGCTATGATTGCAAACTTTCATGCTGCATATCAGAATTTACCGTAGGCGTAGCGTGGTTAAGTGTTGCACACTACGTAGTGAGGATTGCAATAACATAAGATATACGGTGATTAGCAATGTAAATCAATTTATCCCCCGATATTGATTACCCATCCATACCCACCCACAATGCTATGAGTGTACCCATACCCACCCATACCCATGGGTACATGGGTGGGTGTGGGTATGGGTACCCAATGTAGGATTCTTGTCCACTGCCACCAATCTCTGGCAGTCATTGTCGCTGCCAGCCACCATCATAATTTTACTTTACATTGCATTCATTTTACTTTAAACAAAATAAAAATAATTTTTTGAATTCCTTTTACACTCATCCAAACAAATTCAAACATTTCAAATACACTACATTCATTTTACACTACAATTCTTTTTCTTTGCATTCTTTTTTTAACAAACAAAGCAACCCCTTAACTTTAACTTAGAAGTTATGCTGTTCTCCATATCTTTATATATTGTTATTTGATTTCCAAGATATTTGAATTTTTTAATTTTAGATGTCAGTTAATCATTCTATTGCACTGACTAATAATTGTCAATCTCATATATACCATAACCACATTTCATTTTCTTACTCCTTGGTGCCAACCTCTTTATGCTTTAAACTTTTTCTGCGTTATTGTTCTTATTTTTTAGCTCTAGGAGATGCTCACCTGAATAAGTCTATATCATTTGCAAAACATTTATATATAAAAAAGCCTCACTTTAAATATCAAAGAGAAGTATCTCCATATCCAATAAAAAATGATATGAATACATGGTTGATTATTGATGTTATTCTATTGTGACCAAAACTTTGCTGTTCCACGACTGCTATTTATGCTATCTATTGTTGTATCATTCATATCTTTAAGAGAAAGGCTAAACATATCACAATATCTGCCAAGCTTTCCACTAAAATTGATGAAGTTATTGCTTTATCCATGCTCTTGATTTCATGAATATCTAGTGTAAAAGTCTTTGGCTAGTTTTAATTATTTTAGATGTTTCAATAATATATTAGGGAGATTTTTTATCGTGTAAATAGCATGTCTAATTATAATATCTTCTACAAGTTTTTTTAGGCTCCTTGTCTCTTTAACGTTGATCAAATCATTTCTGTTGTTACTTGATTATATGTTATGTTGTCAAGAATAATAGATATCATATGAAGATCCTATCATCACTTCTATTTCTCATTAACTGCCTTAGCACAAAAATCACCACTGTTGGCCCTGATCTTCAAGGTTTAAAAGCAAATTGATTCTGCATACCAATTGATTTTTTTTTAACTTATTTTTCATTATGTTCATAATGTTATTGTTTGGTTCATACATTTGGCTCCATCATTTGGTTTATACATTTGGCTCCATTGTTTGGTTCATACATAATTTTAGTCTATCTCTTTTTTAAAAGGCCAATACCAAAATACTGCTTCTCCCATTATTTGCAATCTTAATTTTTAGATTTTAGCAAAATAAGTTAACTGAACTCCTTGAATGTCCAATGTATTTGTCCCGATCTTAATAGGATTCATCGAAATTTATTAAACTTGGGTTTCAGACGTGGTAAGCAATGCAGTCGTGATGACTTATTCATTGATATGTTAATTTAGATATGTAAACAATATTCTTGGGAAAGCACATTTCATTTGATAGTTAACTTTAAGCAATATAATTTATTTAATCATTGTGGAGTGAAATTTAGTTTACATATTATATGTTGAATTTGACGAGTTCCTATTATATATATCTTTTGTTTGAGGGGATGAAATCTGTGTCTGCTCTCTTTTGTTTATTAACTTCTTCGGGTAAGTTGAGTAATGTCAGTGTTTTCTCTAGTTAAAGAATAATTGATGCTCTCACAAACACTCTAATTTATTTGCAATAGTTTTTCCTTCGTGTTGTAGAAGTGTGTTTCAATTTTTAGGTGATAGTTTGCATCCCTACGAAAGAGCTAAGTTGGAATTTGGATCATCAACTTGATCACATAGTTTGCTTTTCGGGTTCTTATTTGATACTATGTGAAGTAGCTTCTTGGTGTTGTATTATCTTTCACTTCCTTCATTTCAACCCCTTGTGTTGGCAATTCAAAGCTCACTTATTTGAGCCTAGTATTTCCAAAGATCTAAAAAATGTGGAATATTTGACATCTACTTTAGCAAAAAAGGCCATTAGTATCGTCTATATTTTCTTATTTATCTTGCCAATCCTTTATTGCAACTCTTTATGAGGTTGGTATTTGAAATATCAATCCATTGAGAACACTCTCATTGTCAGATCTTAAGTTCTGGATGAAAAAAATAGAGGGGTGCATTAGGTAGTTGACAACCAGCGTAAAATTTATCGAATAATTATGACATGAATAGCCTACGTCACGTAGTGGGATAAATGTTTGATGTTGTTGTTGTAGTATTAAGATTTAATATAATCAAAGATCTCATGATGGAGCATTTTTTTACCTAGTTTTGCACAATTTATAGTCAAGTTATTGCGGCTTATCAGTGTTTTGGATGTTTCTAATTGTTTATTTTTCTTCTTTTCTATGCTCTTTGATTATTTTTTAGCATGCATATTTGCATTTATTGAACTGAATAAATTTCTTTAGAATTATAGAGATCAAACTTTTAAGCTGAAATACTTTTAATTTCTATTGCTTTTCTATTTCTTAATTATATTTTAACTCTTTTTATACATTCGCAGCATGGGTCAATCGATTTGCAAATGCTGGTGATACTGCCATGATTGTAGCCGGAAATACTGCATTTCAGGTATCTTTGGTTTCATTTGTCTAGAAGTTTTTATTGGGATTGGCAAGAATTTTTGAATTTCATAGGGCTTTACAGAGTTTTTATTAGTATGTTGTCAACATCTTGCTGTACTCAAAAAAGTTTCCTGTGCTGATGCAGAAGTTTTTGGGGTTGTATTGTCCTAGGTGCATTTGGTCCGGCATCTACTATTAACTAAGCGGTGTTGTTATGGGGCCCTTTGAAAACTAATATTACTATTTTTTTGTTATTGTTATTTGTTAACCTAAACCTCCAAAGAAATAAAGAGAAAGGAGCTTTGTTCCACATCTACTAGCCTTCTGTAGGGTTGGGTTGGCCCAAGCTATAGAAAACATGCTTTGAATTTTTTCAATCTTACAATAGTTTTCAAGATATTAACTAAGACAATATGACAAAAGGTCAAATCTTTTTTCCTTTACTTGAGATGATGTTCTAGGTATTCTATTTAAAGTGATTGCTAAGATGTCAAAGTTACATGGCATTGGAAGAGGGGCCAAATACATACACAATTAGTCCTCGATCATTCTTGATTACAACTGATACTAATTTCAGAAATTTCTTTCAAATTTTAACCTTTGTATCAACAGGGAAGAACACCTTCCTCCGCATTACTGAAGTGTAAAACAAACTCAAGGATCTACCTAATAAGGAAAATGGGTTCATATTCTTACGTGGAGTTCCTGTACAATTGACGCAGACTTCTTGAATATCTATAAATCTGGTTGCCATTAAGATGAAGATAAGATTAAAAGCATATGTGATGTAGTGGGAGATGGGGGAAGATCATGCTGGTTGTCTATTAGTAGTCATATTTCCTTTGTATCAACAGAGAATGGGCTGTAGCCTCCCCCTCCCCAGTGAGGCCTTTTAATCACCTCTCCACAGCACAGAAAGGGAATCGTTCGTCCTAGCTAGGGCTAGATATGATGCTAGGCCATGCTTTCTATCCTGCAAGCCACAAAATAAATATGTATTGGCCTTACTTGAAAAATAATAGGATATAATGACTTCGATAAACCAGCCCATAAACTTCAACAACATACTTGCTAGTTAGTTTCTTTTGTTGGATTTACAATTGATTTTGTTACTTGTAATACACAAAATATGGTTGACTCCACTGACACGAAGAGTAATGAGTCAAATCTTACCATTGGAAATTCATTGCAACCCACTCTCTTTCTTGGACAAACACTTTATCGTTACACATGGTTTGAGGATGGCACAAGGACTAAAACCATCAAGAACATAAAACAACTTGGATGTGAGAGAGAAACTAGTTAAGGATAAGATATAAATAACAACAAGGACAAGTGACCTGACATTTTTGGAGTTTTAATGCTAATTATTTTTAATCATTTTATCTGATGTTTTAGATGGATCTTTTTTGGGATGCATGGAGCTAGGATTTGCCATGGATTTGGAGGGTGAGTGCTGTTAAATAAAGGTGGTTTCAGGATGTGAGGTGGGCTACTTCGACAGTGCTAGTTTCAAAATCAGGTTCTGTTGCAGAAATCTACAACAGGATTGTGGGGATAAGTATGTGTGGAGGTGAATTGATGGTCCATTTCAGTTGACAAAAGTGAGTCAAAGTGCTTTTAGAATGCAAAAATAGTAAATTGAAGAAGGGGGTGGATTAATATAGTTGTGGGAGGAAAGAGGATTTTAAAAAAAAGGAGGGGGGAGCCTGCTCGAGCTTGATTCAACTTTTTGTAATAGTGTTCAACCTCGATTCACTTAAAATTATATCTATTTGAGCTCAGCTCGTTAGCTAATCAAAGGAGAATTATCGAACCTATTAATGAGTAGCCTATGAAGCTTAAAATTGAAGTTTCAATTGATACTAAATAAATAAACATTTGAATGAACATGAATAAGTCGCTTTTGTTCATGAATAAAAGTTATCTAATATAGAAAAGAACATGACTCCCACATAATCAAATATTAAATAAATTTATAATCGAGTGTTAAATGAGCATATTATCGATCTTGTTTAAATTTGATTGTATTGCATCAGGTGATTGTTTTTATAATATGAAATTTTAATATAAAAAAAAAACTTGCAGATATTAATGAATTTTAGGTCAAGGATAGTATAGAATTGAAAAAAATAAGAGCAATCAACTGGAAATTGAGACCAAAGAATCCTCTAAGACATCGAATTGTTGACTCCTTAAAGCATGCAACAAAAAAGTCAGAACCTAGGCTGTAGAAAACTTTCATTATCTCAGCAATCTAATATGACTCAAAAAATTCACACATAAGGTCATAAGGCCCTATTGATAGAAAAGTTAAAGGCTAATTAAGTATAAACAAACCTTATCTTTATTACATATTGTTAAAATCCCAACCATCTCTTTGGCCCTTGATCCCACGACCAAGGATGGAGATCCGTGGGAGGCTCACGTGGATTACGTCAATCTCCTTCCATACTCGGGTGGTTGATTTAGGAAGGATTATATTAGCGCAATTATGAATAATTTTGTATTTATTTGTTTCTTTATTAAGATATCCTGCATAGATCTATAAATAAGGATAAATTTTTTTAATAATAATTCAATCATTCTTCCCTCTCAAATTCTGTGAATTCTAACATGGTATCAGAGCCAACAACCTTCATTGTCGTTATAGAAAGATTGTAGAGGGAAAAGAAGAAGAAATCCCGGCCGGAAGGGAGCTTCTTAGTATCCCTATCCAAGTATCGGAACATCCGATTCCACAGGAACGGAAAGTCGTTGAAGGAGCGTAGTCGAACTCCACAAAGGAGCCGAAGAAGCAGCGAAGCAACAAAGACAAAGTTGGACGAAGCCTTGCGTACGACACGGACGGAGCTGACAACAAGGCTGGAGCTTGCGAACGAAACAGACGAGGCATTACCGCCTGATCTCACACCGAAGCTTGCGAACGAAGAAGACAAACGTCGCAAGAGGCCGACCGGTTATGCTCTCACGCCGACGTCGAAACTAGGAGCTCATTCGGAACGGATACAGAGCTCCTCATGCGTGCGCTCTAGCTTATGCTTGATCTGAGTTTTTTAAAGACTCGGCTCAGTTCAGATTATTAAACCGAGAGGAATCCGAAAAGCAACGACGAAAGTCGAACAACAACGAACCCCAAAAAACTCCTGCTCGGAGAAAGACACTCGCTCAGACGTTTCGATCGGGAGATTCTTCCGTTTTTTTTGTTCCGCTAAGATCCGCAGAGAGGCCGAGTCGGCAATAGCTAGAAGCCTTAAATCATATTTAAGATCTGATTAAGATCTAATATCAACCTTTATTGCTGATATAATCAAATCAGCCTTTATTGTTGATATAATCAGCTTTCATTACTGAGATAATTAAAAGTAGTCTTATGATACCACAATGTCTGAAGAAAATTCATCCTAGAGCTTTGATAAAAAAAAAAAAACATCGGCCTTTATTGCCGTAACTAAAGATCGGAGGGAACTTATTTTTTGGAAGCCTTCATTGCTATCCAGAATCAGACAGATAGTTTTCATTACTATAAAAAATGTCAAAATTTTGAGGAATATAGGTTCCCATTGCTGGCCTTCATTGCCATAATTCTGAGGAATATTGGTCCTTCTACTGGCCTTTATTGCTGGAATTATGAGGAATGCAGGTTCCCACCTCCGGCCTTCATTGTCAGAATTTTGCCATATATTTTCGTGCCTTCATTGCTGACCTTCCCTTGAGAACCAAGAAGGAGACAGACCTGAAGGATAATTAATCCACCTTCTCTGCTGTCCCACCATCGGCCTTTATTGTCATTTCCGGTATCTTGAGGGTCTATTGTTCAATGCAGCCTTCATTGTTGCCATTACAGGCTTGATTGATATAGCCTTCATTGCTATCATTTGTCGTTGAAGCTAATTCTCCCACAGTTTTGACCAAATGGAAGACTATGGTACACTATGGGACTTGATAGTTCTACTATACTAATTACCATGCTGGGAATGACTAATCTGTATACCCCAGCTTGAGGGGGAGTGTTAAAATTCCAACCATCCCTTTGGCCCTTGATCCCACGACCAAGAATGGAGATCCGTGGGAGGGTCACTTGGATTACGTCAATCTCCTTCTATACTCGGGTGGCTGATTTAGGAAGGATTATATTAGGGCAATTATGAATAATTTTGTATTTATTTGTTTCTTTATTAAGATATCATGCATAGATCTATAAATAGGGATAAATTTGTGCAATAATAATTCAATCCTTTTTCCCTCTCCAATTTTGTGAATTCTAACACATAAACCAATCAAAATAATAATATAAATAAATAAATTCCCCAATAAATAATAAGTGCCAAGAAACGTGTGAGAGCTGGTCTGGTTAAGTTATTTTATTTCCTGTTTTGACTTCATGAATCTGGCCTATGAGAAACTTAGGCCTTTTTAACCAATTGGCTAACTTTGCTGCATTAGAGGGAGTTAGGGGGAGATGTTATACTTAAGCTAACACGAGTTCTTATTTGTCATCTTATTTTTCCTATTGGAAAATGAATGGCTTGGGATTTGGCTTACCTTTTGAAAAAATCCAGTTAACGACTCCTTTTGGAAGAAGGGATGTCAAGCGAATGATATTCATGCACAAGCATTAGGTGCTTTGAAGTTTAGCAGGAATTATAAGCTTCAAATAAATTGAGTTTCCTTCAACCCTAGAGCTTTGACACTTTTCTTGCTAGTTTTACTTTGAAGTGCAGGAGAGGTTTAAGATGACTTTTTCACGATTAACAGTGTATTTAGAAAGTCTTGATGGTGTGCTGCATGGATGAATGTGCCAGAAAAAGCTATAGATATAGAATGAGTCTGTTTCAGCACTACTTTTCCTCTAAACTAGCATAATTGAAGATAGTAATTTGTTGAAAATGAAAACTTAATAGATTGAATTGTATGATGTTAGAAGATTCTCTACTCATATGTTGTCACAATGCTGGTGCTTTGGTGTTAAGCGCTTTTATGTTTTCAACTTAGTGGAAGGCTTGGGGAACTTTACGGAAACAATAGTATGATATATAGGCTTCGTTTGGGACGGCTTTCTTACTGCTTTTTAAAACAGCTTATTTGTACAAAAATTAAATTTTTTGTACTAAAAAGTCTCTTTAAGAAGCAGAAAGAAAGCTGTCCATAATCTAACAAAAAATTTGGAAAAGGAAAGAATTAATGGATAAAGAAAATACTATAAGTTGCTAAATGATATTTGTAGCTACGGCCAGAAGGCGGAGCTTCATAATTCTACCACTTATGCTGATTAGAAATTTATAATGTGCACTAATTTCCATTTTACATTGTTTAGCTTAAATGCATGAAAGCCATTACCTCCATTCTGTCTCTCAACAAAGGACCATCAAGCCCGTCACCTGGTCCACATCTCCAGCACACGCACATAAACACAATACCCCCAACATTTTTCTTTTTATCTGTGTGGCATGCAACTCCTTAAATAATACGAAGCCACACTATAAAAGCTAAGAGGGGATGCATAGCCTACCATCAATAAAAGATGAATGTCAAAACTAAAGACGCAACCCAAAAGATCACCAGAGAAGCAAGTTTTAAAATACTCTCTAGCTTTTACTTTTCAGATATGAATGCAGACTTATTTGTATTCAGATTTCTCTTTTTTTTTTTCATGGGATTGAAGTGTTCCACACTCTTTTTAGAAATGGTTGAAAATTTTCTTTCTCGAAACTGTCAATTCCCCTTGATAATGGAAGTGATAATTATCCAATTTCTGATTGTTTAGAACCAGATACAAGAGTTCCTGTATTGTGCTAGGAAAATATGGTGTTATGGGTTCTTAATGTGGAGGAAGCGATTCAGTGTTATTTCTATATTTCATGCGAGAAAACTTATCATTTAAGGCATGAATAGTCTGCACTAGAGGGGGAAGGGGTATAGAAGCTAATTGGTCATTTAACACAGGCTTGCTTTCTTCATATTTTACATTTTTTTTTATTTGAGAAAGATACACATGACATTCCTAATCTGAAATCTGTAACTCCTGGTGGGATGGTATGTCAAGCAAAAGACAAGTTTTATTGATGCAGTTAAATTTTAGTTTAAGGCTTCGTTTGGGACAGCTTTCTTTTTGCTTCTTAAAGCAGTTTTTTAATACAAAAATTAAAATTTGTGTACTAAAAAATGCTTTAAGAAGCAATAAAAAAACCATCTTAAACAAAGCCTAAATGTTGGATTTCATTTTGTGTTGCGATTATTCTTAGTAGTAAGGCATCCGTGCCTGAATTGCTCTTTCACAGCAATTAGTCTAGATTATATGGAAGTCATCAGTAATTGAAAAGCTTTCTACAATTAGGTCTCTACTGCTCATGCTAATCTGACCATAGACGCGTATAAGTCCCAGCTTCCATATAAGCTTTAAGATTTTCTTTTTGACTGTGAGATTAATTTTTGGAATGGCAGTGGTAGGGTCTTATATCTAAAACTGATAATCCATCCAAAGGATTGTTTCTCTTGTCCTTTAATGTGTATATCTATCAGTTAATGGATTATATATCTTGGAGTAATCTTTTCCTTTTCTTTATTTCTGTTTAAGTTTTTCTAATTTCAGCATTTGACTAAACTTGTCAGCGCTTTTTATTTTTGTTTTAATCCCAGCTAAGGAAAGCAAAAGAAGAGATTGTCACAGCAAGCAAAGTGGCCTATAGATTCCTTGCAAGCAAAGCATCAATATCTCAAGCATCTCCTGATCCTCCAAGCGACTCAAACAGAGAAGGAACTAATCCTAAACTCCAGGGATCATGGCTCAAGAATCTTGCAATCTTCGGTGCTAAGCCATCAGGTAGTTCATCAGATGTTTCTGAAAGTAGCGATGAGACGCATCCATTTGAAAATCGTTTGTCTTCAGAAAGATTTCAACATTAAGTGTAAAAATTGTTCAACATTAGACGTTGCATTTCATCATTTACTTGCAAGTTATGTTCTTTGCAATTCTTCACAATCTCCCCCACTGGGTTGTGAACGATTGTCTGTGTGCTTGTAGATTTAATGGCGTATTTATTCTCATTTAACAAGGGTATCTGTGTGTGCTAATTTTGTACATCGTCAGAGTGACTTTCATTAGAATTGCTGTAATCGTACAGTTCTCCAATTGCATCTGTCCAATTCACTTCGGAGGACGGGATTGATTTATACTAATCATGACAGTTTTTGAAAAATTTATTGTTCTTATAATAATTCTACAGCTATTTTCACACACAGTAATCATCCTAAGTGAAGCTAAAGCTAATTTTGCTCGCCCATGGAGTGCTTTTGATTGATATGAGGCATCTTTCACTAGTACTACCACAATTGGGCTCATTGCGATTGCTGCAATTAGGGGTGTCAATATTTGACACGATATGAAAATTTGACTTGAATTCGATTCGGAAATTTTAGTTTAGGGTAAAACCAGATCCGGAAAACTCAATTTTGACACAAAAATCCGAGATTGAACCGTTTTTCGGCCCATTTTTACATGAAAAGCATAAATTGACTTGTTTTTTTTACCCAAAAAGTAGTAATTTTTTACGGCCTGGGTCATTTAGGTTGTGTCGGGTTGATCTGTACTCGAAGCAGGTCGAGTTTGAAAAATCGACTCGTTTGTAAAAAATGGGCCTGGTTTAGGCTGACTTGAATAATGTCGGGCCAGTTTCGGGTGCGACCTAAATCCTATCCGTGACTCAAAATTGATACCCCTAGTTGCAATGTGATTCTGAACCAGGCCCGCTTTGCTATGAGTCGCGCTTGTCCTTGATACCCAATTTCTTTCGCTGTAGCTTTTCTTAATGATCATGTAGGTAAAAACACTACCAATTTTGTTGACCTTAGGTATTAAGTAGCCGAAGGAAGAGAATAAAGGACGCTGTGGATGTTTTAGATATTAGTTTATACCTTTTTATCAATTCTCGCGTATATACATATAGGCCCGGGCATTTTTGGATAAGCATGAGCTGCGTTGAGAGAAAGGAAGACTTGTCCTAAAATAATTAAAAACTACTTAAAAATTTATTAAATTATTAGTAGGAGAAATAGTTAAATAATTAGCTATTTCTACTATTTAACTCCAATACTTTACAACTACTTTAATTATTTAGTTATTTACTTATTTGAGCTATTTAGCTCTAGCACTTTACAACTTCTTTGTCAACTAATTCAAATATCTTAATTGCCTCAAATTCTAAGTTCTGCTACCAAATAATTTCTCTGAATTTAACATGATTTAATATTTATCATATCAAATAATTATCAAAATTTATTAAATTTGGATTTACAGAATTTACTAAATCAAACTATGATTATAAATCCAATTCACTACCAAATAGCCCTAAAGTGCGGCAAATTATTGGGTCAGGTGACCGGAGGCGAAAAATAAGTTCGGACATCCAATAAAAATTTGCCGCGTCACCTTGTGCTTTACTTGCGCTTTTTGACTTGCGCTTTAGCTGTGCTTTAGCGCAACTTGCGCTTTAGTTGCGCTTTACCTACGCTTTAGTTGCGCTTTACTTGCACTTTAATTGTGCTAAATTTAAAATAATATTTTATTAATATCCGGACTTATCTCTACGGTCAACTGACCCAATAATTTACCCTAAGTTCAGTCCTGCGGATTAGTTGCGCCGATGAACCGGTAGCGGCCGTTCGCTCGACCCGCCAAGTCCCCGAACCATAAAATTAGAAATTTAGAATCGAGCGATCTACCGAGCGCGAGCACTCAGTGAAAAGCCGAGGGGAAAAATTAGAGTCCTCTAATCGCCAGCGTGGTGCCCGAAAAAGGTAAGAAGAAAAATGTAACATCTCATTCACCGTCTTCTGAATCCTTCAGTACAACTATCCCCGTGGATGGGCCACTAGATCATTTTGAACGGTCCACTTCATTCATTCTGTTTCTTTTTTTCTTTTATTTTTGCAATTTTTTTATCGCCTTCCGTCTCTTTCCCTCTTGCGAAAGTTTTGATGCCTTAGCTCTTAAATAAATTTGTATTTTTTTCTACATCTAGGTTTAGATTTCGGCCCTGAAAAGGAGAGAAAAATTGTGTTTTGGTCAGAGGTTTTCAGATGTTGTGAGTGAACTTTTCTTAATTTTTTCCCGTTGGGTTTGCATATTAGCCTATATGTTCTCTTAGAACTGTATATTTGAATAATTTTAGCTGTTATGTTACTGGGAACACTGTGCTTGGCGGAGTTATTATCCCCAGCCACTCATACCTTATCATTTAGGCTTAGAGAAATGCCCAATACACTGGACAAGTTAGCACATTTTTCAACACTATCTCTACCCAGTATATCATAGAAAATGTGGTGTTGGCCCTTCACATTCTCTTACAACATGCTTTTGTTATATTTGCAATGACACATTGATTTGGTTGTAGTATTGCTCATTTTGCTTATGCGGCACTAAATTGTGCCAGAATGTAAAGCTAGATTCCCTATTGATTGCTGAGAACGCTTGACCTCTACAGACTAATGGTTGGTTGCTATCTTCAGCCGAGCGAGATAGAATGGCCTTGGTTTTGTTTATCATGTACCTTTACTTTCCATTTGGTGGAGTATTTTGATTCTCCTTTCCATTTTGTGGGTGAAGAACTAGCTCTTATACTTGTTTATTTTTTTCTTTAATAAGTTAGGCTATCACCCTTTATTCATGCAAAAAAAAAAAATTTGGCTTTTAGTGATCTTAATTTGCATGTTTGTTTCATATATTGATTGGATCACATTTTTTTAATTTTGACTAAAAAAGGAGACAAATCTTCTAATAAATCACTGTTTTGAGCTAAGGGCTGAACGGTATTTCTTTGAAATTGAGTTTGCAGGAAGTTAGGCTTCATTTGGGATGGCTTCCTTATTGCTTTCTAAAACGGCTTTCAAGTACAAAAAAATTTAATTAAATTTTTTTTTTTTATTAAAAAGCTATTTTAGAAAGCATCAAAAAAGCAAGCTGTCCCAAACGAAGCCTTAGTTCTTGCACAAAACGAACAAATATTATTGAAACATAGTCAAGAAAACTCAAAATTTTGAACTCAGCTCTAATCTCTGCCAAAAACTTATGTCAAAATGAACTAGCTCTTATTAAATATAAGATAATGAAAAACAGATTTAAATAATTTGAGCCGGTATGATAGGGAGCAAATAATGTATTTTGTAAGGCAGATAGATATATTTGATGTAAAATGAGTAGGTAGAAAAAAGGTGGATTAAAGTTGATGTAGTTTGAAATAGGGCAAAAAGACTTTCCTTCGTTTAACATCCAGTGTAAATAAATTGAGGAGAACTAATATAGCCAACCATAAATAGTTGGCAAAGGCTAAGGACAATGATGAATGCTTTCAATCTTGACCACCAAAACTATCCTAAATGCCTACTGATGGTTTAGTCAAGGACCATTTGGAGACGATAGTACCTGAAAGAAAATATTACAATGGAAATCTTATATCATTCTTTTAATTACATGATAGATCTCACCTCAAATTGTTTTTGCAAGTTATGATTATGTCATAATCAGTTTCTTCTCATTTATACTTTCTTATGTACATGGTTTTCTTCTTTCTGATTAATGGCATCTTACCTCTTGTTATGAGGTTCTGCCAGGAATAGAAGGCGCCCTTTTACCAGAAAGGTGCAGAAAAGTTACAGTTCTGTGAAGATAACTTGACGAAAGTTTGGCCATGTCAAGAGCTAGGACAGTTTTCCAAATTTGTTTGCATGCTGTGAATAGGCATGATTCTTGTACTGGATCTTCACAATTACATATGCACAGTATGAATATTTCAAAGTTGAGGTGGAATTGCTTTCAAACAGCATTATTTCTCAATGAAGGCAAGAATCAGAAGGCAAAAACCTTAACCTTACATCATTCAGTGGAGGAAACTACTGCTTTGTTCCCATTCTCTTTTCATGAGATTAAGCAACGCAGGAATAGCTTTTCTAAAAAAAATTATTCTAGATCCTTGAATTTACAGCATCGCTTTCTCCCTTGGGGTTCACAGTTTTGTTGTCGTTCCTACTCATCAGATGCAAGCAGCAAAGCAAATGGCCTTCAAACTGCCACTCCAAATGATTTTGCAAAAGAAACAGCAGAGAAAATTACTAATTCTGAGTGGAGTGATATTTTGATTGATGCCCATCAGTCTGTGGTGGGTGCTTTTTCTTATGTAGGAAGAAGGGCAAAGGAGGTTTCAGATGAAGTAAGTCCTTACATGCAACAACTGTATTATTCACATCCATATCTGGAGAAAGTGATAGTACCCGTTGGTGGCACCATGACAGCAACCTTGCTAGCTTGGTTTATCATGCCTAGGATTTTTAGGAAATTTCACAAGTATGCGAGTAGGAATCCTCTTGCATTATTATCGGGAGGATCAACTGTGGAAGAAATCCCTTATGAGAAAAGTGTATGGAGTGCTTTGGAAGACCCTGCTAGATATCTTATTACTTTCATGGCATTTTACGAGTTGTGAGTTTCCTTCCATTTAATCTCCATTGTATTTTCTATTTATCTCTTGATTGACATTTTATTTCTTTTATATTTGTTTTTTCTGAAGTTGTTGTTCATGATGTAATCCATATTTCAATAACCATTTTCTCTTTTTATGTTAGTTCAATTTATCTGAGTGAATGCTTTCACTTCATATTCAAGACATTCCTGTATGTCAGATTGTTGGAAGCATGAATTTTGCATTGTTGGTTTAGCCGATGAAACAAAATGAATTGATCAATATTAAAGCTATTTTGTCTCGTGATATTATATTACTGACTATAAATTGATATTTTTCTATGTTCAAACATAAATTGATATTCTTCTTTACTCTATGTTCAAACATAAATTGATACCTATGTTCAAATCAACTGCATGTGGCTTATGCCGATGTGGGTTCTAGGTGGGGTTGACATTTTAAGCTTTACTCTATATTACAGAGAGGCTATTTTCTTCAATTAAATCGATAGCTTCCCTGTCAATCAACAATCCATTGGTCTAGGGCTGCATTCATCAGAATTGATATCCTTAAAGTCCACAACTATCTAGCACATCTTATGCTGAATTATGCATGATTTATACGAGAGAGTCTCTGGATTAAGTAGAAATCTAAATAAACATGGTTTTCTGTTGTTCTGTTTGTCCTTGTCACTGTTTCTCCTCTTCTGATTTAAAAGATCATTAATGTCTCTAGTGGTAATATATTTTTGAAACTGTAATCTTTAGTCAAATGTTAATTTTTATCCTTTCTAACTTTGCTTCCCATTTTCATTGATTTTTAGCTTGCCTGTAACTTCTTGATGATTATACTTTTTCTCATGCTCTTTATGAAATGATACACTCTTGCCCGAGGGATAGAAATGTTCTTTTCTTTGGTCAGTTCAGGTACCCTAAAATCAGTCACGGTCATAAAAAAACAATTATGATTGGCAAATGATTGCACGAACAAGCCAATCATCATAGCTGTTGTTAGCACTGCTGGCAAAATGCTCCCCCCACACATTTTGGTCTCTTTGTAAGGAGTCTTGAGGACAAGTTTGGCCTTTTTGCGTAGCCTGAGACTAAAATGCTCCCCAACACACAAATTGTCAAGAGATCATTTTAATTCTTATCTCTATATGTAGGATTTTTTAATTTGAGTAAATAAAAATCTAGGTTAAGTTTACTTTATCTTAAGTCAAGAGAATTGAAAATTGAACTTCCAACTTTCGAATCAAACTCATGCTCATAGTCGGCTTCCAAAAGCAAGCATCCTGTGTGACACCATTCTGATAGGAAACACTTGAGTTCCCAAGTGTTTCTCACCAAAACTGAAGTTGATCCGATGGAAACTGCTGCCACAGCAGAAATACAGCAGAAATCTGCTGTTTACAGCAGAAAAACAGCAAAACGACAAGGAAATCTGAGAGAAAACTCAAAGAAAAGCTTGTATTCTACTAGTCGATGAATAAAATAGCAAGATACAATTGATCCTCAATTCGAGAGGAGGATCGTTCTCTCCCAAATCTCTGGCAACGCCAAGAGCCCAAAGAAACCTAAATCTAAGAGATCTCAAATTTCAGCCAAATTCAAGATGCCCAAACCCTAGGAAAACAAACTATTTAATGCATACAAATCAAAAGGAAATTCCTAAACAGTCCCTACATTCAAATTTCTCTCTAAACCCCCCCCAAAAATCCTTCCTAAAACGCTCCGTTTGAGCTGTCGGCCCATCCGATCTCCGCAGGAGGCGGAGATCACGCGACATTTCGCGTCTGAGCCGGTCCCGTGCGGACCGGCTGGACCGGTCCAGTGGACCGGTCTAACACATTCATATTGTTGCGACACCATTCTTGTTGTCGCTACCTTACTCGTTCGCCTTTATGTCGGTTTGGTAGTCATGTTATCATTCTATCTTGGTCTCCCTCAAATTTCTCTTCTTATTGCTTTATCTGCCTTCCATCTTGACGTCTACCTCCCGCTTGTTGCTCCCTCTCATCTCACTCCCACTTACTTTATTCTCTCGTTGCTCTCCTCTATTCAGTCGCTTGCTTCATCTCTCTCTCTCTCTCTCTCTCTCTCTCTCTCTCTCTCTCTTTCCCTCCCCCCTACCTCTGTCTCACCTTCTCTCTTGATTAATAAACAGAGCTGATTGATGTCAGTTCAGTTGAAAACTTCAGAACTAACTAATGTCGGTTCATATCATGATGTTTATGATGTTTAGGTTTAGGCCATAATTTGTAATTATAGATAGCATGATATAAATCTAAACATTTGGCCCTTAACAGTTACTATAGTGGAATAATTTTAACTTTTGTCTATTAAGCATAGATGACTGACCATGTAGAACGCATATCTAATGAACTTAAGCAAAAAGATTTTTGCTTAATATTTATTGACAATAAGCTAATATATTGTTGTAATATCAGCGCTCTAGTAAGTTTAATCTTAAATAGAAGTTATACCTTTATCAACATCAGTAGTTTCCTTAGGCTCTTGTTGAGTCAGAGCATAGATTGGTGTTTGCATATTCTGTTGACATTGATTTTGCGTTTGATCTAAAGCAGTCAATTCTATCATCATTTTTTCTATCAAAATTTCTCTATGAAGGTGCTTCACTTGATTTCAGTTTTTCAGGAAACCTTCTGACCAAGTGTAAGACAGTACCTTGTTGTGTCTCGGTATTTACTATATAACAACAATAACAAGCGGTAGAATCTGACAAATATTCACCTTTTGAAATCTTCTATACTTAAACATAAGTTTTAATAACACTATATTTAACATCAGTTTTGCTCATATCGTCCGGGCCGATCGTGGATCGTCCCGGGACGATCAGTGGAAATTTTGTTCCAGAACATGTACAGAAGCTACAGGAAGATTTTCCTGTAAGGATCGTCCGGGCCGATTGGGGATCGTCCCGGGACGATCAGAGCAATGCAAAAGTTAGAGAATAGGGGTTTTTATCGTCCGAGAAAATTAATTATCGTCCTAAGAAATCGTCCCAGAACGAAGTGAAATTGGTCAGATCGTCCTGGACGATCGTGCGATCGGCCGGGCCGATCTCAAGGTTATTTAACGAGCTGATTTTCGTTTTGAAGAGAGAAAAATCAGATTTTTTATAAAATATCCTGAGGAGAGAGAAGGTCGAGGGCAAAAGAGGAAAAGTGGATTTTTGGGCAACGCCGGTCCGTTTTCGTCCGTCGAGACAGTTCAAGAAATTGGTGTACGCAAGGTAAGACACATTCCGCCTTTCTCAATTTTCAGAACGGTGAAGTTTGAACGATTTTTCTGTCCGGATTTCGTTTTCGTTAGTGAATTTCGTCCGTATTTTCCGATTGGTTCAGTTTTTACCGCATAACTTTTAGTATGTTTCTGAGGTGCCGAGTGTGCACGTTTTAATTATTTTCTGGAGAATTTTGACCGGATAGTTTTGATTCGGCGATGTTTTATTTTGACTGTAATTTCTGATGAAGTCTGAAATTGTCTGGGCAGTAGAATAAAAGTCTTGCAATGTTGTTGTGAATATTCTATGCTAATTTGGTAATTTGTGAAATTAGGAATTTTTGTGTAAATTCCGTATACTGCCGTTATGCCGCTGGATTTTTGTACGAATTCTGAAATTTTCCGAATTTGTTCTGAAATGACATGATATGATTGTATGCTATGAAAAGGGAGTTATAAGGGGTCAGGATCCTGTGAGATCCTGTCTGTGTCAGGGAAATCTGAAATGAGCTCTGAAATCTGAAAACAAGTTCTGTTCCGGATCTGATGATAAGTTCTGTTCTGGTGCTATAAGCACATCTGTTCTGGTGCTATGAGCACAAAGGGAGGCATAAGGGGCCAGAATCCGAGAGATTCTGTCAGTGTCTGGGAAGGGAGGTATAAGGGGCCAGAATCCGTTGAGATTCTGTCTGTGTCAGGAAATCTGTTCTGATTTTTGATATGTTCTTAATTGATATGATTTCTGATTTCCGTACGATTTGATACGATGTATGATTCTGATACGATTCTGTTCTGTTCTGATTTGATCTGATCTGTATGATTCTGTTCTGATTCAATTTCTGGAATTATGATTTCTGTAATTTTTGTTCTGTTCTGATTCGATATACGATTCTGTTGATCTGATTTCTGTACGGATTTTGTCTGAGGTGTTTGATGTGGATTCTGAGAATTTTGATTGGGGGTTTGATGTCTTGCTGAGCTGTTGTAGCTCATCCTTGTTTTCTGCGTGGTTTTCAGGTTCTGGGAAAGGGAAGGAAGTCTTGGAGTAGAAGTTCAGAGTCTGATCTGTTATAGGTATTTTGTACTTTTGATTTTTGTATAGTCATGACTTTTCTGTTCTGTTTTTCTTTCTGTCTGAAAGTCATGAGCTGTATTTGTATATGATTCTCTTTTTGAGGAAGAAAAAGATAGATGATCTGTTCCGCTGCATTTGATGTTTATAGTAGCTCTGTGTCTGTGTGTCTGTTTCTGTGTGTAAATGTTTGGAAGAAAGTTCTGAAACAAATTCCAAAGCCAGATCCTGGAATCAGTTCAGTCAGTGTGAGTTTGACCATGACCCGATGCGAGCGGGATCCGTCCCGGTCGGGTTGGGTCGTGACACTATAGGCCATACCACCACGTCTAACTTCACTTGTATTGGCCTTAGGTTTTTTCCAATAAGAGTCTCCCAACTACATATCATGTTTCAGAGTGATATATTTTTTATACATCTGGGCATCTCTCGACACTTCAGAGTGATTTGAAAGTCAATTTTATCAATTTGGGCATCTCTACCAATAAAGAATAATCATTAATCCATAAAGGTACTAAAGGTTATCAGATCACATACTTTAAATTAGATATGATATGAATCAATGACATTTTTCTTTTGAAGTTGGCTTCAGTTGTGCTGCATACCATGATCATGTCGTAAATTCTTCTTCCTATTCTATAATCGATTTATCTCCATGTAATTGTCTTATAAACTTAATATGCATCTGCCTCTATGTAGAAAGAGATGCAAACTATATCTGGAAGTCTCTATAAAATCATCCTAATTAATCAAGAGATTGGGTAGTTCTCCAAGGTTGTCTTGACATTGCCGTCTCCACCATCGTCCCACTTCCTTATTTTATGTGAATGTAGCAAGTGACGCCTTCATTTCATTGGGACATGACATATTATCCAGTATCTTCATAATTAATTAACATATTGGGTAGTTCTCCAAGGTTGTCTTGACCTTGCTATCTCCACCATCATTTTGCTTCTTTATCTTATCTGATTGTTGCCATTGACACCTTCATTTCATTGGGGCATTATCCAGTATCTTCATAATATGTAGTAACCAATTTTTTTTTTCAATTGGTCCTTCAGCTCCTATAAATTGCGGTCATATATCCTGGAACAATTTCAAATATTTAGCCATTATGGTGATATTGTTACTTCCATTAGGTTGGGATGTGGAGCCTTGGATTATTTGTGTCATTTCTATCATCATTTGGGGAAGAGCATTAATATTCATAATAATATTTTGTTGTCCTTCATTTTCCCTCATATTTTTGTCTTGTTCATCCTTTTGATTATTCATACGCTTGAAATATAATGACTAAAAAAATCTCCTAAATATCTTTAAAAAATTTTTAGGATCATCCTAATGGCTCTTTGGTTATGATCAATACTAAATCCTTGAAACTTGCATATTGCATTACTAAATTAAAAGGGGAAAAAGTTTAAAAACAAGTATAATATAGTGAGTATCAACATTGGCTTTGATATCACTTTTATGGTGGCCCGATCTGAGAGATTCAAATACTAAAGCGGGAATAGATGGTCAGACGAAGTTTTTAAGTACTTTTGTAGTTCTACTGATTGGAAACACTTGAAGATTTAAAGGAAATCTTACCAATTTCGTAAAAATAGCGAGAAAATTCTTCCAAACTCCAAGGAAAACAAGAAAATAATAGTTTTATTGCAAGAAATCAAATAGAATGGAAAGAAAATATCACAATATAGATGATCCTCAATTCGAGAGGAAGATCGATCTCTCCCAATGCCTAAACACCGCCAGAGCCCAAGACACCAAGCACCAGAACACCAAAACAGCCACCAATTCTTAGATACTTTTATAGGAAGTGGATGCAATTTCTCGAAATCAGCAAAAGACAATAAGAAATATGGAAGAAATACACACTAAAAATATTTTTATTACAAGATTTATAAAAGAAAATAGCAAGATACAATTGGATCTTCAATTGGAGAGGAAGATCCAGCTCTCCCAAATCCCTAGCAGTCGGCTGGAGCCAAAATAACCTAAGAATAAACTAAATTCAGCAAACTCTCAAAACATAATCTGAAATCCCCTATTGTTAGTCTTAAATAGGCTCCCATAATTTCCTCCCAAATCAGTCCCCTTTCTCTAAATAATTCCCTTTCGGTTTTGAATTCAAATTAGATTTATTTCCCTAATTAATTCCCTCCCAATTGTAATTAAAACTTTATTTCTTCTTCCTTTTCCCTAAATAATTCCGTCTTAGATTTTGAATTCAAATTAGATCTCTTGCTTAAATAATTCCCTCACAATTGTTGTTTAAACATTCCTAAATAATTTCCCTTTGATTAAGAACTATCCTAAATAGCTCCCTCTTGATTAGGAAACTTCTTGATTCCATCCCAATCAAATCGGTCGGTCCATCATCTACTTACACCAAAAGTTATATCTAAACACAATTTCATAGATATTCTTATAATATCATCATCCAATACAATAAAAGCGGCTACTATATAATGTTTATTCTTGATACGTCGTCAAAAAATTAGCTTGATCGGGCACGAATCTCGAGACAAAAGCTAGTTGGAAACTTAAAAATTAATTTTGGGAGCACCCGAACTCCGATTTCAGCGAGCTTATAGTCAAACTGAGCGTCTTGGAAATACGAATCCAACGACACCAAATTCAACCCAATCCGAGCGCAAATGGGCCCAAATCATGAACCCGAAGCGCTGTTGGAAGGTTCAAACCACAATTCGAGCTACCAAACGGACTCCGATTTTGACGAGCTTATACTCGAATCGAACGTCTCGACGAGACGAATCCAACGAGCCCAAGATCACCGAATTCCGACATCACTAAGGCATTCAAATGTCTAACAAACGGTGCATGATCGAAGGGTTCACTATCGGCCGTCCATTCAAACCACTCCCTATTCGCCCTTGATCTCACACCTATTTACGGGCCATGCCACTCCATAAAATCTATAAATAGAGCCCTCATTCTTCACAAGGAGGGGATCCAGGCAAGAGAGAGGAGAAGAGAAGATAAGGAAGAAGAGGAGGGAGCTCTTCTTCGACGACCGCAGGACCACCGCAGGAGTCTCGCCGGGCCACCGCCGGACCACCGCAGGAGTCTCGCCGGGCCACCGCAAGATTCTCGCCGGGCCACCACCGAACCACCGCAGGAACCTCGCCGGACCACCACCGAAGCCTCGCCGGAGTTTCGTTGCACCACTGCTGAAGACTCGACGTCCTGCTGAAGACCCGACGTCCTGCCTAAGGCCCGACGTCCTGCTGAAGACCCGGCGTCCTGCTGAAGACCCGGCGTCCTGCTGAAGACCCGGCGTCCTGCTGAAGACCCGACGTCCTGCTGAAGACCCGACGTCCTGCTGAAGACCCGACGTCCCGTTTAAGGCCCGGCGTCCTGCTGAAGACCCGACGTCCTGCCAAAGACCCGAAGTCCTGCCAAAGACCCGACGTCACTCAAGGCCCGACATTCAGACCCCACGCTCAGCTCACGTCCGGACTATCGACATCCGATCTTCCAAGTGATACTGGGTCTAACACCCAACTCCTTTTTGATAGTAACCAGTTGTAATCTGAACACTCCTGAAGGTGATTCAACCATTTGTAACCGACTCAAAGTTCTAGTGGAATCATTTTCAATTGGGCTAGGCCCCGTGGTTTTTTCCCTTTTCAAGGGTTTTCCACGTTAAAAATATTGTGTTCTCTGTGTGTGAGCTAGTTATCCGTTCAACGCTAAGACGCAGAATTAAACCTCTATCGCTGCGTATTTTCTAGCCCGCAACAGTTTGGCGCCGTCTGTGGGAAACTTCTATCCCACAAATTTTAAGTATTGCTACGATGGTTAACATACGTAGCAGTCGTATCGTTGGAGCCTCCCGCTCCAACTCCCACCAATCCAGAAATCAGTCCTTGAATCAGGGACGACAGGCATCTGCCTCTTTTTACCCCGGTGGACGGAACCTTGCCGGAGAAGGAACTTCAGGACCATCCTTAGAAGAGCGTATCAGAAGATGGAAGAATCTCAGAATGAGATCCTTCAACTCTTAAGGGAGACTCGAGAACCAGCACTAGTACCTCAAGAAGATATTCTCCTCCCTCGAGATCAGCCGGGATTCGAAGACGCTCTTCATGTTGAAGTCCCTCTTCCTCCGCCTAGAGTACGCCCTCCAATACGTCCAGAGAATGAGCTTGCTGACACAGCAAGCTCTACCCATCCTTCACGCACGGGCCACCGGCAGCATATGCCCCCAGACGTCCCAGAGGACTTGGACCAACAGCAAGTCACGGAACTCCCCCGCAATACTCTACGGCATGAGTTGCGGAGGCTAGTCCGAGAGGAGTTCCCCACAGGGGGTTGAAGACAGTCCCTTCACCAACGGGACATTCAAGGATCATCGCCTTTTACCGAAGCTGTCCTCCGATACCCCGTTCCGACAAGATTCAAACTCCCAAATATTGATCCTTATGATGGGACTTTAGACCCCTACGAGCATATCGACCACTACCGCACTATTATGCATATCCAGCAGGCCCCAGACGCTTTGCTCTGTCAAGTTTTTCCTGCCACCCTTAAAGGGCAAGCCCGGACATGGTTCTACTCACTGCCTGCCCGATCCATTCCAATATTCGTTAAATTGGCCAAACTGTTCGTCGAACAGTTTGTCGCCAACCGAAGGATGATTAAGGATTCCTCCCACCTTTCAGGGATACGTCAGAACGAGGGTGAATCTCTTAAAGAATACTTTCAAAGGTTCTCTACGGAAGCCCGACAAATTCCAGGGGTAGATCCCGAGTTGCTTAGAGGTTTATTTCTCGGAGGGCTTCGTCCTGGCCCCTTTTACTCGGCACTCATGCGAGAAACGGTCCATTCATATGCTGATCTGATTCATCGAGTAGAGGCCCAAATATCTGCTGACGAAGCCATTAATGCTCATAGAAGATAATTTGAACAAACAAATGGGAAGTGTAAAAATCCTCCAGAAATGGAGTATCTACCCTCACAAAGGAAGAAACAAGAAAATTATAATTTTCCTCCTCGACCCTCACAGCCGCGACGAGAACCTCGCCAAGAAAAGGAGTACACACCACTCAATACATCCCAAGAAAATGTATTAATGGCCATCCGGGATCAGGAGAACGTGAAATGGCCACATCCTTTGAAACCCAATGTCGGAAACCAGGATCAATATTGTCACTTCCACCATAGCCGTGGGCACACTACTGAAGCATGTTGGCAACTCAAGGAAGAAGTTGAGAGACTGATCCGACAAGGATATCTTCGACAATTCATCAAGAATGCACCAGCCCGAGATGAAGTTGGTCCGACTGGGGGGCAGAATCAACAACAAAGACAGTCGATAAACAATCGCCAAATAGTGGGGGAAATTGGAACCATTGCTGGGGGCCTATCAATGCCTTGCCGAGTTTTAATTGCGTAGATCACAGTAGTGCTGCTTATTTTAAGTATCATATGTCTTTAGTATTATATGACTTCAGTACTGTCTGTCTTTAATTTTGAATATTATTTGTGGTGTTTGTAGCTTCTCCCTCCCTAAGCTGTCTTAGGGAGCTATGCTTTTGCTTAATACAGTAAGACTTTATTTCTTTATCTTTTTCGAGTAAAATTGTATTGATAAATTCGCAAAAGCTGTGAACGTTAATATTCTTGATTCGAGCAAATATATAATCATTATTGTAGCTCAGTCAACAGATGAACAATCCTTGGTGGATTCTCACGACCTCTTCCACACAGGTTAACGTCGTCGAGCAGGGCTTCGACATACAACCTCGGATAGGCCTTACATCCTTGGTGAATTCTCACGACCTCTTCCACACAGGTTAACATCGTCGAGCAGGGCTCCGTTATACAACCTCAGATAGGTCTTACATCCTTGGTGGATTCTCACGACCTCTTCCACACAGGTTAACGCCGTCGAGCAGGGCCCCGGCATACAACCTCGGAAAGGTCTTACAATCCTTGGTGGATTCTCACGACCTCTTCCACACAGGTTAACGCCGTCGAGCAGGGCTCCGGCATACAACCTCGGAAAGGTCTTACAATCCTTGGTGGATTCTCACGACCTCTTTCACACAGGTTAACGCCGTCGAGCAGGGCTCCGGCATACGACCTCGGAAAGGTTTTACATCCTTGGTGGATTCTCACGACCTCTTCCACACAGGTTAACGTCGTCGAGCAGGGCTCCGACATACGACCTCGGATAGGTCTTACATCCTTGGTGGATTCTCTCGACCTCTTCCACACAGGTTAACGTCGTCGAGCAGGGCTCCGACATACGACCTCGGAGAGGTCTTACATCCTTGGTGGATTCTCTCGACCTCGACGTCAGACTTCTCCTTGTCGTCGAACTTCTGCTTGTCAGCGGACTTCTACTCGTCGTCGGACTTCTGCCCGTCGACGAACTTTCATCGGTCTTCTGCCCCAGGCCGTACTTCTACACGACGTTGGACTTCTCCCTGTCGTCAGACTTCTGCTCGTTAGCAAACTTCTACTCGTCGTCAGACTTCTGCCCGTCGACATACCTTTGTCGGTCTTCTACCCGACGCTGCACCTCTACCCGACTTCGTACTTCTACCGGCTGTCGGACTTCTACCAGTTAATAGACTTTCATCGGTCTTCTCCCCGATGCTGTATGACTACCCGACGTTGAATTCCTACTTGTCATCATACTTCTCCTCGACGCTGGAAGTATGCCCGTCATTTCAACCTCCCTCCTTACAACGGTCTCTCCGACCTCCATCTCCTACCAACTGATTAACATCAGACCTCCGTAGGATCTCTCGAAGAAGAAGGGGGAATCTCCAGACTTCCTTGCAGAGAGATGGGCCTTGGAAGACCAAGGAAACACCTCAATTGTAAGGACAGAGGGAGAAGAGAAGAAGGAGAAATCTCCGGACTTCCTTGCCAAGAGAGGGGCCTCGGAAAACCGAGGGAAGGCCTCAATAGTAAGGATAGAGGGATTAGAGAAGAAGGGAAAATCTCCGGACTTTCTTGCCAAGAGAGGGGCCTCGGAAAACCGAGGGAAGGCCTCAATAGTAAGGATAGAGGGAGAAGAGAAGAAGGGAAAATCTCCGGACTTCCTTGCCAAGAGAGGGGCCTCGGAAAACCGAGGGAATGCCTCAATAGTAAGGATAGAGGGAGAAGAAGAGAAGAAGGAGAGGGGCAAGTTTTCATAAGGCTCTAAGGCCTTATTTATAGTTTTTTCAAAGGAGGTTTGAGGGCCAAATTTTTGAATTTTTTAATGCCCAAAATTAAATAATTTCTTATTATTGAAAAAATCAAATAGGAAATAAATTAAGAGCAATTTATTTATAAATAAAAAAAAAAGTGTGCAGGAAATTAGTTGCAAGATTTTTTCTAAGATTTTACGGAATTTTTTCAAAAATTTTTGGAGCTAAAAATAGTATTTACTATTAAATATCTTAATTAATTAAATTAATAGTGAAATCCGACCTATTTCGCTACTGTAGCCAACTTCTACGGGCAATTGGGCAATAGTTAATAAAACTATTATATATGAGATAATAGTTAATACCTTGCCTTCTATGTATTATGATCAAACTATATATATTTATATATAATAATATAACTATTACATATATAAAGTAATAATGATCAATATATATTGATTCTGCAGATCCGTTTTTAATTAATTAATTAGCATTAATTAATTATGTAACTAATTTTATTTTTCTTTATCCCGAAAGCGTGATTTGAATATTTTTTGAGTCTCCAGAACCGGCTCTTATGTTTCAGACTCAATTTTGAATCTTTTGAGGCTCAAAAGAGCTTCTATGACAAGTTCTCAGCTATTTAAAAATTTTTGGAATATTCTTTTTTTTGACATTTGTGCTCCGATTAATTTTTTAATTTCGCAGAATGCTAGAATCATGAATATATTTTTGGATTGTAAGATTCAACATCCAAAAATAGGGGGGCAACTGATACGTCGTCAAAAAATTAGCTTGATCGGGCACGAATCTCGAGACAAAAGCTAGTTGGAAACTTAAAAAATTAATTTTGGGAGCACCCGAACTCCGATTTCAGCGAGCTTATAGTCAAACTGAGCGTCTTGGAAATACGAATCCAACGACACCAAATTCAACCCAATCCGAGCCCAAATGGGCCCAAATCATGAACCCGAAGCGCTGTTGGAAGGTTCAAACCACAATTCAAGCTACCAAACGGACTCCGATTTTGACGAGCTTATACTCGAATCGAACGTCTCGACGAGACGAATCCAACGAGCCCAAGATCACCGAATTCCGACATCACTAAGGCATTCAAATGTCTAACAAACGGTGCATGATCGAAGGGTTCACTATCGGCCGTCCATTCAAACCACTCCCTATTCGCCCTTGATCTCACACCTATTTACGGGCCATGCCACTCCATAAAATCTATAAATAGAGCCCTCATTCTTCACAAGGAGGGGATCCAGGCAAGAGAGAGGAGAAGAGAAGATAAGGAAGAAGAGGAGGGAGCTCTTCTTCGACGACCGCAGGACCACCGCAGGAGTCTCGCCGGGCCACCGCCGGACCACCGCAGGAGTCTCGCCGGGCCACCGCAAGATTCTCGCCGGGCCACCACCGAACCACCGCAGGAACCTCGCCGGACCACCACCGAAGCCTCGCCGGAGTTTCGTTGCACCACTGCTGAAGACTCGACGTCCTGCTGAAGACCCGACGTCCTGCCTAAGGCCCGACGTCCTGCTGAAGACCCGGCGTCCTGCTGAAGACCCGGCGTCCTGCTGAAGACCCGACGTCCTGCTGAAGACCCGACGTCCTGCTGAAGACCCGACGTCCCGTTTAAGGCCCGACGTCCTGCTGAAGACCCGACGTCCTGCCAAAGACCCGAAGTCCTGCCAAAGACCCGACGTCACTCAAGGCCCGACATTCAGACCCCACGCTCAGCTCACGTCCGGACTATCGACATCCGATCTTCCAAGTGATACTGGGTCTAACACCCAACTCCTTTTTGATAGTAACCAGTTGTAATCTGAACACTCCTGAAGGTGATTCAACCATTTGTAACCGACTCAAAGTTCTAGTGGAATCATTTTCAATTGGGCTAGGCCCCGTGGTTTTTTCCCTTTTCAAGGGTTTTCCACGTTAAAAATATTGTGTTCTCTGTGTGTGAGCTAGTTATCCGTTCAACGCTAAGACGCAGAATTAAACCTCTATCGCCGCGTATTTTCTAGCCCGCAACAATTCTAAACCAAAAATACAACAATTCTAATAATGTTTACCAATCATTCATATAATGTAAATACCATTCTCTTGTAACACCATGTTTAGAATATGCCAAAGTAGTATAACTTCCACGAATGAATCACTTTCATGGAATCTTTCTATGTTGGGCGAAAGCCGCGAAACCATTCATTTGAGTTCCATTTTTTAGTTGCTGTTCTATAACAGCTGCTTTTGTCTTGCTTTCATATGTTATCATTGTGAGTTTTAAGCATATTTCTTGTAATAATCTTTTTCCAGTACTGTTTGACAGAGGCATAATTATTGCACCAACTACTGCACAATATCTACCTCAAGCATGGAGGGGTGCAGTTGTTCTTTCTCTTGTGTGGTTTCTCCATAGATGGAAAACTAATGTTTTTACCCGTGCTATGGAAAAGCCATCTGCGGTTGGTCTTGATCGAGACAAGCTCTTAACATTAGAGAAAATTTCTTCTATGGGCCTTCTTATACTAGGAGCAATAGCTCTAGCTGAGGCGTGTGGTGTGGCTGTGCAGTCAATTTTAACTGTTGGCGGCATAGGAGGTAATAATGTCAATCATGTTTTTCTTGTGAACCTTTGAATGAAATTTGCTATATTTATCAACAATATTGTTGTAGATGCTAGCCTGGCAAAGCTGCTCTATATGTAGATTTCAGGTTGCCTCAGCCTGTATGCATCTTTAATTGCTAGTAACTCTTAAGATTTAACAAAATGAGTTATACCCTCTGAATTATTTAACATTACTGGTTCTTATTATGGAGTTTCTATTTGCTGCTTGAACTGGGAGAAGTAGAGACATAAGGTTTGCAGTAAAGTCTGCGGGCACTCTTTCGGTTGTGATTCTAGTTGGGGACGATACCATACAAATGAGAAGGAAGTTAGTGGACTTCCAAGAGTGAAGGAGTCCAATGGGGACGGGCCTGCCAGCCAATTAAGGCAATGGTTTTGTAAAAAATTGTAGAAGTTGTAGCAGGCCCTATATGGTTATCAACTGGTGTTGGCAGAGGGAAATTTGGTAAGCCAATGACAGAAGGGATCGTAGAATGAAATAACTGAAGGGCGGGGGATGGCGAGAGAATGTTTAATATCAATGCATAGCTTCATTGATAGATGATAAAAATAAATGGCAAATTCAAATAACTGTCTTCTATACCTTTAGCATTTCCCAACATTTGCCTAATAATTGCCTGTAGAAATTTAAAGCCCCAAATTATCATTTACTCTCTATTCACCCATTGTTAACCCCCTTTGACTTGGTAATCCTCGAGACATGTTGGTTTCTTGTGCCTCCTTTGGCCTTGCTGCATCGCTGAGGTCATTGTTTGTTGATCTGGCCTTACCTTTGTATCAATTCCCTTTTCCTTTAAAAGAAAGACCTTGTCCGCTGAGTTCTGGTTGGAATATATGGCATAAAGATCTTTATAGTTAATCCACATCACTTCATCCGAGGAGATGCCGGCCCATTGGTTGCGGTGTTTCCATGTAGAGTGTGTACCATTGGAAATTTGACAAGAAATTAGAATTAGCTCCAGTTGGTTGATTGGTTGGTTTTTAAGTGAAGCTGGAGAAAGTGGGCTTGTATGTAAACTACATTTCACTGAATGGTTTTTCCAAAGTAGTCCTCAAATTATTCGTGTATGACCAATTTTTTTTCTTAAAGTATCACATTATTCCAATTTAGTCCATCTACCATACAAAATTTATCCAAAATGATTTCTTATGTTATAATTGTGATATAAAATTGATTATAGTTTAATCCCTAGACTATATAAAATTGATCCAAGTTAGTCCCAAAGGGACTATTTCAGATTGATTTTGTATAATCGAGTGATTTAATTGGAGTTACCTGATATTTTGAGATTGAATTGATCATATATAAATAGTTGGGGGGCTATTTTAAAGTAAACCTTTTCTTAAGATAGATATATGAAAAATTGGATGTTTTTGAGAGTACGCCGGAAGCTTTATATAATTTTTAAAGAAAGCATTGACTACTTTGTTAGATGGCCTAGACTTGCACTCGATTGTGAAACCATGACTGAGCTTTTTTTTCGGAAATGATGTTGCTCCGACGTATGTATAACTTGATTCATATTTCGTCGATAATTTTTTGGTCTATCTGAATGATGAGGTGTGAGCCTAGTAAATATTGCATCCATCTAGCTATATCCTTCGTGATAGCGAACATCTTGTAACGTAAGTTGAGGATTGTTGCATTTTTCTGGTTGAGCTTCTTACCATCGAAAGTGATTGATTTGGAGTCTTGAATAACACCGATGTCGATGTCAGTGATGTCTGTGTTAATGGCAAAAGATTTGATGAAATATGGTAGTGTTAACATGTGACGCCCCGAGATCTAACTTGGAAAGAATGTCGATCAATAGCCAAACAATTTACCAGAGTTATCTATAAACCTTCAGTAAGCAATCTATCAAACATCTATAAAATTTAAAACATCAATATTCAAGTCGATTCATATTTCAAAACATCATGTACAATACTCAGGAACTACAATATCAATACAAGTAGAGAAATCTATCCTGTCCTGAGTACAAAAGAATCATCTATCGATCAAAAGAACTAAAACCTGTAAATCTGGATCAAATCCTATCTCCTGCTCCCGAGCCCTGACCTGAAAATATCAACCACATATAATGAGCTTTACAAAGCCCAGCAGGTCACCTAATACCTATAACTGAAATCAAAGCACGGCAATGCTATCAATATGCATGTCAATCTATTCAATCCATATCAGTCAATGGTCAATGAGTCAATGCAGCGGAAATCAAATCAGTAGTCAATAAAACCAGTCAATGCAGCAGCAGGCAATTCGATAATC
This sequence comes from Dendrobium huoshanense, assembly GCA_016618105.1. Lineage (NCBI taxonomy): Eukaryota > Viridiplantae > Streptophyta > Magnoliopsida > Asparagales > Orchidaceae > Dendrobium > Dendrobium huoshanense. The sequence continues at coordinate 26,394,049 of CM028356.1, read as the reverse complement.
AACCAAATCAATCAACGTCGTCAATCAAATCGATACGGTCAAATCAGTGCGATCTAATCAATAAAGTCAATTGAGAAAAGCGATACGAGACAAGGAATCTATAAAACAGTCAATACGGTGTAGAATAGCAGCAACAGTGAATCTATAAGATCTATAGGCAGCAATACAATGAATCTATAAGTAGTAGTACGATGTCCATGCTATCAATGCAGTATCTATATTCATCCATGATCAGTAGTATCAATGTTCAGTAGTCAATCGATGAAGTCAGTGAAATCGTACGATACAGTAAATCCGATCAAACTCAATAAAGCAGAAGTCGATAAAGCAATAAATCCGTAAATCAATACAGTAAACATGCAATTCAATAATATATATACTGAACAATGTATAATCAATGGTCATGTTGCTGTTGTAGAATTCATATTGCTGTTGTAGATATCAATACATTGGTTCTATGAAAAGAGTCGTCACTCTATTGCCCGTCGGCCTATGATCTCCTTATGACTCCCATCGTTATATCCATGATCCATGATCTATGATTTAAAGGAAAGCCCGTCGGCCCACCATCCTGTACAGGTATCATCTCCAACCAATGTTCAACCAGGTTATACGTGTTCCAGTATCAATAATCAATCAATAATCAATAGTAAAGTAATCATATCAATAATCATATCTATATCGATTCAATCTATCAGTTTCATACAATTCAGGAATCATACGAAAATCGGGCAGCATAACGGTAGTCGGTCAAAATTACACAAAAATCCTGTAAAAAGACACAATTTCCAAATCTTTCCAAATTACAATAGAATATCTATAACGTCAATACAAGGCTATCGATCTATAGAATCCAAATCAAATCAGGTCCCGATTATTTTCTATTCGATTAAAATCACGTAGAATCAATTCCGACCGGTAAAATCTTCGTAGAATACAGTCAAATCGTGTACAATAATCATATCTATAACATACTAAAAGTTGTGCGGTGAAAGTCTTGTCAAATCAAAATCATGTCAAAAAGTCGACTACGAAAACACAAAACAAATCCCAACTCGGTCAAAACGCAACATCTTTGAAAACAGAAACAGGGTTCGGAGTCCTTACCACGAGATCTTCACTTTTCCCAACAGCAGCGTCGGACGAAAAGCGCTCCGCGGTCTCCGAAAACCAGCTTTTCTCTTTTCTTCCTTTCTCTTTCTCTCTCTACAAAATATCTGATTTTTATAAAATGATTTCTCTCTCCTCAAAACGAGCTGATTTTCCTTATATCATACTCATATCGGCCTGGCCGATCGCCCTATCGTCCCGGGACGATCAGACCAATTTCTGATCGTCCTGGACCATTCCCAGGGCGATGATCAGGACGGTATTGTGAACAGTGCCGATCGTCCCGGACGATCTCAATATCGTCCTGGACGATCCTGTCCAGAAATAGCTCCAGAAATCAGCTGTTTTCCATGCACTGATCGGCCTGGACGATCCAAACTTCGTCCTGGCCGATTCTGGGAGGAAAATCCAAATCAGAGAGGAACAGTAAGGGAACGAGATATTACATAACATAGGTGTTGCGAACCTTTGTTTGAGTGTAGCAATGGTTTCTTCTGTGCAGTCATCCTTTGGAATTGGTCATGTTGAAAGATGGCTATGAGAGGTCTTGTGATGCTTGCAAAGCCACACTTTTTTTTTTAATATCAGCTGGCTAGGTCCAAGAAGTTACAAAGAGCCTTGACCATGCGTTGGGCTAGTGAGGAATGTCCTTAATTTTTTTATTGTGTGGTTGGACTTCTGCTAATTAAACGGTGTCTCAAATATTCAATTTGTGTTTGTCCGAAGAGACATTTAAATTTCTTAAGATGGAACGCATTTTCTCAGAGGCAGCTGAAAACCAAAGCCAAATGAGTAGAATGGGAGTATAATGAAGTGTTACAGGATGTCATTAAAAAATGATTAAAAAATTTTTTAGGTTTGGTTTTAAAATTGAATAATGATATTTTGGAGGGTAGAAGATGTGTTTGTTAACCCAAAAGACATGATTGTGAATTTGTAGTGGCCATCATGTGTTTGAAAATTGGTATTGGCAATATCTTCTTAGGCCACAGAAATTTATTGGTATCCTGCCAAGAGATATAGTTTGGAGTAAATTGTTGTGCCACATAGCTCATCAAGAGTCTCATTCACTATCAGAATAGGGAATCATTGGGGAGTTGTCACTTGATTAAAGGCACGATGGTCAAAATAAAATGTCCACATGCAATCCATCTTTCTAACTAGCAATATGGAAGAGAAAGGGCTCTAGAACTTGGTCGAATCACACCGGTTTGTAGTATATTATCGTCAATTGTTTTATGAAGTAAGAGATGTAGAAGGATGACTCGCACATCTTGCGAACTCCTCTTTTCTTTTACACACAACAATCCCATCAAGGCCTTCATTATTGAGCTTCTATCATGACTTTCCATTCATACGCAATTGGTCTCATTGATGTCTTCTTCGAAGAGCTCTTGTGCAAAACTCCACTTCTTTGTCGTTGAGGCTTTTTTTTTTTTTTTTTTTTTCGTTGGAGCTGGATGGGAGAGAGGCACGACTAGGGTTAGGGGTTTAAACAAGTCAAATTGAGCTCGAGTTTGAACTAGTTCAAGCTTGACTTGTCAAGTCAAAGATAAGCTCGAACTCGAGCTCGCGCTCAAGCTCATATAGTGAGCTCGAACTTGACTCACCTAAGTTGCCTAGAGCTCGTCTCCTCGTAAGCTTGCCTCACCGGAGAAGTTGTGTCACGACCCAACCCGACCGGAACGGATCCCGCTCGCATCGGGTCGTGGACAAACTCAACTGACTGAACTGATTCCAGGATCTGGCTTTGGAATTTGTTTCAAAACTTTCTTCCAAACATTTACACACAGAACAGACACACAGAGCAACTATAAACATCAATTGCAGCGGAACAGATCATATATCTTTTTCTTTCTCAAAAAGAGAATCATATACAAATACAGCTCATGGCTTTCAGACAGAAAGAAAAACATAACAGGAAAGCCATGACTGTACAAAAATCAAAAGTCCAAAATACCTATAACAGATCAGACTCTAAACTTCTACTCCAAGACTTCCTTTCCTCTCTCAGAACCTGAAAACCACGCAGAAAACAAGGATGAGCTACAACAGCTCAGCAAGACATCAAACCTCCAATCACAATCCTCAGAATCCACATCAAACACATCAGACCAAATCTGTACAGAAATCTGATCAACAGAATCGTATATCGAATCAGAATAGAATCATACTGATCAGATCAAAGCAAAACAGAACAGAATCGTATCAAAATTGTACAGAAATCAGAAATCATATCAATTCAGAACATATCACAATACATAACAGATTAACAGAACAGATTCCCATGACCCTGACAGAATCTCAACGGATTCTGGCCCCTTATACCTCCCTTCCCAGACACTGACAGAATCTCTTGGATTCTGGCCCCTTATGCCTCCCTTTGTGCTCATGGCACCAGAACAGATGTGCTTGTAGCACCAGAAATCATCGGATCCGGAACAGAACTTGTTTTAAGATTTCAGAGCTCATTTCAGATTTTTCAGATTTCCCTGACACAGACAGGATCTCACAGGATCCTGACCCCTTATAACTCCCTTTTCATAGCACACAAGCATATCATATCATTTCAGAACAAATCCGGACAATTTCAGAAATCGTACGAAAATCCAGCAGCATAACGGCAGTATACGGAATTTACACAAAAATTTCTAATTTCACAAATTACCAAATTAGCACAGAATATGCACAACAACATTACAAGACTTTTATTCTACTGCCCAGATAATTTCAGACTTCATCAGAAATTACAGTCAAAATAAAACACCGCCGAATCAAAACTATCCTGTAAAAATTCTCCAGAAAATAATCAAAACGTGCACACTCGGCACCTCAGAAACATACCAAAAGTTACGCGGTAAAAACTGAACCAATCTGAAAATACGGACGAAATTCGCTAACGAAAACGAAATCCGGACAGAATAATCGTTCAAACTTCACCGTTCTGAAAATTGAGAAAGGCGGAATGTGCCTTATCTTGCGTACACCACTTTCTTGAACTGTCTCGACGGACGGACGAAAACGGACCGGCGTTGCCCAAAAATCCTCTTTTCCACTTTTGCCCTTGACTTTCTCTCTCCTCAAAGATATTTTTATAAAAAATCTGATTTTTCTCTCTCTTCAAAACGGCTGATTTCCCTTAAGTAACCTTGAGATCGGCCCGGCCGATCGCACGATCGTCCTGGACGATCTGACCAATTTTACATCGTCCTGGGACGATTTCTCAGGACGATAATTAGTTTCCTTGGACGATAAAATCCCTTATTATCTGACTTGTGCATTGCTCTGATCGTCCCGGGACGATTTCCAATCGGCCTGGACGATCCTTACAGGGAAATTTTCCTGTAGCTTCTAAACACAATCTGGAACAAAATTTGAACTGATCGTCCCAGGACGATCCCCGATCGGCCCGGACGATATGAGCAAAGCTGCTTTTACAAGTTGGAACGTATGGTCGTCAGAGTTACAGTGGGCTTGGCTCCTCGGAGAAGGAGATTGGGAGTCAAACTTTGGATTCGTTGACGAGCTCACCCATTGGAGAATAAGAGCGTTGAAGATGAAAAATATGTTTTTTAATCGAGAGAAGAGAAGAGAAGTTTTTTTAGAAAAATAAATAATGATTTATTTTTTGAAATAACAACACCAACTGACATCTTTCCCAAAAAAAAGCTGTTGGAAGGTGTAGTTTGCATTAATTGCAATTAAAGTTGTGTATTTTTTTGGCTACATTAGAAACAACAGATTTATTTTTTTTAATTATACAAGTTTTTTTTTTTAATATTTGATTAAACGAGCTGAGCTCGCAAGCCGACAAGCTGAGTCTCTTCAAACTCAAACTCAAGCTAGAAGCTCTACTCCAGTTCATAAGCTGGCTTAGCTCACTTACCCTTCTAGCTAGGGTAATGGAGAGCGAGAGCTAGGCTAGGATGGAACTTCATGTTGATAAGATGCATGCTACAGTATGACGCGAGATTTCAGGTGTTCGACGAAGGTATAGGAGGATATGTTTTTTTTTTTTAAACTTAATTCTATTAGATTTAAAATTGATAATGAATTATTAGTTAACTCGATGCAATTTCACTTGCTCACATATTTTAAATTCATGTTGTCATTGCTTTTTGAAATTTATGGTGCGATGGCCTAAGAATTATGGGTGTCGTTTTGAGCTATTTGTGATATCCTGGATGTGCCGGTGTGGTCCATTTTGTGAAACAGACAATATGCATGATTCATTTTGAGTTGAATTTGCTAATGCGGTGTTCGCCAACCATCATTTTAATCATGTTCAATATGATTGAGTTATTTATCAGGCCTCGAATTCAACAGTGTGTTTCTTATCATAATTTTTGTTATTACGTTCCAATTGCTCACCATTTTAACCAGCATGTTGATGGTTGGCGTGTTAGTTAGTGGTAACTTTAGAAACTCCTCAAAGAACCATCGAATAAAATTATGTGTTAAAGCGCTATCTATTAAGACTTGGTTATGGTGCCTGCGAGAAGACTTGTAACTCGAAAAATATGTGAGGTGTGCTCACCATCCAAAGCATCGAGGCCGATTTATGGAAGATGCAAGTCTTGCGTTGATGATGGCTTGTAGCATTGTTCAATTGTGGCATTGTTTTCTTTGAGATCATTGGCGGAGGATGGATCCTCTAAATAAGCAGGGCAAGTATCTATCCTTTGTTAACATGGCTCAGATGGAATTCTTTACCACAGCTATAGCTTAGGCTTTTATCATGGTGATCATGAAGCTCAATTAGGCATTGTTTTCTGATGGAAATAGTGGTTTGGTGGGAAGGATTTTTGCTAGCCTTTGTAATAAAGGAAGAAGTGAGGATGGTTTTGCTGTTCGCAGGTTGACCAATGAGAGATGAGTAGGATGGCCATCATGGAGCTTATCCCCAATAAGCTTTAGCTAATTCAATAGCTTGATCAAGACATGTGGGTCGGCGTATTCAAACCACTTTGCGACTTCTAAGTTCCAATCTGATTCAAAATAGCGTGCAGGAGGCTTAATCCGTGCTAGTAATTTGATTTGAAAGTTTTTCAAATTGAAGTTGGTAAGTACTTAACTGTAGTGGTTTGTTGAAGTTTTGCAAGTTCACCTTCAAGATCATGATATTTTGAAAAGATCTAATCAATTACAGAGGGCTGTCAGAAATTCAGGCCAAGATTTAAGACATTTAATTTTTAAGTACCATAATTTTGCTAGTCTGTCCATATGTAATCACATCAAAGCGAGTTTGTCAATGCGGAGAGTTTGTGAAAGCCAAAGTATTGCTCTATTTTATGTATCTAGGTTTCGAGGTTGTGGCTGGCAAAGCGCTGCATAGCGAAGCGCATTGATTTGAAGGGTAGATTAGCGATGCACATTGATTTGAATAAATTAGCATTGATAAGATCCTTCATACTGGAATTGTAGTGGACGGTTGGCTATCGCTGAGTTTGTAGGGGTTGAGTTTGTGCAGAGGATGTTGTTTCCTATTTTACCTACTTCAATGTAAGGCTGAGCTAATTACACAAGGTTGCATTGATTATGGAGATTTAGGCTTCGTTTGGGATGACTTTCTTACTGCTTTTTAAAGCAGTTTTTTAGTATATAAATTAATTTTTTTTAATTAAAAAACTGTTTTAAAAAGTAGCAATAAAACCGTCCCAAACAAAGTCTTAATTGTCGATGGTGTTATGGCAGTAAGCTACATGTACGTTTGAGCAGTTTTTGTCTACCATTTTGGATGAAGCTAAAGGAAAGTGGAAATGCTGGGGATGGAAGGACGTTTAACAAGAGCACTAATAATAGCAAAAAAATGACAAATTCGTGGAATGCCGGCAACTACAAGAGCATTTTACTATCATTTTAACTGTAGCCCAAAAATGCAGGGAAGGAAGGAGGTTTAGGAAGAAGAAGCTGAGTGTATTTTCATTGATTTATCCATTCACATGATTCAGCTTATTATACTTCATATCCTAACGATGGAAAATCATAACTCTTTCTTGGCTTGAAAGTATTATTTTCCAACCATTAATTCGCTAGACTCAAGGTAAAAGCACCAAATTACTATTCACATTCATTCACCCATATCTATATCCCAGTTTGTTGGTAATCCTTGAGCCATATTGGTTTCTTGCACTTCCTCTGGTGTTGCTGCATCGCGGAGGTCACTGTTGGTTGGTTCAGTGATGCGGACATCCAACCGTCCATGCTTATCCGAGGAGCTGAAGATCGACGACCGAGATCACTTTGTTTTATTTTAGTTTATTAAGTGTATTTTGATTTAATTTTGCAATTTCCCTTTTTACCATTTTGTCTTATGTAAGCCCAAGGGGCTAATCTGTCTTTTAATTTCTTTGAGGCCTAGATATAGAGGCCCCTTCTCTTGTATTTGGTATGATGGATTAATAAAAAAAATTTGTGTTTTGCACTTGTGTTCTTTGGGAAGAACTTTAGTGAAATCCCTATGGGAGGGAGTCGGAGTTTCCACCAGCCGCAGGATGGGTCCGGGCTCGTGGCGTGAAGTCCCTTGGAGAAGGGCAACATAGTACCCGTCAGCCGCAGGATGTGTCCGGGCTCGCGGTTGTATCTTTTATATTTTGTTTAATTGCTTTTGTTCCTTATTGCTCTTCGTCATTATCTTCATCTTCTTCCTCCTCCCCATCTTCGTTTGGCCGCCGGATTCTAGCCTCACCCGAAAGCCCCTATTTTCCCCGTCCAACACCCACGGCCACCATCCCACTTCTTCATCCCCATTAAAACCCTTGCGTAATTTGGATGAAAGTATTTTGGAACAGAATTTTGAATTTAAATTTGTTCAATTTGAAATTCAAAAAAACTTTCCTAAAATATCATGTGGGAAAAAAATTAAAACTTTCCTAATTTAAATCATCTTAACTTTGGAAAGAATTCAAATTTCAAATTCCAATTAAATTGAGTTTGTAATCCTTTCCTAATGAGATCAATTTATTTTGGAAACTTCCAAATCCCCTCAAATTTGAATTTTATTAGAGATTTCTCTCTAATTCTCTTTCCACAATTAGCAACCTAAGTTTGGAAAGCAATTTCTAAATCCCCCTAATTAATTCCCCATGTATGGCCGGCCCACTTCCTCTCTCCAATCCCCTTAATCTCCATAATTACTCTCATTAATTCCCCACCCAATCTCAACCTAAGCTGCCACCCTTTGTTTTCCCTCCTACTGAATTAAATCCTCCCCATATACTCTCTAATTCTCCTTTCCAAACCTGTCCCAGCCACAACCGTTACCTCCCAATAGTTTCCCCATGTTCTCCTCTCTTATCCCTGTGATTCCTGTTGGCTGTCCCTGTGTTCCAGCAGGTGACGTGCTGTCTTGTATCCCTGAAGGCCATACGTGGTGATCCAAAGCTCCAAATGCTTTATAGAAGCTGTCCAAGCTGTTCCCCAACATTGTAGGTTGCTGTCTAGATTGCAAGGAACCAGAAAACTGCTGTCCAGAACCTCTCCTGGCTTCAATCTGCTATCCTCTCTTTGTCGGCAACCACAACGATCACACATGAGCTTCATGTCCTCCTCCGTTGGTTGCTGTCCAGAATTTCCCAAGTGTCAAAAGCTGCTGTTTGGACCTCACGAGTTGCTCTTCAAGACCCATAGGACTCAATCCTCATTTTTCGTTCTACATCATTCAGCCTCACATTCATATCAGTAGAATTTATATTTCATAAGTAAATATGCCCGTAGAAAGGAGTTCCTGATTTTTTTGCTTTTTAGACGCAAAGACAATAAAGTGCTGTCTGTTTTTCTCTCCTCAGGTGATGTCTCCAAGTTTTTTGTTTCTCTCTCATTTTCCACCCTATCGCAAATTTTATATGGATCTTCAGTTTTTCAGAATGAAAATCTGTTAAGATTACTTTTTCAGCTTAGACTTTGAATGCCAATCTTATTCAGTAACTTCTTCAATTTACAATCTATTGGAACTTGCTGCAGAAATTTATGCACTGTTTCTTTTAAATTGGCAAGAAGTTATTATGTACTACATATCTAGAGCAGAAGAATTTGCAGTTAGATTTTCACATTATTTAAAGCTCACAGTTGAACTTCTAGCTTGAACTACAGTGAAATATTAAATTTGCTGTGTTTTGCAAATTTGTTCATTTATATGTAGCAATATCTTTCATTTCTTGAACCTCCCTCCATTTGGAATCTTCGTCAAACTCTGGTTGTTGTACTTTTTTTTTTTCTGTACCCATCTTTATACCGCACCATTCATTTGGTAGGTTCAAAAGAAAATTTACTTTTCTTTTGTTGCAGGAGTGGCCACTGCTTTTGCAGCAAGAGACATCCTTGGAAACATACTTAGTGGTCTTTCTTTGCAATTTTCAAAGCCCTTCTCACTTGGGGATTATATAAAGGTAAACTTGAAATCCATTATTGTGTGACTTGCATCATTCCTGTAATAGAGTTATCTCCATTTTATGTCATTTCAGTTTTTTTATTAAAGGCTTCTGAGCAGTTATCCATCCTTTCTTTGAGAAAATAAGTGGTTTGATGATTTATAGATTTAGAAAATTTTGTCTAAGTTTCTTCAAGTTATTTTGATTTCTTTACCTTTCAGGCTGGTTCAATTGAAGGGCAAGTGGTAGAATTGGGTCTGACAACCACATGTCTTATGAATCCTGAAAAGTTTCCTGTCATTGTTCCAAATTCTTTATTTTCCAGCCAGGTTTGCAGTATATTTTCTGGTTTTCTACTTTCCTTTCTCCTTTGATTTTCAGTTAGTGAATCTTCTTAACTTAGATATTGTCATGTATATGTTTGTTTAAAATTTATTCAGCCTCTCATATAAGCACAATGAAGAAATTATACACCAAGTTCCTCATGTTGACCTTCACACATCCGCCAAATCAGTACGAGCAAAGGCGATGAAAGTGACGATCAATGAGCGTGATCATCGACAAGCACGACGTTTCACTAAACATCCAAAACAAACCTCCAATCGTCAAACGATCGTGCCGATGCAATAAGAGCGTCGAATTTAGTCAAGGGAGGACCCCTCACAGTTTAATTGAATGGAAGGTGGTCGAAATCGACAAATTACGGGTGCGATGTTGCGTGACATTGCCCGAATAATGTCCGTTCGCTAAACGAACTTCGTTGTTGTGTCCGGAACATTGATAATACAAAAAAATGACTGTAATATCGCTTGGGAGCTTGCTCGAGTGAAAATGTGAATTTTGCATAGGTTTCGAGGCGAGAATCGCCTGCAGGATTAATCTATTCCCCCCATTGTCGTTTAAAGAAATTTTATAGTTTTTTTTAGCCAAATCGCTCCTCAAATCTTGCTCAAATCCTTTGCAATTCGGCTGCCCATCCCTTGCAATTTGGCGCCATTTCTGAACAAGCCACTGTTGACCCCTACACTAAAGACGTGCAAGAACAAGGCAAATTTGGCGACTTAAGTCACGGTTGGCAGGTGTGACACATTACTTAAGTGGTCAAATGAATTCCGATTACCAAACGGACTCCGATCACCAAATGGGCTTCGCCATTGCGATCAGAGCGTCGAATTTGCCTAGGATGGACCGCCTTGCAATCAAATCGGACAAAACTGGTTGAAGTTGGCCACCTACATCCAAAATTTATGTGCGACACTGATAAAATGAAGTCCGATTGCGAAACAGATTTATCCATTGGGGCCAGAGCGTCCATGTCACCTAAAATAGACTATAATTTTGCCCAACGAAATCCGTGCAAAAAAATTAGCACGAATCTCATAGCGACAGACACAAATTTTGAGAAAAGGGCATGCAAATTGAGGTGCATTGGGCGATCTATCATTTCATGTAATAATAATAATGATATTATTATTATTATTATTAGTAATTTAAAAAAAGAGAGAAAATCAAATAAAAAATACCTCAGATGCGCTAACTCCATTCACCTCTCCGGGAATCTTGCAAAAATCCCATTGAAATCCTTGATATTCGGCGCTGCCGCCGCGGTCCCTTCACGTAAATCCTGTGTTGGCCTTGATCCTAATTGCGTTCATAAAACGAGAAAGAAATGAAGACTTTCATTTTTGTTTTTCCACGCCTGAGCTTCAGAACTCCAAATCTCCCTCTCTTGTATTTGAGTTGACCCCGATCTCCACAGCACATTTAATCATTCGATCCCGTTACTCTTTCTCCCATCACTTCACCGCCTCCCTCTATTCTTGTCACGGTCGAACCACTCCAACAATCCATTTGTTGCCGACCTCCCACACTACAAACGACCTCACAACCTCCAAATGATTGAACCCAATCTCTGATATGCAGCCTCTCACATGAGCATCCCGTTTTCTATGCCAAGCCGGTCGATAAGACCTCAGCTCCAATCCAACAACCAACAACCTCCCAATCCCTGCTGCAGTCGACCGCAATCCACCCGATCGCGCTAATCCTTCGACCCTTACCCGATCGAATCGAACACAAGCAGCCAGCCACACCTCCTTCCTTCATTGTCGATCTCATCCGTTTCCCCTGACCAATCGACCCGATCTCCTCCCTGCTGCAAGCCTTCCGTGTCCGTCTCTTATAGCCGACCACGACCAGCAACCAGCCAATTCTCCAAGCCCAACCGAGATCTTCCTTCCGTTTCAATCTTCCTGAACACAGTCATCACCTTCCAGTCGGATTGAACGGGTTTGACCTCCCTGTTCGAAGACCTACACGATCGCAATCCGAGCCCCTCTTCTGTCTACAAGCTGCTGTACTGAGCCCATTTACCCTCCTCACTAGCAAACCTTACACCACTCCCTCTTCTCTGTTCATTCCTCCACATTATACTCACATAATCCTACAACTAACTCCACTTCACAGCTAAACCAACCCATCTCCCAAAAAGTCAAACAACTACATCATTTCCCCTGTTTTCTCCCTCTAACAGTGGCTTTAATCTACACTGTCCTTTCTCTATATTATTATTATTACTTAAGAAAAATAAAAATCAAGGAGAAAAAATAAAAAGAAGAAAGAAGAAATCTCAAAAAGAAGAAGAAGAAGAAAGTGTTTCTGAAAAAAGAGGAAAGAAATGATAAAAAGAAATTTGCGTGCCTCAATCCTTGTGCACATTAAGTCGTCCTGGTTGTTGTCCCGACATTGTCGTCGTCACCTTGCTTGTCAAGGTATAATTATTTAAGAACTCAAAAAGCCCTCAAAATCCCATTTTCGGTGCTCGCAATGCTGTTGCGGAGGGTGAATGGGTTTTTGCTTCAAGTGTTGGATGGTTTGATTTCAATTTTAAATATTTTTAGATTTTTGAATTTTTGGATGTTTGAGTTTTTTGGATGTTTGGGATGGCATTTGAAATTATTTGAATCTATAGTTGAGATTTTCATTCGACATGGCCATCATCGGGGTGAAAGGGTCATTTTCATTTGAAAATATTTGCATTTTATGGATGAACCTTGTCGACTCTGTCGAGCTGTCGATAGAAGATTGGGTTTCATAGGCTTTATGTCTTTGTTAGTGAATTCTAATTGCTATATAGGCCTTGAAGGCCTATATGAATGTATTATGCCAAATATACCGATTGCCGTAATCGTATATTTGTTTGATGGTTCAAACCCTGTTGACTCTTATTGATCCGCATAGAAGGATCGGATTCGAACTTGAATTTACTTATTGGCCCGCGCATCATCCCTAGATGTCACGTGTGTACGCACAACACACTCGTCAGGGCCCATGCAAGTGTTTGGGGGCATTTTATAATTATACCATGTCAACTCCTTTTTACCTACTTAGGAGGATCGGGTTCAAATTTAATAACTCGCATGCGTCTCTAGACGTGTGTACCAATAACACGCTCGTCGGGGCCCATGCGGGTTGTATTATACATTGACCCCTATAGTGTACCTATGTGTATACAAATTACGGTGCACATGCGGGGGTATTATAATAATATTTATAAATGCCTTCTGTCCGCTTGCATGAATGTTGCAGATCCGGTGGCGTGGTGTTGTAGACTACACAACGCCACCGGATCTGCTACCTTCGTACAAGCAGACAGAAGACGTTCATAATCTACAGCGCCCGCTACCAGATCTGCAATCTTCGTACAAGTAGACAGAAGGCGTCCATAATCTACAATGCCACAAAGAAATCTGTGAGCTCCGAAAATTCAGCCCCGGCCTCCGCCCGCTGATTGCTTTTTATTTGGCGAGGGAGTTTTAACGGAATAAGTTTCGGGGTAAATTTTGGAAGGCAGATGTGTTTGTAGATAAGACACTACCCAGAGATTTCGCCCTCATTTTACGAGGACTTTATGATCTGAGTTCTGGTTTCCTATAGGCGCATGCCCCTATAGTTAATTACCCCTCCCGATAACGAGAGAAAACTTTCGATTAAGACTAGTCATCAATCAGATACGTAGAGATACATATTATCTGGCATATAGTAGCAATACGTCGGGGTACCACTTATACATGCTTTTCATAGTGTGGTGGGAGAAAATCTGGTGCGATGCTTGCGGCGAGGCGGGTAGGTCCTGTACACGCTTTTCTTAGTGTGGTTGGGGATACTCCTAAGGAACAGAACTTAAACTTGTAGGGAACTGAACTTGTAATCACAAGGAACTGCACCTAATATTCATCATAAAAATGCAAATAACTAGATAACAAATTAAAAATACAAATGTAGAAGTAAGAACTTGTAATGAACATCAATGAGCAAACAAACGACTCATTGCATGCAAAGAACAATAAATACACAAAGGAGAACAACGACCCGCACGTGAGTGTGAACCTGAACATAATGCTTGCACAAATACAATAACTTATTTGTGGGAGGGAGATTTGTAATGAACACATAAACGGGTGGCATGATGAGTGCAATGAATGTTATGGTGTGTTCATGAACGGAATGTAGAAGGTGCACAACAAATACAACACACTATTCAATATTAATATACAATCAAGCAAATTAAACCCTGCAAGTAGTAGAGGGATTTGACATGCAATGAATACAATGACATTCCTGCAATCAACGTCAATCCACTCATGAATGAATACAACAGTTCCTTGTGAACAACAGTCGGCATGCAGCGAGTATGATAACAACTTCGCATAAACACGACTTGTTGTCTACGAAGAAAGGTAACAAACTTGTAATGCATGCTTATATTAAAAGCAATGGTGACAATAAATAAGTTGTGAACGCAGTAGTCTCCCTATGTTCAACATTAGCCCGCTTGTTTAACATCAGCTGGCTTATTCAACTGCTCGTGAGCAATGACAACAGATAAATGTGGTCGCCTACAAGCCATTGTAGGAAATCTGTCATGTACGTAGCAGTATGCATACGACGACACTCATGCGATGGCTAACAACATATGGATATCTACTGATAACCTACAAGAAGATTTAACAAAGCTTGCAATGCATGATAACTTGCATGTAAGAAATCACGAGTGATCCGTAGCGCAACATTACGACCCATTTACAAGCAAAATATACGTTTAATGTAGTCCACTTACATGCAACAACGGACAACTTTTGGACATCTGCTGACGGCGTACTACCAACGAACAAATCCAACAAAGCTTGTAATGCACAATAGCTTGCTTGCAAGATGCAATGAGTGCTTGTGGAGCAACGCTTCGATTCACTTATAAGTAAAAGCTGAGAATCTATAGTAAAAATTGTGGACCACTAGTAAACTGAGGTAGCAAATTTGCGACGTTAGGCTGTCATACTAGATAAATAAGCTCACTTGCAAGCAATGGGTGAAAAGCTCCTGATGCATCATACATGTTTGCAGGCTGAAGTACACTCCCACAGGCTGAATATTGAAGAAAACGACATCATGCATAAGACAAAATAAGCAAAACCACATTGCTGAAGCACGACAACTGAAACCCAGTGTAGCGCTAAGTAACACCACCGAATTTGCAACGCTCGTACAAGCAAACAGGAGACGTCTACAAGCATTTAAATTAAATATTATGCACACTCAAATATCAATCATTCGCACAGCTAATTAGTGTCAAACACTTTAAAATGTCCTCCCGCATGCACTACAATAGGTAGAATGTTTCATTCAAGAATGACAGCCAGCATTGCAAGATGCATCATGCTGTAGTAGTGCATCATACTAACATGAAAATGTATAAATAACATATGAATGTATTGTACATAAATGACTAACATGCAAATATATATGTAAATGCACAACTATGCATACAAGTGTGAGAGTACACATGTAAATATGCAACCATGCGAGTACTCATGTAAATGTTCATATACACATGCATATATATCATGCATACCCACTGCATGTATGATTATGATAGGACACACTTGGTGATGTGAAACTAAATGCAAGGAGCTGCGTGAGAAATTAAAATTGAGTTGGCAAAGAAATTCCAATTAATAACTTGTGGCGATAGCAAGAAAATCAATAATCTTTCGTAGTTGTCAACTAGCTTAGGCGAAGAAGCATGCGGATTAACCAAAACCTTCGGACAACCAACAATAAAAGCAACACTAAAAGCTAGTACAAAAATCCGTCATTTAATAACGAGAAGTTCACCTTGGGGAAAATAATCACTCAACTAGATTAGGCTTTGCGGGAGAAGAATTTCAGCACACCAAACGATGCCACAAGGAAGGTTGCAATGCCAAGGGTCTTGAGCCACGGAGAGGTTGCCGGTGGTGGAGGAAACGCGGGCGGCGTGCTTTTAATAGTCCACTCGTAATCTTCGAACCGCTCGTCTATGATGTCGATGAGTGTGGGTAGGATGCGGTTCAAGTAGTTCTCCACCGTTGCGTCGAATCCAAACCCGACATCAAAGAAGGGAGAGCGGGTGGGATGAATATATCCGTCGTCGTCGAGCACTAATCCAATATCAAGTTCCGGATCCGCCATGCATGGTGGCGTGAGAGGATCTTACTCCGGAAGAAGTAGAGTATCGAGGAGAGGAGAAGACTTGAAGATGTGAAGGTGAGGATGAGGGAGGAGGCCGGCGGGATTCCAAGGGGAGAGGGAGGGGGTCGGCGGGTGCAAAGGAGGAAGAGCTTAGGGTTTGAAACTCTCAATCATAATTATTCCCTAATCAAATCTGAAATAAATTTCAAATTTAATTAAATGTGGAGGGAAATTAATTAGGAATTGAATGAGAATTCAAATTGAAGGAAGCTTAAATGGAAAGAACAAGGGGGAAGCCAAGGAAGGGGGCCGGCGGTCTATAGAGAGGGAAAAGGATTTGCAAACTTAAAACTGAAATTAGATTTCAGTTTTAAGTGAATTAGGAGGGAAATTTAAGTGGAGTTAATTCCCAATTCAAGAGAATTCAATGCATTAATGGAGCCTTAATGGGCCTCCATTCAAACATGTGGCCGGCGGCTTCTAGGAGGGATTTGGTGTGGTTGTAGTGGGGAGGAGGTTTCCAAAATTGCTTGCATGAGATTTGAAAAGAACTCCATCAAAATCCATTTGAAATTTTGGAATTTGTCATGAAACGAATTCAAAACTTTCCTAATTTGGAATTTCCAAAATAGGAAAGATTTTGAAATTCAAATTTTGAAATTTTCAAAATCTGAATTTGGGGGAAGATGGGGGTTAAACCAATGTTCGAAACGTCGCCATCGAATGGTGGTGGTGGAGGGAGGCCGGCGGCTTTGGGAAGTGGGAGGCCGGCGGGTTGGAAGGAGGAGGGGGAATAGGATGCGGGATATAGACCACGAGCCACGGACTCTTCCAATGACTGGTGGGTGTTGCGTTTCGCCCTCACCTTGGGCTTTCACTCTCCTCTCTAACTCTCCACAATGAGAAAAGAAGAAGACAAGGGAAATCAAAACAAATTTTTCATAATCTTCATTAGCCTCATACAATGATACATGACCCCTATATATAGGTCATGAGATACAAGAAAATAAAAGCATAAATAATGACTACATCGCCCTCGGGGCCCCAACATAACTCACTCACACACAAGGGTAAAACAGGAATAATGAAAACTGAAAATGCATAAATAACTAAAAATATAAGCTCTGAATCGTGGCCATCGATCGGCGATGCTTCCGGCGATAAACGTGTCTGAACCGTTGATCGATGACCTCATCATTCTCCCCGGGTGGGAGAAAACTCGACCCGGTCGAGTGGGAATCTCTAGAGCTCTCGTACATCTCTAAAAGATCTGGATCCAGTCGCTGCAACTCCTCTCGATCGATCCATGTATCCTCTGTCACCGGTTTCCCTCTCCAATGAACCAAGTACCTATGGCGCCCACCTTCCTTCGTGGAAATGATTTCATCGTCCAGTATAGCATCGATCTTCTCCGCATTGGGTAAATGGGGTAAATTGGGGAGTGGAGGTAGGCTGGGGATCTCACTGGTTGGGTTCTCACAAGGCTCAATTTGAAGTGGATTTTCAGGGTTTAGCTCAGGTCCCTCAAAGGCTACTAAATCTTCTATATTAAAGGTTGGATTGATGTTAAAACCTTTGGGGAGGTCCAGCACATAAGCATTGTTATTTATTTTTGAAATTATCCTAAAGGGTCCGGCGCTTCTAGCATGTAGCTTCTTCACGGAGCCCGGCGGAAAACGTTCCGGACGGATCCGTACCATCACAAAGTCTCCAACTGCGAATTCTTTAAATCTTTTCTTGTGATCTGCAATAAGTTTATAATTGGAATTACTTTGTTCAATTCTTTTTTTAATTTCTTTGTGAAGCTCCTGTATATGAGATGCAAATGTATATGCTGACTCAGATGTTCTACCTAAGGGACTCATGGGGATGAGGTCAATTGGCTGCCTAAGCGGATATCCATACACAATTTCAGCTGGGCTCAAGTTTGTAGTTCTGTTTACAGAGTTGTTGTAGGCAAATTCTGCTATGGGTAACTTAGAATCCCAATCTCGAATGTTTTCTCCTACCAGTGTCCTTAGGAGGTTGCCTAGGCTTCTATTTACTACCTCAGTTTGACCATCAGTCTGCGGGTGGAAGGCTGTGGAAAATTGTAATTTGGTGCCCATGTAGTGCCACAGTGTCTTCCAGAAATAACTAGTGAATTTAACGTCCCTATCGGATACTATGGTCTTGGGAAGGCCGTGAAGTTTAACTATCTCATTAAAATAAAGTTTTGCAATGTGGGAGGCGTCGAAAGTCTTAGAGCAAGGTACGAAGTGAGCCATCTTAGAAAATCGGTCAACTACCACAAATACAGAGTCGTGTTTCTTAACGGTTTTAGGTAGTCCAAGAACGAAGTCCATGCTAACATCTACCCAGGGAGAGCTAGGTACAGGGAGCGGGGTGTACAAACCAGTGTTTTGTTTTCTCTGTTTGGCAAGTTGGCAGGTGTGGCATCGTCTCACTAACTGACTGACATCTCGCTTAAGGCTAGGCCAGAAAAATCGATTTTCAAGAGCAGCAATTGTCTTGGTCTGGCCAAAGTGTCCGGCCAAACCTCCCGCATGTAACTCCCATACTAGATATTCTCGAAGGGAAGTCTTGGGGATACATAGTTTTTGTGCCTTGAATAAATATCCATCTTCCACAATAAAGTCATCGATAATTCGTTCGCCCCCGTAGTGAGTCTAGAATATGTGTCCTTAAAGTCAGGGCAATCCAAGTAGTTTTCTTTAAGTTGCTCGAACCCTATCACTTCCATCCTCATTTCACGAGCTACCATCAGACGTCGGCTAAGTGCATCCGCAGCTTTATTTTCCGAACCTGCTTTATGTCGAATGGTATACGTGTATTCTTGCAGGAATTCAACCCATCTACCATGTCGGGCGTTAAGCTTCTTTTGGGAGTTAATGTATCTAAGTGCTTCATGGTCCGAGAATATGACAAATTCCTGAGGCAGCAGGTAATGCCTCCAATATCTAAGGGATTGAATTATAGCATAGAATTCTTTGTCATAGGTGGAATAGCGTTGCCGGACGTCATTTAGTTTTTCGCTGAAGTAGGCCACGGGGTGGCCTTCTTGAGATAAGACTCCTCCTATTCCTATGCCTGACGCGTCACAAGTCACTTCAAAAACCTTAGAAAAATCAGGCAGTCTCATGACGGGTGCTTCAATCATTTTCCTTTTTATATCATCAAAAGCCTTAGAAGCAGACGCCGTCCAAAGAAATTCACCTTTCTTGAGACAATCGGTTATCGGTCCCACTATGGTGCTAAAGTTCCGAATGAATCTTCTATAAAACGTGGCCAGTCCATGAAAACTCCTAACATCTCGAATATTTTTGGGTTCGGGCCACTCAGTGATCGCTCGCACTTTCTCAGGGTCTGCAGAGATTCCATGGGAAGATATGATAAATCCAAGAAAAATGACGTGATCAGTCAAAAAGGTGCACTTCTTGGGGTTAGCGAACATTTGCTCTTTCCTCAACGTTTCACAGACTTGCCTTAAGTGATCCAAATGTTGTTCTTCCGAGTTGCTGTAAATTAGGATATCGTCAAAGTATACAACCACAAACTTTCCTAGAAAAGGTCGGAGGATTTGGGTCATAACTCTCATAAACGTGCTCGGGGCATTGCTTAAACCAAAGGGCATTACTGTCCATTCGTATAAACCGTCTTTGGTTTTGAAAGCCGTTTTCCACTCGTCTCCCGGGCGGATCCTGATTTGGTGGTACCCGCTTTTGAGGTCGATCTTAGAGAAAAGAGTGGCTCCCGTCATCATATCTAACATGTCATCTAGGCGGGGGATTGGGAACCGATATTTGACCGTGATTTTGTTGATAGCGCGGCTATCGACACACATTCTCCACGATCCATCCTTCTTAGGGGTAAGAAGGGCAGGAACCGCACACGGACTGAGACTCTCCTTGATGAACCCTCGTTGAAGCAACTCGTCCACTTGTTTCTTGAGTTCTGCGTGCTCAGTTGGGTTCATACGGTAATGAGGCAGGTTGGGTAAGGAGGCTCCAGGGACTAAGTCGATGGCGTGTTGGATGTCCCTAAGGGGTGGCAGTTGGTATGGTAAATCATCAGGGAAGACATCGGCGAAAGTTTCAAGCAGAGGTTTCACTTTCTCGGGGATAGGCTCATCGTGATCTACACTTACTTCCCGAGCTACTAACGCATAGAGAGGTGTTCCAGATCCTAGCTCAGTGTCCAAGTCTTTGGCAGTTAGAAAGTTCAGGCCCGTGTTGGGTTTAAGAGAATTTGGCTTGATGTTGTCCCTTGTAGACTTGGGTTGGGTGGGGAGGAGCTTGATCTTCTTGCCCTCGTGTTCAAACACGCAGGTGTTTGAACGGCCATAGATGTGTACATCGTTGTCAAAAAGCCAGGGGCGGCCAAGGATGATTTGGCCCACATCCATAGTCAACACATCGCACCAGATTTTGTCCTTATATCCGATGAATTCAATAGGAATGAGACTCCTATCTTTCACTTCCAGAGTCGTTGAATTAATCCAGGCGACTTTATAAGGGTTGGGGTGGGGTGTGGTCTTCAGCTGAAGTCTAGAGATCATGGCTGAGGATACGGCGTTAATACAACTCCCACTATCTATTATAACCTTACAGTTCTTGTCGCTGATCTTAGTGAAAGTGTAAAAGATTGCAGTTCTTCTCCAGTCATCACTAAGTTTGGGCTGAGAGAAGGCACACCTTACAACTTGCAGATCTAGGCGATCCACCTTCTGGAGACAGTGGACCCCGGGAGTATCGTCCTCATCGAAATATTCCTCCTCGTCGTCCATGTGGTGGACAAGCTCAACGTCAGGTTCGCCTTCTTCCTCCGTCACTTCCTCAATTATCGTGACTTTAAACGGGCTGGAACACTGAGACGCAATGTGTCCATACCCATGGCACCTAAAACACTTAGTGCCGGCTGTGGTCTTGGGTGTCTCTTGGCCTGGTGCTTTCCCTTTAGCATCAGATCGAAGTTGGGTTTGGTTAGGAGCAGGCCGACTACCTGAGGGTCCAGTGGGTTTGTTGTACGGTTGGCTAGAGGAAGACTTGTAGGGGTTAGGTCTGGAGTCTTGGGTTCTAGGGGCGTGGCTCCTAGATTCTTCTAAGTCCAAAACAAGACTACAGGCGGCTTCGTAAGTGTTCACTCCTCTAGCAAAGAGTTCATTTCGAAGATCTTCTCTTAATCCAGCTCTGAACATTGACAGGAGTTGCGTAGGAGTGGTAGTCTCTTCTCCGTTACAACGAATCAGAAAATCATCGAAGGTTGAGATATATTCCTTGACGGTCTTGCTCCCTTGGGTTAACCTATTCCATCGATCTAGGAGTCTTGGGTAGTATGAGGGGGGAAGGTATTTTCTTTTCAGCTCCTGTTTCATTGTTCCCCAATCAGCAATGGGGTACTCGCCTCTCGTTTCCCTCATGTGCTCTACATTGGTCCAGTACTGATTCGCCCTACCAGTCAACTTCATCTCAGCGAATTTAACTTTCTTATCTTCCGAGATATTGTACCACTTGAAGTAGCTATCCATTCCCTTAATCCAGTCAAGAAAGAGTTGAGGCTCTAACGTACCGTCAAACGTCGGGGCATCTACCTTAATACTTTTGAGGAGTTGGGCATCGTTGTCTCTCCAAGGGGCTTCTCTTCCTACCTGATCATGGTTGGGTCGAGGGTTAGGTCGGTAAAACTCTCGATGGTGTCCGTAATCCGTTCGATTCTCATCGCCGTAAGGAGATTGTGGACGGGAGGGAGTGTAGAGAGTGGTGTGACCTATTCTCTCAATGTTATCTAGTCTTTCTCCTGTGTGGCGTCTAAGTTCAGCTACACTCGTTTGGGTATCCTTCATTTGTTGTGTAAGTGTTCCTAATTGACCCATAATCATGTCTAAAGTGGTTTGCAAATGGGTAGGATCCATGGTTGGGTGTTAGTGGTCACTAGGAAGACTTCCTAGGTCAAGGACAGCAGCTAACTCTACCAAAATACTTGCTGAAATCGAGTCTACAGCAGCCGGAATTCGCTGGACAGCAAGCACAGTCGATGGGGAAAGTCACCTAGGTGTTTCGGCTAGGTTTCCGGGTCTAGGCAGCACCTAAATAATGACTCTAGGGTCGCTAACGGCTACTAAACAGCTGCAGGAAACAGAGGACAGCAAACTACAACACTTGGAAGTCAGCCCAAAGTCACAAACTAGTGCAGGAAAGTAGATGGCAGCAAGGGTTTAATGTTCTACACTAATATGGATGCAAATGCAATGTGGACAGCAGTGTAAACACCTATATATGAGCATGTAGAATGCAAATATTGCTGCAGAAATTTCTGGACAGCAAGGAAAAACAGTAAATAGAATTTATTTAAAAGATGTTATGCATGCAACAACTATCGCAAAGCTAAAGGAAACTTCCTAGGATGCATCTAGCATGACCAAAGCATGCTAGCCATGCTCTGATACCAAATATGATGTGAAACTAAATGCAAGGAGCTGCGTGAGAAATTAAAATTGAGTTGGCAGAGAAATTCCAATTAATAACTTGTGGCGATAGCAAGAAAATCAATAATCTTTCGTAGTTGTCAACTAGCTTAGGCGAAGAAGCATGCGGATTAACCAAAACCTTCGGACAACCAACAATAAAAGCAACACTAAAAGCTAGTACAAAAATCCGTCATTTAATAACGAGAAGTTCACCTTGGGGAAAATAATCACTCAACTAGATTAGGCTTTGCGGGAGAAGAATTTCAGCACACCAAACGATGCCACAAGGAAGGTTGCAATGCCAAGGGTCTTGAGCCACGGAGAGGTTGCCGGTGGTGGAGGAAACGCGGGCGGCGTGCTTTTAATAGTCCACTCGTAATCTTCGAACCGCTCGTCTATGATGTCGATGAGTGTGGGTAGGATGCGGTTCAAGTAGTTCTCCACCGTTGCGTCGAATCCAAACCCGACATCAAAGAAGGGAGAGCGGGTGGGATGAATATATCCGTCGTCGTCGAGCACTAATCCAATATCAAGTTCCGGATCCGCCATGCATGGTGGCGTGAGAGGATCTTACTCCGGAAGAAGTAGAGTATCGAGGAGAGGAGAAGACTTGAAGATGTGAAGGTGAGGATGAGGGAGGAGGCCGGCGGGATTCCAAGGGGAGAGGGAGGGGGTCGGCGGGTGCAAAGGAGGAAGAGCTTAGGGTTTGAAACTCTCAATCATAATTATTCCCTAATCAAATCTGAAATAAATTTCAAATTTAATTAAATGTGGAGGGAAATTAATTAGGAATTGAATGAGAATTCAAATTGAAGGAAGCTTAAATGGAAAGAACAAGGGGGAAGCCAAGGAAGGGGGCCGGCGGTCTATAGAGAGGGAAAAGGATTTGCAAACTTAAAACTGAAATTAGATTTCAGTTTTAAGTGAATTAGGAGGGAAATTTAAGTGGAGTTAATTCCCAATTCAAGAGAATTCAATGCATTAATGGAGCCTTAATGGGCCTCCATTCAAACATGTGGCCGGCGGCTTCTAGGAGGGATTTGGTGTGGTTGTAGTGGGGAGGAGGTTTCCAAAATTGCTTGCATGAGATTTGAAAAGAACTCCATCAAAATCCATTTGAAATTTTGGAATTTGTCATGAAACGAATTCAAAACTTTCCTAATTTGGAATTTCCAAAATAGGAAAGATTTTGAAATTCAAATTTTGAAATTTTCAAAATCTGAATTTGGGGGAAGATGGGGGTTAAACCAATGTTCGAAACGTCGCCATCGAATGGTGGTGGTGGAGGGAGGCCGGCGGCTTTGGGAAGTGGGAGGCCGGCGGGTTGGGAAGGAGGAGGGGGAATAGGATGCGGGATATAGACCACGAGCCACGGACTCTTCCAATGACTGGTGGGTGTTGCGTTTCGCCCTCACCTTGGGCTTTCACTCTCCTCTCTAACTCTCCACAATGAGAAAAGAAGAAGACAAGGGAAATCAAAACAAATTTTTCATAATCTTCATTAGCCTCATACAATGATACATGACCCCTATATATAGGTCATGAGATACAAGAAAATAAAAGCATAAATAATGACTACATCGCCCTCGGGGCCCCAACATAACTCACTCACACACAAGGGTAAAACAGGAATAATGAAAACTGAAAATGCATAAATAACTAAAAATATAAGCTCTGAATCGTGGCCATCGATCGGCGATGCTTCCGGCGATAAACGTGTCTGAACCGTTGATCGATGACCTCATCACTTGGATTCACAAGTGTTTCTCACCAAAACTGAAGTAGAACCGATGGAAACTGCTGTCCACAGCAGGAAAACAACAGATTTAAGCAGAAAAACAGCACTTGTCCGGGAAAATCTGAGAGAAAACTCAAAGGAAAGCGTGTATTTCACTAGTAGATGAATAAAAACAGCAAGATACAATTGATCCTCAATTCGAGAGGAGGATCGATCTCTCCCAAATCTCTGGCAACGCCAAGAGCCCAAAGAAAACCTAAATCTAAGAGATCTCAAATTTCAGCCAAATTCAAGATGCTCAAACCCTAGGAAAATCTACTATTTAATGCATACAATTCAAAAGGAATTCCCTAAACAGTCTCTACAATCAATTTCCCTCCAAAACTCCATTCAAAAACCTTCCAAAAAGGGCTCCCGTGGATCATGCGTGCGTGCGGCTTCCGCCCAGGCGAAGCCGAACCTGTTTCGCGACTCGGCCGGTCCCGTGCGGACCGGCTGGACCGGTCCACTGGACCGGTCTAACAATACTCCCCTCTCAAAGATCCACCTTGTCCTCAAGGTGGAAATATGCTCGTGTTCCCGCGGAGGTGGCCATCCTTGAGCTGACTGAATTACCTTTTTTGTATTGCTGAACCCAGGGCTGCATAGAAAGAGAAACATCCCCTCCCTCCTCCAATCTGATCGCATCTAACCTGTGTAGTCCCACCAGATAATCTTCCCCCACCCCTTGTACGTCCCTAACCATGGTCTTAAGTGATGTGATGGCTTTGGATAGCCCTGCATCTCCCCTTATGATCACCCTTCTCCCATCCACCATTAATTCCATCGTGAGTGCTCCCCAATTGTCCTTGGTTTCCCCCAAGGTCTGCAACCATTTCATCCCTAGGATGACATCCGTACTCCCCAATTCCAAGGGAAGGAAGTCTTCCTTTACCTGGATCCCTTGAATCTTCAGTACTACTCCTCGACAGACTCCTCTACCCATCTCCACCTTCCCCGTGCCCATCATCACTCCATAGCCTCCGGTATCCACTAACTCCATCCCCAATGACTCCACTATCTGGTTGGAAATAAAATTATGGGTTGCCCCACTGTCAATCAATACAACCACCTCGCGGTCAGCTATCTCTCCTCTCACTTTCATAGTGTGACTCGGGGTGAAGCCCACTACAGAGTTGAGAGAGACTTCTGCCACATCCAAGTGCAACTTTTCCTCCGCATCAGATTTGCTCCCACCTCCCTCCTCGTCTTCCTTGTCTTCACAGACAAGGAGAACCTGAAGAGTTCGGTCCTTGCACCTATGCCCCGGCATGTACTTCTCATCACATCTGAAGCACAACCCCTTTGCCCTCTTCTCCTGCACCTCCTTCTCTGTCAGCCTCTTGAAATTTTCCCCACTCCCTCCTCCTACTGGCTTCTCCCGGTTGGTCTCATTAATGTTGCTTGATGTAGGCCCCTTGGGTGCTAGAAGAGTGGTCGTCGTCCTGTAAGAGCCTCCTGAATGGTTTCCCCGATTCCCTCTTTCAGACTTCTTCTGGTCCTCCACCAACTGGGCCAACAACATGGCCTTTCCGAGACTCCTTGGCTCCAACACTCTGACTGCTGTTCTTATCTCTGGTTTCAGCCCCTTGATGAAATTCCCTTCCAGGGCTGACTCCGAGATATGATCCAGCCTACTAGCCAGATACTCAAACCTGTCCCGGTAATCTGCCACTGTGCCTTCCTGGGTAAGGGCAAAGAATTGCTCATAGAAGTCTCCTTCCCCATCGGCTCGGAAATGCTCTAGTAAGCATTCTTTGAACTCTCGCCAACTCCGGATGGGCTCCCGTCTGTCACGCCATTGATACCAGGCTAACGCCTTCCCTTCCAGACACAACCATGCCGCCGTCAGCTTCTCATCATCTATCAACCCATTGACAGCGAAGTAACGCTCCACCTTATAGATCCAACCATAGCCATCTTCGCCCTCAAAGATGGGCATCTTCAACTTCCTCACCTTCGGATCCCTTCCGTTACCCCGGTACTCTCCATAACCTCCCATTCCTCGAAGATGAGGTGCTCCCCAAGTGTCCCGGTCCTCCCTCCAACGCTGGTATCCGAGTTCGTCGTCATAATCCCCCCTTCCTCTTTCAAAATCAGCACCTCGATGCTGAAATTCAGCACCTCGACGCTGATATTCTTCTCTCCTTTCTCCAAAATCTGCACTACCTTCATATTCCCCCCGTTTGCCTCCGAAATCAACACCTCGACGCTGAAAATCAGCACCTCGACGGTCATTTCCCATGCTCATCTCCTCTCTAGAGATTGGCTCTAGAGGTGGCATGTCGTCGTCCCTTTCAAGAATCTCCACCTCCGGATTCCTCCTCCCCCGGATTGGGTTTGGATTTCCTCCTACGCCATGACCGTCAGTAGTCTCTCTCACTTCCGATGTCTCCGGATTGGTCTTCATCTCCAATAGTTTCTTCATTATTTCTTCCATAGCTGCAAACCTCCCTTCCAACCTGTCATTGTTGGCGGAGATTTCCATGAACTTTCCCTCCAGATCTGTCTTCAGTTGTCCGAACTCGCCTTCTAATGCTTCCACCTTCTTTCCGGCCATTTTTCTTCTAACGGATCCCAAAAAAAATTCTTCTTCCGGAAAAGAAACTTGCTGAAATTTCAGAATTTCAGCCGCCGGTGGTCCCAAATCGACGCTCTGATACCAATTTGATAGGACACGCTTGGATTCACAAGTGTTTCTCACCAAAACTGAAGTAGAACCGATGGAAACTGCTGTCCACAGCAGGAGAACAACAGATTTAAGCAGAAAAACAGCACTTGTCCGGGAAAATCTGAGAGAAAACTCAAAGGAAAGCGTGTATTTCACTAGTAGATGAATAAAAACAGCAAGATACAATTGATCCTCAATTCGAGAGGAGGATCGATCTCTCCCAAATCTCTGGCAATGCCAAGAGCCCAAAGAAAACCTAAATCTAAGAGATCTCAAATTTCAGCCAAATTCAAGATGCTCAAACCCTAGGAAAATCTACTATTTAATGCATACAATTCAAAAGGAATTCCCTAAACAGTCTCTACAATCAATTTCCCTCCAAAACTCCATTCAAAAACCTTCCAAAAAGGGCTCCCGTGGATCATGCGTGCGTGCGGCTTCCGCCCAGGCGAAGCCGCGCCTGTTTCGCGACTCGGCCGGTCCCGTGCGGACCGGCTGGACCGGTCCACTGGACCGGTCTAACAAATTATTATACGTACACGTCATGCAAAATACATTCAAAAGCATATACTCGCATGGTCCCCAATGAGCGTCATGTATACACACACATGACGTCTGAGGATGTTGCACGTGTCAAGAAATGAACTTGAATTTGAGCCTGATCCTTTTATGTGAATAGATAGAAGTCGACGTGGCTCAAACATTCGAACAAATATACAGTCATGACGTCTACCGAGATATTTGTTTTATACGTTTATATTAGACCTTCAAAGTTTTTAACAAAAAAAAATCACTAATAAAAACATAAAGCCAACAACGAACCCGCTCCTCTGTTGGCAAGTAGATAAAGTTGAAAAGATTTGACCAACAAAATGAAATTGCCTATAAATACCTCGATGATGGCTATGTTGACAGAAGATTTCAACTGGAGGGGACCCCAAACATTCAAAATGCCTTCAAATTCTTATGAAATACATTTAATATTTATATTAATATTTAAATATGAATTAAAACACCAATATACTTAAAGCAATAATACTCATCCATCATTCGTAACAGTTTGACGATGTGGACAAATATGAAAATTACTTCTAACTCACAAAGAACGAATGTATGGCCGAGAATATTACTAGGATTCATTTTCAAACCATCTCCTGCCAGTAAGCACGTGGCAGGTGTCATCTAACTAGTGGTTTCTCCTCCAAATGGCACCACAAGAGATGGTTATGACCGGGTGGTTTTGTTGTCAAATGACACCATTAAATTATAGTCATGGTCAGAGCCCGTATGTTCCCCAACGACATTAAATCCTTAAGTAATGAATCAATATGATATAATTGATAAGGCACAAAGCCCTTTGTCAGCTAAGGTGGATTCAAATTTGTCCTCATAGATAAATATTCACCCCCAGTTCCATAAGATACCTTTAAACGAAGTAACCCATGGTTGTCGGCAAGGATCTTTTTGTCAGGTTGGGTCGACTACCTCGTCTTACTAATTAGACCAGGGATCATGATCACCAGAGACGATGGAACCATGGTATCTTGATCGGGTCTATCATCATTCCCCCCACCATCCGCTTTATGTACAAGGTGGCGAATTTTTGATCTTAAATATTAAATTTTCAAATCTCTAATCACGCTGCTACTTTACGTCAGATACTAAGAATTTGTTTGACGACTAGCTTTAATTGAAAGTTCTCTCTAGTTATTGGGAGGGGTAATTAACTATAGGGGCTTGCGCCTATAGGAAACCTGAACTCAGGTCATAAAGTCCTTGCAAAATGTGGGCGGAATCTCTTGGTAATGTCTTATTCAAAACCCAATCAGCTTTTTGAAAATTTGCCTTGGAACATACTCGTTAAAACTCTTCTCGATGACCCGAAGAAAGAAAAATGGGCCGCGGGGAGGTCAGGGCATGAATTTTAGAAGCTCACAACCACGCTCCTATTTCTCATGTGACTTCCTCTCCATTTCATGCAGACAAGTTGATCTTCTTGCATATTTTGCTCTCTGATCTCCACCCAAACTCCCATTCTCTACTCGACTACACAACCACAGTTCCTATTCCTCCAACCCGTCGTAACTCCACCTTTCTGTTTGAAGACCCTGCCCGACTCACAAACAACCCGACTCAATCCCGTCGTCTGAAGGCTCTTCTCCTCACGATCCACACAGTTCGGACTCTGCAAGCTCTCAGCCGAACACTCCCCCTCTCCCATTTCTCCTCTCCGTCCCCTCCAAGCTGCAAGCAGCCCGCCTCTAGTACCATACTCTTATTTTATACCATTTCCATATATACTTGATGATTGTGGTTGCGTTCATGGATTTAATCAAATGTTTTAGAAATTGGATTTATTTGATCGTTCAAATCTAAATACCAGCTCTGCTTAAATGATCTCAAATTTGTGATAAATTTTTAATGCGAGATCTTTTTTGATAAATCATTGATTATGTGGGAGCCCTAATTCACACAGCGTTGATCATTTAGTGTGTTATATGCATCATAAGTTTTAATTATTTTTATTAGATTGTTTCTTATAAAGCAACGTTGTGTGCCAAATTCGCATTGTTTAGCATCTTATTAAAGAAAAAAAAAATAACCACATTTTACAATGTATTGCAAGCATAATCTTTTTTATTTAAAGTTGCATCCACATCTAAAACTCTAGTCTTTATACATCCTTGGTCACTTTGCTTGGTTACTCTTCATGTTGTGGTAATAGTATTATACTTGTCACTGTAACAGCTTTCTCCATAACCGTGTTATGGTATTCTGGCTATGAATTAATTTGATGTGAAACAACCAACGGAATTGCAGGATCTTATTAAGAAATTTGTTTCCGCAATGAAATTATAACATTAATGATTCACTAAGTTTAGGATTTTCAGTTTTCGTAGTTATTGACTTGCCTCTAGCATGCAGTTATACGTTAGATTAACAGAGCGATCCGAAATAATGACAAGAAAATAGTAAACAAATATGCGATTAACAATAACCACTACTTAACAATTAGAACTTTCACCTTAGAGTTTCCCTCTCGATCGTTCTTTGGAAGTAGGTTTAGCAGAGGACAAAAGTAAGCAAGCCCAGTGATGCCACTGCAAGACAGAGGATGCTAGAGGTTTTGATCAATGGAGAGTTGGCCGGAGTTGGAGAGATAGGTGGTCGTCCTACAATCTTCCACGATCCTGTAGGTTGTTGCTCTTCGATGACGTCCGCCAAGGTAAAGAGAATACGCTCCATGTATTCTTCGACGGTGCCTTCGGACCCAAATCTGGGGTCGAATAACGGTGATTGAATGATGTCGACTTCCTCTTGAGAATCGTAAACGAATCCGTGATCAACTTCCGGATCCGTCATGCATTCTTGTCGGGAGATGAAGGAGCACCAATGTCGGGAAGAGGGGGAGGAGAGGTGGAAGTGGCGGTTTGGGAGGGGATGGGCTTGGCCGTGAGCTAGAGGGAGAGGGAGGGAGTGGGCCGTGAGGGTGGACGGGTTGGGGCTCGGGTGAGGATGACTAGGGGCGAGTGGAATGGGTGGAGGGAGGGAATAATACTAAATTTAATTTCAGGTTTTCAAATAAAGATAAGATTAATTTCAAATTCAGAATTTTAAATTTGAAATTAGGCTAGGAGGGAAGGGGGATTAATGGTGTATTAATGGGAGAGAGAGAGAGAGGGTGGGGTGGCCGGCCATATAGGGAGGAGAGAGGGGCTTGGGATTTAAGTAAGTGTGGCCCATGTGTTAATAAATAAATTCTAATCAAATGTGATTTTAATTTCAGATTTGATTAAATTTAAAATAACTTCCCAATTTGGTTTAATATGAGAGGGAAAAGGGTTTGAATTTCAAAATATGTTTAAATTCCCTTAATTGCTAAATAGAGAAAGACTAATTAGGAAAGTAATTTAATCAAGAAGAATTTGAAATTAAAAAAAATTAGGGTCAAAGGGGAGCCGGCGGCAAGGTTGGAGGCATGGGGGGCGGCGGGCTGGAATCGGCAGGCTGGCAGCCGGCCGTGGGAGCTGGGTGCGCTGCCGGTGGCTGGATCGGCCAGGAGAGGCCAGCGGTGGAGCTATGAGGCCGGTGGGGATTGAGAGAGAGGGGGGGGGGGGGGGGTGGAGATGTGCTTCGGTTAGGTAGGGGAAGAAGAAGATAGGTGTATGGGAGAGGGAAAATTTAGAGAGCTCAAACCTCAAGTACCACCTCCGCAAGAACTCACAAAGAGATCCTCAAGTACCACCTCCTCAAGAACTCACAAAGAGATCTTGGGAATTTTCACGAACTCACAAAGAGATCAACTATAGAAAATTTCATTCGTCAACATTCGAAAAACTAAAACAAAGACTAGGCCTTCATATATAGGCCTCCAAAGCACAAAATGTAAAAGACACAAATGCCCTCGGCTACAACATGACACAAATCCCTCATAGGGGTACAAATGGAAAACTGAAAAATAAATAAAAGAAATGCACTAAAACACATAAATAAAAACTATGAATCGTAGTCATCGATCTACGATCCTGTCGATGTCGAAATGTACGGTGGATGTCCTCATCATAATTAGGATCTTTTTTACTTGTATCATTTAGTTTATTTTCGTTCTTTTAATTTATGTATAGTATTAATTAACTTGCTTGAATGGTTTAGATTTTCTCAAGTTCTATATAAACTTCGTGATTTTTTTTTTAATGAAGAATACAAGATTGAATAAGAAAGTTTACAGTCGTAACAGGCTTGAGAAAAAAAGGGAGCAGCTTTCTGCTTTCTTGGAGAGGCTAAAACTTTTTTGGCATTAGAACAATATAATCTTATTCAAGGTGAAATAAAAAAAAACCTACCCAACCTATATTCAATTATCTCTTCCATCATCAAGAGCTTAGCCATAAGTTCTATTTGAAATTTTGTTGTCTCTGAGGAATGGATGAATGTGAATGAATTGAAATTTTAGAGTTGGTAGGTTCCTTGGGGAAACCATAAAAATCTACTCTTTGTTTTGCACATTCAATAATCCTATTTTCAGAAGTTCTCTTTTTATTTTCTTGTTAGTAGTGAGAGAGTTTAAAGAAACAATTGCATGTATCTTTTTATATATGAATATTGAGGGTCTATTTTCTGTTTTTTTTTTTAAGTTATGAGGAGGAGCGTTTTATAATTAGATATGTTAGAATGTCATAACTGTAAGAAAATTGATATATATCTTTTTCAGAATAGAAAAGACTTATAATACTCACATTTGCTTCAAAAAAAATTATTTCCTTCGCATCAATCATACAACTACTTTTAAAAATACCTGAAGCTTCCCCAAACGAGCTTTCATGAGTTAGATTTATTGATTAAGCTGTTTACTGTTCTGAAAGATGTACTAATTGGTTCATTTTTTAACACATTATTCTTAAAATTTGCAGGTAATTGTGAATAAATCACGTGCAAAGTTACGTGCCTGCATGAAGAATATCGCTATTCAAATTGATGATTTACAGAAGGTTCCTTATGTCACTGAGGAGATAAAATCAATGCTTTGTTCTAATCCAAGTGTATCCTTGGAAAAGGATACCCCATATTGCTTCCTCTCTCGCATTGAAAATTCGTTCTTTGAACTTACTCTTGGATGCAATCTCAAAAATATGGTAGGTTTTCATTCTTCATTTCTTATTCGTGGCTTCCATTGAAGTTCCTAATCCACAAATATAATATAATGGTTGATGCGCACATTTCTGGCTGCATTGATAAAATCATAATTTATCTGAATTACTACAATTTTAGATTAATAGGAATGGATGCACTGTATTCTTTATCGTAGTTGCTGTTAACCCACAAGAAGTCAAGAACAACTCAATTGAAAACACAGATAAATTCACTGTACCGCAGGAATAACTTACCTGTATCTTAGTAGGTCTATATATACTTAACTGTACTAAGTTTTTAGATGAATGAATGAAATCTTTCTATTTCGGTTTTATGCTTCTTGTCTTTCTGCTTGGTCTCACCATTCATCATGATATCAGAGCACAGTTATTTTTTTTTTCCTTTTTCTCTCCTTCCCATCGTTTCTCTCCTTTCCCTCCGTCAAAGTTCGTCATGGAGTCATCCTCTACCTCCCCTCCAACCATTGATTCACTGAATACATTCAATTCTATCACCATTCCCTCACAACTCAAGTTCTTGATGGATAACATCAAGAATCTTGTCTCCAATTCTCTGGCCTTTGACAATTATCCCATATGACGTTCTCAAATCGATAATTTGCTGCAAATGGTTTCAAAGGATTTCTTGATGGTTCAGGCAATTGTCCATCGCAAATTCATCTTGTCGACAACTCCAATTCGGTATCACCTTCGCCATATGATGCCTGGTAGCTTCTAGATCAGAATCTTGCTGCCGCATTACTGTCAGTTGTTTGGCCCTCCATTCTACCGCTTTATTCAGATTCTCTTCAACTAACTTCATATGTAGACTCGGATTGGGCTAGGGATCAAATTGATCGGAAATCAACAACTGGATATTGCACTTTTTTTGGGGTTTTCAATTGTGTCTTGGAGTGTAAAGAAACAAACTACAATCGCTAGATCGTCTACAGAGGCAGAATATCGTGCTCTCGCATCTACAATTGCTGAAATTATATGGACTAGTCAACTCCAAGAGTTAGGCTGTTATCAACACGATCCCACATTGCTCTTTTGTGATAACACATCAGCTATCGCATTAGCCAATAATCCAGTATTTCACGCACGTACTAAGCACGTCGAAGTGGACTGTCACTTCATTCGAGAGTGTATCAAAAACAAATCTATACAAATTCATCACATATCGAGCAAGGATCAAATATCATATACATTCACCAAAGCATTACCCATTATTAGATTTCTTCATTTATCCAACAAACTGACATCTATCGACTCATCAGTTTGCAAGGGGGTGTTAACCATCAAGAACAACCCAATTGAAAACACAGATAAATTCACTGTACCCCAGGAATAACTTACCTGTATCTTAGTTGGTCTATGTATACTTATCTGTACTAACATTTTAGATGAATGAATGAAATCTCTGCATTTCAGTTTTATGCTTCTTGTCTTTGTGCTTGGTCTCGCCATTCAATTTTATGTATCTTCTGATTGGTTAGCTCTTTTTTGGGAGATTTATGACCTAGCATTCTGTAACATATATTTCTTGGTTTTAGAAAAAAGATGAGCTATATGCAACAGAGCAAAATATTCTGCTGCAAGCGGCAACAATTATTAATAAGCATGGAGCTAAAATTGGCTGCAACTTATGATTTCTACAGCAATTGATTTGGAAAGAACAGTTTATGCTCAAGAGGTATGGATTATCACCTATTATGAGTAAACATATATTTTTGTAAGTTGACATCTTCATGTATATGATAGTTACATGACTTGGAGGTCATGAGCTTGAGTCATGGGAGTAGTATCATTGCAATGCATGAGTGGTTATGTACATCAACTGCTGGGGAATAAAGCAAGACCTCATTCAAATCAACGAGAATAAGACTTCGTTTGGAACGGCTTTTTCATTGCTTTTTAAAGCAGCTTTTTAGTGTAAAAATTTTAACTAAAAAATTGTTTTAGAAAGCATTAAGAAAGCTGCCCCAAACGAAGCCTAAAAAAAAAAAATAATAATAACACACAAAAGATATCAATAATTTTGCAGAGATTCCCAATTGGGGCATATCTTATTTCCCTTTAAAAAAAACACACAAGCCTGATCCATCTGATCCATGATGGAGTATGTGTAAGAAATTTCTTTATAGTGCGTTAATTAGACTCACAACATATCATCAATTTCTTTATAGTGCGTTAATATGCCTCTTTTTTGTGCTAACAGTTCTAAAAAAATTCTGCTTTTCAGTCCTGATGTCAGTAACCAGATATCAGTATTTTGTGATGCAATACATAGGCATAACAAAAAATTAGTTTTTTGTTGTTCAAAATCTCATCTTTGAACATACTGAAAACATTTGAAAAGACTTTTCGTTAAGAATTTGTGATGCAGTTTTGTATTTTTTTTTTTGGGACATTTAGGCCATTTAAGGCAAACTTACACACACAATGCATACACAAAGACTCGAATCCAAGATCTCTTAGTTGGAAGCCTAAGCTTTCAACCAACAGGATAAGATGAGTTGTGTGCAGTTTTGTATCTACACAAGCCCCGTCTTCTATAAATTGTTGGAGTTTGCTCCAAATCTCGTCTTCCAAATTAATTTTTATAACTGCACCTGGAGTTAGAAACAATCCTTATGCCTTTAATAATGCAATGGATTTGCTCATAATGAAGCTCCATACCTACAGGTAATATGTAGAAGTTTTTATTATCATGAGATGGTCCTAGCTCCTGAATTTTAACAAGAGCTTTCGATGCTGCTATTCTAGTGTGGAGCAATAACTTAGGTGAGTAATGGTTTTATTAGAATTTTAGGCCTCGTTTGATAAGGCTTTTTTTCTCCATTTCCGTTTGAATACGCTGAAATCAATTAGTATTTACTATTTGAAATCAAAGCTTAACAATAATTCCTTTTTAATAAACATCGTTTTTTCAAGGGTTACAAAATTCTTTTCGTATCTGCTTCTTCGGTCACAAAACGGAGTTTCGGAAGCGAATTACTGATTTAAAATTACTTTCAAGTATTAAATAATAAAATCTCAAAAGCAGAACTCCTAAACAAATAATTTAAAATTACTTTCAAGTATGAATAAGCACTTTTAAAAATATTAGTCAAACATATCTCATTATTGAAACTCCATTTTATTGAACGGTTTTTTCTCAACCTCCTTTTCTAAAACTCCTTTTTATGTAAGCATAAACCGAATCAAACGAAGCCTTAGTGTGAGTTGGAATTTGTATTTTCAATCCGTTACTTTTATTCCTAATTATCGTCATTAGTTGTTTTTTTTTTTTAAAAGCTCCCCCTAGTTTTCATGCTGTGAAAGCAACTTACAATTTTCTGTGATCCCCTACTTTTGCCAATGAAAGCTGATAGTGAAGCTAATGCTGAGCTTTTCCACTGGAATGTTGTGCATGTAGTTTTGCTGAAAATGACACTGGATAGAATGTTCCGTTGTAGTTTCACTTATTCGATTGATTGTTTCTTTGAATTTCTTGAAATATATTATGTAATTTGTGGTTTATGGAGAGGGCTGTTGCCTATTCAATGAGCTGACCCTGGCGCAAGCTTGGCGAAAGTCATTAGATCTGATCTTGAGACCAACCAAGTCAGAATAAACTTTGGCTTGATCCAAACTCGATTCAACTCAGGCATGGCTAGCTAAATTTGATTCAAGTTTCATTTGAGCTAAACTTTGATCCGATCATTATTAAAATTCTCTCTTTCTCTCTCTCTCTCTCCCTCTCATGCAATGGTGCTCACTTTGGAAGGCATGAAGGAACCAACATGCGTAAGGAGAATAGGTGGTTGGGGAAGGCATCTCAACAGAGCCCTGCATTGGGTACCCATACCCACATCCACCCATGTACCCACTCATACCTATTGGGTATGGGTACGCCCATGACATTGTGGGTGGGTATGGGTGGGTACTAAATATCAAGGGATAAATTGATTTACATTGATAATCACCGTATAACTTTTATACTACTACAATCATCACTACGTATTGTGTAGCACTTAACCACGCTATGAGTACGATAAATTTTGATATGTGACTTGAAAGTTTGCCATCATAGTAAATGACAACAAGCCTCAAGGCCATCACTTCGTGGCAGATTGTGTTCAAAAAAACATGGAAAGTGGGTGGTATAGATGGATACGAAATCCCGGAAGTCACCATAGGTGGGTGTGTGTGGGCGAAGCTCGTCCGAGTAAAACATGGGTACCCAACCAGGACCTCATGTAGGGTTTTGCATCTCAAGATCATGCTTGTGATGGAGGTCATTGGGGAATGCGTTGTGGGATTGATGGTTGTGATGAAAAGAGGTCATTGGGGAAGGTACCTCTTTTCATTAGTTTGTATTGGGTTTTGTTGCGTAATACAAACTAATGAAGGGGTCCTCCTCACTTGAGGGGGTTTCTTTCTTTTTGTTTATGTCTGCGGCTTGATTTGAGATACTTATCTAGTTGTTTTCATTCCCTTTTTGTCTTTGGGAAGTGGTAGTATTTTCCCCACAAGCTTGTTTCTCTCAGTCTATCCTTCTTTCATTAATATATTCATGATTTAACCAAAAAAAAAAAAAAAAACGGTTATTGGAGAAAGTTACGCTTGAGATGATATTGCATAGGAAGAAGAGAGGAGTTTGTGATGAGAAGGCGCTGCTCAATCAATGTATATGAAGAGAAGAGGTCAGGGTTCGAGATGGAACTCGTAGGGGAAAGGCGTCGATGTGATTGTTAACATGTGGAGGGAGGGGGTTGCGGTGTTGGAATATGATTTCATTTTAGCTTTAAAACTAGTTTGAACTTGGTTTGAATTTGTGCTTGACTCAAGTTTAAATTCAAATATGTTTGAACTAATTTCAATTGTTTGGACTTCTAAAAATATGTTCGCTATTACAAGAGGTTATTGCTTATTAGGATTAATTTTTTCCAAAAGGACTTTTAGGAACATTTCTTTAAATATTAGGGATATATTTTCAATTATATGCATTATGAGTCACACAATATCAAATATATATATTTGCGGCTTGGAATATTTGCGATAGTAGAGAAATATAAAGTTTAATGCCTTAACTTTGTACGAAGATTTATCACATAAACAGATGAAATATAGAGGTATAATGTTCATAAGAAATATTATGATTTTTACGTGGAAAATATTAAAAAGGGGACAAATCATTGGGCTGGCCCAATTTGAATGAATTCATTGATGTTTGCAGTTGATTACAAATGAGGCTTTTCTTTATGGGGAAGGCCTTGGCTCGTTGTAACCAATATACATCATATATAGTGCATTAAATGGTGGGATTTAGAAGAATCAGTATTGATATGTTTGCTTGGTCGGCAAGACTTTAGTCGACGAGTGATGAGATCGAAAGGACAGTAGTTTGGTGATGGTGGCGGAAGGATCATAGTCGGACAACAAAAGTTGAAAAGATCATAGTTGAATGGCAACGGAGGTCAGAAAAATCATTTTCAGGTGACGGCAGTTGGGGAGACCGTACTCTGGAGGAAGAGGCTGTAGTCTGCAGGTGACGGAGGTTGGAGAGACTTTAATCGGTGGGCGACGATGGTTAGAAAGATTGCAGTTAGGGATGGTATTTAGGATGAAATCTAACGATAATTAGTGGTTAGGCATAGGTCTAATGATAGTTGATGATTGGGCAAAAGTTGGCAAAATCCCGATGACAGTAGAGGGTAGGGCGTAAATCCATCGTCCATTGGTGGCCGAGCGAAAGTCGGTGGCCTGACATAAATATGGTGTTAGTTGGGACCGAGCAGAAGTCCGACAATAATCGGTGGCCGGGCATAAGTCCAGCGACAGTTGGTGACCAGGCGAAAGTCCGATAAAAGTCGATGGTCGGGCATAAATCCAGCGTCAGTGGCCGGGCGGAAGTCTGACGATAGTCGTTAGCTGGGCATAAGTCCAACGATAGTTGGTGGCCGGGAAAAAGTTCGGCAAAAGTCAATGGCCGGGCGAAAGTCCGGCGATAGTCGGTGGCTGGTTGGTGGTCGAGGAGCATGGTGACAAGAGGGATATCATATCTCTCTTCTTTCCTTCCTCTTCCTTGCTTGTTCCTCCTTTTCCTTGCTTGTTCCTCTCCTTAATGAAAAGTGAGTGATTTATTTATAATTTTTTTGGGAGTAGTATGTCCATTAAATTAGGAGAAGATTAAGGGCAAGTTGGGAATGCTTTCAATGGCGGTCGATATTAACTCCCTTGATCATGGATCATTTATCAAGTATTTGAGTGTCTTAATAATATCAGAATATGGCAATCTTGGGCTCATTGGATTCGTCTCATTGAGCCGCTCGATTCAACTATAAGCATGCCACATGTTAAAATCATTTGATTGCCCAATTTATAGTTTGAACCTTCTAAATGTGCTTCGGGTACTTGATTTGAACCCATTTAGGCTCGGATTGAATCGAATTTGATGTCGTTGGGTTCGTCTTTTTGAGATATTTAGTTCAACGTCAAATTTGTTGAAATCAAAGTTCAGATGGTCCCGAATTGACTGCATAATCGCAAATTGAATCAATCAGATTCAAATCCAATTCAAAATTAGCACAAAGATCTAATCAAGTAAAAAACTTGAATTATAATTTTGCGATCTGCGCTAAAAATTAAATCAATCTTATATCAATTTTCTCTCTTTGAGCTAAAATTTCAACCCTTTTCATGATTGACATAAGCTCTAATTGATTTCTATAGTGTAAAGCAGGCAATAAAGCCGAGAGAAGTTTGTTCTTTTCTTTTTCTTAAATATCTCTCATAAAAAGTTGAGATATTTTATTCCTGGAATAAAGCTATCGTACCTAAAGGTAACCTTCCTTGTCGCGCAAGGATGGATTGGAAAAAAAAAAACTGCAGTTTGATATTCTGTTAAATTTATATCATAATAAAATATTAAATTTTAAATTATAAAAATGAGAAAAGAATTCGAATTATATATATAAAAAAATCAAATAATTAAAATATCTAGCTTTCATGATATTTTATTATTTTAATATCTTATCGCTATGTATAAAAAATTTATCCAGTTAATTTGATACAAATTTCTTTCAAAAGATTTTGCCCATTTTTTAAAAACAAAACAAAAAAATATATTAATAGCAAAAGATACACCACAATATCACAGTAGTGCCACATCAGGAGAATTACAATTAGAGAAACACAAAAAGCAACAAGTTAAAAATAATCTGAGTGAAAGATAGACCAAATTGAAAGTAATAGGACTCAGATCGACTTCTAGTTGTCAGGGAGGGGCCATCCAAGGAAGACCAAATAAACTGTCAGCAAAACCAAACCAACAACCCACATTGAGCCACTAAGGTTGCCAACCAAATTCTGGCCATCTAAGGCGCATGCAGTAAGACTTTTTCCTCATAGTCCTGTTCCAAAACAACCAAAGCAGCCGAAATTGAAATAAACCTAAATACCACAACCACAAAACAAGCAAAAGTGAAAATCATTTTTTCTTAGATTTTCTTTTACGATGCCTAATGTAATTATCGAGCGAGACAATTTTCAAATTGCTTTCAATAATATCCCCCCTCAACCAGATGACATGTCATCATGTAACCAATCATATTGCCACTGAACACTATCTCTAGCAAGATATGCTAACATATTAGCATTTGAAATAACAGAAATATGCACATCCACCAGATGCTCCACGACTCCTACTTCCCCATCGGCTAAAGAAACCGAAATATCATCTGGCAACTCCACACCATCAACATAAAGATTTTGCCCTCCCTGGGCTTTATATGTAGTTTTAGGTTTTATTTGGGATGATTTTTTATTGAATCTTAAAATCATTTTTTAGTATAAAAATTTTAATTTTTTTATTAGAAAACTGCTTTAAGAAGCAATAAAAAAGCTGTCCAAATTCCCAAATGAAACCTTAATCTATATTGCTTTGATGCCAATTTATGGAGCAACTTATTTTTTTAATGAGTTGGGATTTGACGAGGCTATCTCTTTCAGTTTTTGTGTTATATATGCATCTCACATTAGTCTGTTAGTTGGAAGGTTTGATTATTAATCAAGAGATCTTAAGTTGAGTCTAGTGTATGTGTTGTGTGTACGAATTTGTCTTAATTAATCTAGATGTCCAAAAAAAAACGTTTTGGTGTCATATAAGAAAACCAGCTAAATCTTAGAAAAAAAATAAATAAATAAACAAATGGGATTGGTTGGGTCGGTGAAAATCCAAGGAAAAAAAAAAGAATACATTATTTATAACTTGATTAGAATTAATTTATATTCTTTTGATAAATTTTGAGATTAGTATAATATATAAATAATTAATTAAAATTTATCTTACACTCATTGTAAAATAAATGGAATAACATTTAAATTCATTTTGATCAAATTTTAATAAAAATATTATCAATTCTTAATCGAGCTTATTCACGGGTTATAAATTTGAAATAAATCGAACGTCAACTTGTTCAAATTTGTTCATTTATTAATTGAGTATTTATAGAAGTGTCAAACTTATTTGGTTAGTTCATATCACAATCATGAATGAGTTTTAATCGAGTCGAGTCACCAGCCGGCAGCAACTTGCTAAGCTTATTTGTTGATTTGCAGCTCTAATGGAAATGTTGCCATCTTGGATTTAACATCACAGTATTTTAATTTCCATGACTTCTCTCTAAATAAGCCACAATCCTTAATTTAGCGGAAAAAAATCCACAATCCTTAATTTGTTCCATTATATTCTGTCCTTTTGCCTTGTATTAATTATTTCTCTCTCTTTCTATCAGTGGCTTTTCTCAATTGCTTGACAAATTTTGCCAAGGAAGATTAGGATTTTGTATCCCTTATGATGATACAAATCATCAAGTTATAGCATATGTAGGGTCTATTTGAAACCGCTGCAATATTTTATAAAATTGATTGTGAAGTTGCTGTGGGGAAAACAACATAGTTATTCTAGTTACAAAAAATAACTTTTCATCACAAAAATTTATGAAAAGTAATGAGAAAACAGCATTAAAATATTGATCAAACGAAATTATAATTGTTGTTTGAAAACAGAGCAATGACAAAACCGTCCAAAACGGAACCGCAGTTTGAATTCAGACAATATTTAACAACTTGAGTTTTTGAGGCTGTGAGTTCACAAACTCGTTAATGAAGTCGAGTTATGCTCATATATGAATCAATTCTATGTTGGGCTATGTCTTCATTTCTTTGAAGTAGCCATGATCTTAGACTTCTATTTATTACTTAGTGCCTTCTAAGGTAATGCCAAGAACTTTTATCATTGTAGTTTTTGTAGCATCCGTAAAAATCAAGAGATCCCTTATCGTGAATTTCTTCTTCTTTCTCGCCCAAATTCTAACATATTAGAATATTGGAAAAATTCCTCCTTTATCCAACTTGGGCCAAGCTTGGTAAGCTGACTTCTGATAATATTTTGAATAATATTCTAGAATAGCCTATTTACTCATCTCCTATAAAGAAAAAAGAGTCGTTATCCATGAAGAAGAAGAGATTGAGGGTCCGTTTGGGATAATTGTAATTTTTATAAAATGGTTGTAAGACTGATATAGAGAAAATAACTTTTTTGAAAGCTGTTTTAGAAAGCAGCTTCCTAATACAAAATATTTTAAAAACAGTGAAAAGCGGTGGCAAATTAAGGCTTCGTTTGGGACGGCTTTTTTAGTGTTTATTAAAGCAAATTTTTAGTACAAAATTTTAACTTTTGTATTAGAAAGCTGCTTTAAGAAGCACTAAGAAAGTCAAACGAAGCCTAAAATTATAATTGTGATATGAAAAATGATGCAATAAAAAAGCTGTCCGAAATGAAGCCTAATAATGATGAAGCCGAACAAAGTCCATGACGAGATCCAAGAAGATGTCTCTATTTATGCCCCCATAATCATCTTCAGTTGTTATCGCTAGCATTGACCCGTTTTTGTCCAAGAACATAATGACTCTTACGACTTTGATCTTGTTTGGTAGCTTTTGATCTTGACCAATAAATATTTTAACTAATCTGCACAAACTTCTTGAGAACTTTCCGCAATATAATTAATACATGACATTGATGAGGAGACTTATGTTGGCTTAGCTTATGTTGCGAGCTAGGATATTTGCAACAGTAAATAAATTTTTCGTCTTAACGTTGCACAAATATCTAGCAAATAAATATGTGAGTAAATTCTTGGACTATATTTTTACCAAAATAGGTACTTATCTGATCAACAAATAATTTGTAAATTTTATAAATTAATTATGACTAGTGTTTGTTATTTTTTTTAATCTATGATGGTAAAAATTAAGGAGAATGTCAAGCCACATAATAATAATTACCAGTCACAATACAAATATATATTTATGGGCTCTACAAGCTTCGATGTCAAAAAAGTGAGGCAATTGATATGCCACCTAAAAATTCGTCTTGATTGGGCATGAATATTGATGCAAATATGAGATTGAGGCTTCAAAAATTAAATTTAGGACCATCTAATCTTCAATTTCAACAAGCTTATATCACATTGAACATCTCAAGGAGACAACCCAACGACATCAAATTTGATTCAATCTGAGCCCAAATAAGTCCAATCAAAGGTTCAAAGTTTATTTTAAAACTTCAAAGCATTAATTGGACTACAAATGATGTTTAAATATGGCAAGCTTATAGCTTAATCAAGCGGCTCGACGAGACAAATCCAACGAGTCTAAGATCACGCAATTTTGACATCTCTAGGGCATCTAAATGCTTGATAAACGTTTCATGATCAAGGGGATCACTATAAGACGGTTGATGGAACACTCTCAACATGCCATTGATCTTTTCTATGTTTACTAGCCATGCCACTCACAAAATAGCCACAATTCTTCACATGAGGGGAAAAAAGAAAAGTAGAAAACTTGGGGAGCTCCCTTTCCGTCAACAAG
Organism: Dendrobium huoshanense; assembly: GCA_016618105.1. Lineage (NCBI taxonomy): Eukaryota > Viridiplantae > Streptophyta > Magnoliopsida > Asparagales > Orchidaceae > Dendrobium > Dendrobium huoshanense. The sequence continues at coordinate 26,350,590 of CM028356.1, read as the reverse complement.
AGAGAAAAATAGTCTCTATCACTCATGGAGAGAGAGATAAAAGGAAAGACGAAGAGCTAAGAATTATTGGAAAAGGTTGTCATCTATAAAAATAAAATGAGAAAGAAAGAGAGTAGAGAGAATATATATAGAAGAGAGAAATTATTACGTCCTCTGACCGTACGTAGAGCTATGTTCGGCCGCCAATAACATGTCGCCACGTGCTCTTACTCTTTACCGCGCGGCCCGATGACTTGACCTGGACCGGAACCTGGGAATGCTATGTTCGCGATTTTCTCGGTATTGCTCGGTATTGCTTTGCAAAAATGAGAAATACAGCTCTGTGAAGACCAATACCATGCAAATACCGAGTTGTACCTAGTTTTTCTACAACTTGGTACAACTCGATACAACTCGGTATTTGCTCGGGATTTGCTCGGTATTGTTAGGTATTGCTAGAAAAAACTCGGTAAAACTCGATATTTGCTCGGTATTTCTAGGTATTTGCTCGGTATTGGTTATTGCCGAGCAAAATCGACCAATACCTAGCAATACCGAGCAATCTTGAGTCCGTTCCGGGTCGGGTTGTCGGGGCGCGCGGTAAATAATGAAAACGCGTGGCGTGATTTTACTGGCGGCCGAACGTGAAGTTGCACGTTCACCGGACCAAATAAAAGTTCTGGAAAAAGAGGGTAAGAGCATAAAAGAAAATTTTTTTTCCCCCATATGCAAACAATCGGATTAGAAAATCGACCCGTTACCGTCACATCTTCAATCTAGCCAGCGACCCAGTACCGATTCCCGAACCTGAAGCGCGACCAAATCGACGGGGGAGTCTGAAATCAAAAGCTGGACCAAACCCTCTGCATTATGGTAATTTCGCGGTATTCGGTAGCCCACAGCACCCGCAGCCTGATGCTCTAAATACGTGGTCGTGGTGCGGGGAGGTCTTTCACACATAGAAGGGAAGAAGATAGCGGTCCTCGAAGAGGAAAGAAAGAGGATCGGCGGAAGAGAAAGGATTAGCGTGCTAGAAAAGGAAATGCGTGGAAGGAAACACTGCAAGGAACGAATCTCGCTACCTCAGTAATCTCCTAAAGATCACCGGAAACGACCGTAGAAGAAGAAGATTAGGGTGGTAAAAAAAGAGTCAGCAGCGAAAAGGGGAAGAGGAGTAACAGGAAGCGGATCATCGCATTAGAGGAGCAAACAAGAAATGGAAAGAGAAGCCCGCGGACGGGTCTCTTTTCTCTTAGTCTGCTAACCCTCGGTTGGATCCAGGTATTGAAACCCTAGCTTTGATTTGTGTTTGTTTTTTGGTTGGTTTGTCATCAGAAGAGATGGATGCGCTTGGCTTGCTTATTTTACGGCTGATGGAAAAGTCTAGTGTTCTGCCATTCCGATCACAGGGGATCCACTGGTTTTACTGCGGAGATTGGTCTCCTTTCGCGATCTGGGGTTGGTTTTATAAATGAAAAAAATGAAGATGGAAACACAGGTGTTAGGGTTTGTTTTTCTTTCTCAGAGAGGGAGGCCTTGGTCCATGGTCTTTAGATCTATTCCTTGTGTTAGCGGCTGTAAGTTTGGCTAAGAAAGTTCAAGGTTCCGGCGACAGAGACTCATCTGTTTTATCTTGGGCGAAGCTGTATTTGGATTTGATATTGCTTATGTCAGGGATTTAGGTTAGGTGCAGGATCTGGTCAGGAATGATGAACGAAGAACCTGTATTGGTGTACTTCTTTTGATTTCTCTGCCGCAGATTGGCGCCATCCGCCTCCCTTTATGCAGTTGAGCATGATGCGCTCCTTACTTGTCATGGGACTTCCTGCTTGTTTTTTAGATAATAGCTTTTGATGATTGATGGCTTCTCCGAGAGATAACTGTCTGGGTCTTTTTTCCGTTGCTTCTACGAAGGATCTTTTGTTGATGTCATGATATGCTTCTTGCTCTTGACGATATCTTCCCTTATTCAATTTGAATATAGATTCATCTGGTTTGGGGCAGGTCTGCTGTCCGGATAAATCACAAACTATCTATATCAAAATGTTTTTGAGGTTTTATGATTAAACCGGCTTATGGAATTTTGATGATTGCTGCAACTTGGAATCTCTCTTCTCCTTTTAGTCCAACAGTACGTTTTTTGGCCATTGTATTTATTTCATTTTTGATCCATTTGAGAGGAAGTTGGCTTCAGGAGATTTGGTCCAACCTCCATCCCTAGCTGCTCTTATGATTCTGTAGGGCGCCTCATTTGAGGTTGGGATAATTTGCAAACTGAGAATGGCGCTGGGTGTGATTGATTTGTGGATTGTTGATTATTGTTTGTTGAGTATGATAATGGATTACAGAACCCATGCCTCATACCCCTGGAATGAACTTCCCTCTATTGATGGCTGATCAAAGTGTTCTATTTTTTTGTATTGTGTTACTTGGAGGTTTTGCAGGCCCTAAAACTAGGTTGACATGAAAATCTTGGCTGTCAATGTTCATGCCATCTAATTAGTAATTATGGAAATTGAATTAAGAGATGCGCTTGATTATCTGTAGGGGTAGTTTAGCATGACGCATCTTAAGGGTACCCTTGATGGCAAGGGCGGAGCCAGGAAATATTTTTAGGGGGGTGCAAATTGATATCAACTATTAAGTTACTTTTTCCTAATCTCTCTTTCTTAGAACAATCACAAATCATAAGATAACACTTTCATAAAATGTTAAGAGAAAAATCTACATGTAAAATTAGAGCTATTCCAATACATGATGGTAGTTGTCTGGCAAATGATGGCTCGATGATGGGTGTGGGCGTGAATGCGAATGCAACACCTGGTGTGAGGCATATCTATGCAGTATGCACGGCCGGTTGGGAGTTTGTATAAGAAGTCCAAACCTTAAATCTTAATAATTGGTTTTGGGTCGGGCTAATGGGGGCACGTCCCTAGTGGTACTTTTGTGGATCTGACCATGCTTGATGGATCATGTCAGCATTTGTTGTCAGCGCTTTGAACTGTTTGTTTATCAGTTGATTTTGCTAGAATATGGTATATTTTGGGGGCTCTTTGAACTCACACATTGAATTCTCTTGTTCAGCGGCTAATCTATATTGTGTATATTTGGTATGCAGAAGGAACATAATCATTCGAGATTTTGGCAATGTATTTGTTACAACCCTTTATTGTTCTGTTAGAAACATGATACGATATTTCAGTCAATGGTCAGTCAATGGTCAGTTGAACAATTATTCCTGTGTTTATGGCATAATGCCTCAATCAGCAGAGTGAATAAAATCATTATCTTTTGCTTTTCTATTACAGATTCAATTTTGTACCTGCAACAAGAGGATTGCCTCCCCTCTTGAGATTCCAGAGGGCCAAGAAAATCCAAAATCTTGCAAGAGCTGTGGTGGAATTATATCAGTTGGTAAACTTGGTGGCTTATCAAGAAGGACCTGGAGCACTATGGGACCAGAGTTTTCTGGAGTGATTGATCCTCAGTTGAAATGGAAGACTTCTTCAAATGGTAAGCACAGGGCCTTAAGGAGAGCACGAACTTTTACTCAGGATACTGGAAGGAAATTCACTGCCAAGAATAAGGAAGATATTAAAGATTTTTTTGATGAAGCTTCGAAGGAAAAAGAGGACATGCTGGTCTTGGAGTCTGAGAAGGTTTATATGCATTGCTGTACTTTACAAATGTTAGTGCAGGTGATTTTTTTACATGATTAACAATGTTTTTCTTCTGGCAGTTAGGTGTTAGTGTTCTTGGTCAGCGCTTCAGTGATAACTTAGAAAGTGTTCCAATAAAGAAAAGGAGATTTTCGTTACTTCCTCAGTCAACATCACATATACTATCATCATCTGGCTTTCATGATCATAGTCATGGAAGACGCCTTGCTTTATTCCAAAATAACCAAGTGTCTCTTAAACAAGATGAGTTTGGCGTATATTCTTCCAAAAGTTCTGCTGATAAGATAACGAGCTTGGAGGACATTGATGAGCATTTAGATGATTCTGCAGATTTTTCTGGTATTTCTATCTTGGCAGCAGCTGCTTGTTATAGTAGCATAGAGAATGGATTAGTGGATGGAAAGGGCTCAACAGTTAAAGGGCATTCATTTGAGGAAAACCCCTCATCATTAAGGTTTTCAGAATCACTTGAAGGTAAGGGCCACCCATCCCAACCTGAACTTGGAAGCATACCAAAACCGTCAGTGGTAACTTCTGTTGCAGGGGAAGCACTTGATAGGGAAACAGGTCAAGTAAAGTTTGATGGATGTAAGGAAGAGCATTCTCTTGGTTCCTTGCAGAAAATTTCAAGGAAAAGGAATTCAGTGCCCTCTCTTGATGATAGGCTACATTGGGATCTCAATACGGTAATGGATGTATGGGAAAGCAATGATAGTCATGACATCGAACATAGATGTCAAGGACTTGGTGAGGATGAAGCTGGTTTTGGAATTGACAAAGTTGGATTGAAAGCTGCTGATAATCAAAATATTTCATATTGTTTCGAGAAGATGGATGGAAAACATGCTAATGCTGTGGCAGATTGTGACGAAGAAAAAGTTGGCTCACCCGAAACTCAAGGCTGTGAACCTTTGCCAGAACAGTGCCATTTTAAGGGTGCTAAAGTCACGGTGGAAAATGCTCCTGAGAAAACAAATCCTGCGGGTGGTGGTGAGAAGAGTTGCGTTTTTACTAGAAATACTTATCCCATTGAAGGTATTGCACAATCAGATAAGGTCCTCTCCACAAAGGTGGTTGATGTGTCTGACAAAGATAAGTATGAAACTGATAATGTAAACTTTAGTGTGGAAGTGGACACTCATAATAGCCTCCCTTCTCTGATTAGTACTGGGAATACTACTCTTGGCCTAACGATGAATGCCTCTGATCCATTTTCTGAGGACAAAAATGTCAATGAATTGTTCCATGGTGATAGCTTATCCATTGCTACCTTAGATAGTTGTAATGATCATTCTGGGGAATGTCACCCAGCTTATCTTGGGAAAAGTAATCAGCTGAGGAGCCCTCCTGCTGAGAAGCATCAGTCTGTATTAGCTGATTTAGTCAGTATTACTTCACAAAAATCACCTGTTGGACAACTTGATCAGAGCACTTCTGGAATTATAATTCATGGAGATGAAAAGATTTCTCAGGTATCACTTGATGGAAGCAGTTCCAAGAGCATGACGACTTATGGCGTCCTGGCAGATGAGACTGCATATATTGATGAATTTGGAAAAGCCTATGCTAATTCAAATCAATCAATTGTACATTTCAACTTCAGAGGGATATCTGATAACGAGCTCCTTCTGCCAAGAAATACATGCAGCAATCAATATAAAGAAAGTTCTACTGATTTGAAGGTTGATGAATGTAAATCTTGTATTTTGAGTGGTGAATGTTTGAATGCTAGCACAGCTGTTCCAATTCAGACTTCTCCGAAGTTTCCCAATTCTATTTCAGAAGTTTCAATGCTGGAAAGAAATGACATTCCGTTAGCTGATGATATAGTGATTTCTCATGAGGAATTCAGAACACCTGTAGATGGTCATGTGAGGAGCTCAGTTAAGGATTCATTAGAGGAGCATTTTGACTCTGGCCATTATTCAGATCCTTGTCCAGTTGACACTGATCATGCTATTGGATTGGAGAAGTTTGAGTTCCTTGGAGAAGATGATTCTCAGTATGAAGATGGAGAATTGAGAGAATCTGTTCTGAATAGCTGGGGAGAAGATGGAGTTGAGGAGTTGGAAACTGAGCATGTGGACTATGGGTCTGACTGCAGAGAAGCAGATTTTTTTGAAGCTGATTCTGATTTTTGTTCTCAATCTGATTTGGTTGTTGTGACTACAGAATGTAAACATGAAGGGAAGCTGGTTTCTACTTTTAGTGATGGAGATAAATTAAGGGTTACAGAGGATGAGTTGCAGCCCAAATGTTTCCAAAAACACTCTTTGGTAAAAGATGCTTCAAATGTCAGTTATGGCGAGGGAGATGCGAGGGAAATTCTGGACGTAACTGATGCGAGTGAATTGCCTGCAACAGATGAAAAACGATTGCTTAAATCGAATATGCCCACTGACAGAAGTGATGATCCTGGGAAATCAAGTCAACCAGATAGTTCTAGAATGAAGTCTTCAGGATGGGACAAATTGCCTAGAAGAGAAGTTGCTGCTGTCGATTCTCCTTGGAATCACGACAGTGCTTCTGTCACAGCATCTGTTAATGGTGAATACGCAAGAAAAAAGTCTGTTTCATCGCTCAAAAGGGATTCATATTCAAGATTAGAAAGATCAAAGTCTTCCGAAGCATCATGTAGAAAGGAAGTGTCTTATACCATGGAAAACAAGTAATTTAATTTCCTTTTCAAGGCTTCAGCATACAAATTATCTTTTGTCTTGTTGTTCAGTTATCATTTCATGTACTTAATATGTTTTTTATGTCCAGGAAACTTGACCACTTTGATTTAAATGCTGAAAGGAGTACTAATGGAAGCCGATCAATCGGAAGGAACAAGCTACCTTTCCGTTCACATGATAGAGGCAGGGTTGAGTATTGGGTGGGTTCGCCAGATCATCATAGTAGTTGTCGTTTTGATCCATCTGGGTATTATTCATCACCCAATTTTGCACCCAGTGGTGCAAGGAATGCAGCTGCAGCTGCTGTTGCAAAGGTGGAAAGCAATGGTTTCGTTGTTGCACCTGATGGCACAATTGTTAGAGCTGGTAGTATGGGTTCTGGACCCAATTTATCAAGTCGTTCAATAAATTCTTCCTCTCATTTGCAATCCACTAGAAGGGGATCCACTATGGAGAGTGATGGAGCATTTGACATGTCTTCTGAGCCAAGCAATTCTACTAGAGAAGTTAGCCCTGACAGATTCTTTAATGTTGGTAGGGGAAGGCTTAGTAGACATGGCTCTAGGCTTATCAGCCTTGGCCATAGAAATATGTATCAAGGTCCTATACCATTGCAGCCTCCATCTAGGAGGCAGCAGAGTTTTTCTCCGCACAGAAGACCCATTCATTTCTCACGTGAGCATACAAGATCGCCATCAAGGTCTAAAACCCGGTCCCCCCATACTTGGACATCTCCAAGAGGAAGAGACAATGGCCGCATAAGTGGCGTTCATGATACAAGGAGACAAAGTAGGTCTCCTCAAAGAAGGATGACGAGACAGAGGTCGCCGCCACGCCAAGGTATTCTTGCCGAAGAGTTGGCTTCGTATTCCCCTTCGTCGAGAGGTCATTCAAGATGGTTTGACAGTGAGAGGATCTTACAAGGTCAACCTAGAACAGGGAGAAGCTCGCCAGCTAGAATTTTTTCGCAGAGCGATAGATTTGATCACATTGATTCCCGTTTAAGGGTGAAGCCAGATGAATACTATCAACCAGTTTATTCTGAAAGGTTTCATGAATATGATGGCTATGGCAGAGATGATGGCAGTAAGGGGAGAAGTAATAGATATGAATTGCTCCATTCTGAAGGACATGGCAGTATGAAATGCTTTGGTTATGGTGAAAATGGCATAAGGGCTCACAGCTTTCATCGAAAGGCCTCAGGGTTTCAGCGGAGGGAGAGTCCAATGACATTCGATAGGAGCATTGATGCTCAACGGAAAGATCCACATCGAAGAATCAAAGGAGAGATGGTCCATTTCAGACGTGGTAGAGATGTGAAGTTGAACAACTCATTTGGGGTTGAAGATAGCACCAATGATATGGCCTTGCAGAGACGACCTTCCTGACTGGTTGTTTCTATCAATTTCCTTTTTCAATTGGACGGAGATGCTGTACCCAGTTATTATTTTTGTGATGGGAAGAAAGCATCTTAATCTTGCGGTTTATCCCATTTTAAGCCACTTGTAAAAAGTCTACATCGTGATTAGGATTTAAATTTTTTTTTTTTTACCTCGGCTTTTTGTCTTTTTTTTTTTTTTTCCAAGGCAGTAGTAAGATAGTCTTTATGAGGCCCATCAAGAAGTGATTAATTAATGAAATTGATGATTTGGTCTCTCTGGACTTACGGTTGTGGAATCTGATGATGTGCAGAGTCTGTCTTCTAGGAAACATCCAGGAACGTTCATAACGCTATAGGTTGCCTTTGAAGTCATGATTGTCATGATAGAAGCTTGTAGGAACCTTCGATTGAAGCCTTAAGAACTTTTTTAATCCTTTAAGTTGCCCACGAATGTTGTAGTTGTATTTGATATCACGATCAACGTGTGTAGGAACCTTAGATCAAACCGACTGATGCCTATAAATGAAATTATGAGGACTAAATGATTCTGGTTTGCGACAATGTGTTATCTCATCCAAATTGACCTTGCAAATGAAATGTGTGGATCTAGACCTAGGCTAATAGACAAAATTTGTACTCCATTTTCATATTAGGGAGAAGCTTGTATTAGATTTATAGTATCATGTGTGTGAACCTGTAGAGCGGTGAAGCACACAGGAAAGACGAAGAAAAGATAAACAAAACAGAGGAAATATTATTGAATGAATAATCATGACAGTACATAGCTTAGGACCGTATTTATAGACACAGCTTAAACAACTCTTTACCAATTACAACCGGACACCTAAACAAACTTAAATAAGCGTTTTCTTGCTTTTAGAATAATCAATGTCTTTATCATTTAATACCCTCATGCAAGCTCATGCGTCGGAGGGGAGCAGCTTGTTAACAAGCAGTTTGAATCGGGAGATAGATAAAGACTTGGTGAAAAAATCTGCTAATTGATCTTTGGAAGAGATATGATGAACCTGAATGAGTTGATTCTTGATACACTCCCGAATAAAATGATAATCTACTTCAATATGCTTCGTACGGGCATGATAAACCGGGTTGTTGGCCAAGGCAATTGCCGATGTATTGTCACAATATAAAATGGTTGGTGTGGTTTGAGCAAAACCGAATTCTTCAAGAAGCTGTCGAAGCCAAATGATCTCCGTGGTGACTGCGGCAATAGCATGATATTCCGCTTCGGTGGAAGACCGTGCTATGGTTGTTTGCTTCTTGACACTCCAGGATATGAGTGTATCACCAAGGAAATTGCAATACCCGGTTGTGGACTTTCGGTCTTGCTGATCTCCTGCCCAATCCGAGTCAGCATATGATCGGAGATTCATAGAGGAGCCTGTAATCGGTAATCCATAATGAAAGGTACCCCGTAGATATCGAAGTATCCGTTTTAAAGCATCAAAATGTTGATCCGTAGGACTATGCATGTATTGACAGGCTTTGTTGACTGCATACGTAATGTCGGGACGTGTAAGTGTTAGGTATTGTAATGCACCAACTAATTGACGATACAATGTAGGATTGGAGAAATTCGGCGAAACAGAGGACTGAGGCGGCTTGAGAGATGTTGGCGTAGCAACTTCTTTGCTGTTCTGCATCCCGGCCCGGCGTAGTATCTCTTCTGCATATTGGGATTGTTGAAGAAGTAGTCCGTTTTAAGTTGATTCAGCAGTGATGCCAAGAAATTGATGTAGATTATCGAGATCCCTCATTTGAAAACGTTGATGAAGTTTGGATAGTAATTTAGATATAAACAAAGAATTGTTGCCGGTTAAAAGAATGTCATCAACATAAATCAAAATGTAAATTCTTATGTGATGTTTATGATAGATAAATAGCGAAGGATCAGAGTGACTAGTAGTGAACTCACATTGGTGTAAAAATCCTGTAAGCGTTTCAAACCATTGACGCGGAGCTTGTTTCAGATCGTACAACGCTTTTTTTAATTTGCATACATAAGTAGGGTGATCCGCGTCAATAAAACCTGGTGGTTGCTTCATATAAACCGTATCAGTTAGAGAACCATGCAAAAAGGCATTAGAAACATCTAATTGATGTATGGGTCATTTTTTTATGTAAAGCTAAGACAAGTAAAACTCGAACAGTAGGAATTTTAGCAACTGGGCTAAACGTGTCAGTGTAATCAATACCGAATTCTTGATTATAACCTAAGGCGACAAGACGAGCCTTATAGCGAGAAATAGTGCCGGAGGAGGTTCTTTTAGTGCGATATATCCATTTGCATCCAAGAATGTGTTGATCCGATTTTGGAGGAACTAAGTCCCAAGTTCCTTGTGATTGCAAGGCCTGAAACTCTTGAGACATAGCTGTGCACCAATGTTCCACTTTGCTAGCATGAGTATAGGAGGTCGGATCAGCATCCGTTAATTGATGAGTGAGATCAAAAATGACTTTAGGCTTAAGATGACCGGTTTGCCGCCTAGTTTTCATAGGATGAATGGGAGCATAAGAGCTACTAGGATTGATGGAAGCAGGCTGTGGTGGAGTAAGAGATCTGGAATTGATGGAGATCCGCGGAATAGAGGAATTCTGATTGGTGTTACCCGAAGGAGCCAACGTCTGAATGTGGTGATAGATACCAAGGTTGAGGGGGATATATAGCTTTTAAGAAAGAGAGGTAGGAAGGGAGCTACCGCCACGTGGTGGAAAAACATATCCAAAAATGGGACTTGAAAACTTTATTGAATGAATTCAAAAAGCTAGAAAATCTCCTTTATCTGGTAAAGAAGGTACTAAAGGCATGAAAGATGGAACTTAAAGCTTGTCGCAGAAAATCGATAAGCTTAAATATCTATTCATCACTATGGTGAGAAGATATATGAATAATGTGAAAGATGATTTATATCTTGATTGCACATAATCAAGAATTCTTCTCAATATCCTAAAAAAGATACATAGGATATGAAAGATGACTCTTACAACACAAGCGCATATGATTAAGAAGCACTTCTATCCCCTCAATATAATGGAGAAGATAAGAAAGAAAGGGAATGATAAGATTTATAGATTCATTTTGCAGAATCATGAAAGTCTAGACATGTCCTCATGTGGTGAGAAGATGCCCAAAATAGGGCTTACAACTTGGTGCATCTGACCAAGAAAGCTCAAAAGGTGGATTTACATATTGTCACGACCCGATCTGGAGACTTGAATTAACGAGGCCGGAATGAACAGTTGGACGAGTAAAATATTTCTTTCAAGTTCAAAAATAGATTATCATCTGTATTCTATATAAAAATTGAAGAGTTGCTAACACAGTTATACATTTTTAACATTTCTCTAAAAGTTTATTTTACCTGCTTTCATTTTATCACCATCTTATGTAGACGTATTTCTCTCTTTCATCTATTTCTCCTTTTTTAAAGATTTGCCTAAATAAGTTAGTTTAACAGCTTGAGTTTACTAAGTAAACTCAATGGATAAACACACTTGTAGCATATATATTTTACATATAAAAAGAATTCATATTTGTTTGACTTTAGGAAAATTCTTTATGTTTAATATAATATAAATCTTTTTTATATATTTATCACATAACATTTTCCTTTTCCAATAAAGATTATTCATTTTCCCATTTTTCATTTAGTACAAGAGCGTCGTCTAAAATTTTATACCAATACAATCATTTATATTTCATTTTCTATTCAACATTTACGGGTATATTACATCCCCAACCAGTATCAAGCAGGGCGAACTTTTGTATTTACAAGCATACACGTTTTCCTTCTTGTAAGACTTTCATTTATGCTTTTATTTATATATTACACGATTATTTCATTTATTTCATTGTTCTTTACATATATCTGTACATGTATTTTAATTAAAATGTACACTTTTAAATTCACTTTCTTTTTTTCCTTGCGTGTATTTTAAATTAATATATACATCTTTCACACACATATATATATACATTCATACTATCATGATAAATTATATACATTCATTCTATCATGTTAATTTTAATTTCTAATTTTCATCGTCACATATATATTTTGAATTGACATCATCTTACACTTAATAACTTCCAAATATATGTAAAAACAAATATACAAGGTATTACATTTATAATTGAAATGAAATTAAAATAATGTACGTAATTATCATAAACAATTATAATTACTCACTTTGATTCTTTCAAATCCTCGATCTTTGAAAATAACCTTCCATAATGCAATCTAAAATTACACACACAATTCCATAAACTATTATTATCTTTAACTTTCATTAAATTTCAAATCCTTGATTCTTGAAAATAACCATGAATATTTACTTTGACTGTAGTAAGATTAGCATATAGAATATACTCAATCCCGACACAGCCCCACATGCATGCACTCATACATGCATGCATGGTTGGTGAAGCATTAATGGAAACTCTATGAATGGATTGACAGTGAAAATTTTGCTCGCAAAAGGTTCCAGGAGTGAATTTTAAAGCAATAAATGGAGATTATAAGTTTGAATGAAACAATAAAATCTGGAGATAGAATAGAAAAAGGAACAACGTGACGTACTGAATGTAGGCAATGTGCTATTTAACTTTTAATCCAGCTGGAGGTTGGTTGTAGCGTTGGGAAGGGATCAATGACGTTGATAAATATTTTAATGATCTATGCCTGCTTTTTGGGGGGACATACAGTTCTAATTTACCAACATTAAAGACTTGAGCCTAGTTGTCTCTTAACGTCGATAAAGACTGCATTTTTTTTTTAATTTATGCACAACAAAAAGGAATGCATTGAATTCTTTTCATGATGGAAATTTTTCGCTTTCATCAGTAAGCATGAATGAATTGAGAATTCATAAATGAGCCCTATTATTCTGTGCGGACTCCGTACGTAGAAGATCGTACGAATTTCTGCTTATTTTTTAAGTATTTTTTTTAAATACCCAATAAATATTCAACAAATAAGTAGCAAATCAGCAAAAGTCCGTAAATACTCAATCCATAGTCAGCAAAAACTCATCAAATACTCACTAAATACTCAACAAATACTCACAACTGAGGATTTACTACGTATCTACAGATACGCAGTAAATACTCAACAAATAAGTAGTAATCTGAATTATTCTCTTCGTTCAGAGTCCGCACAGAATAATTTCCCCTCAAATATTAGGAAAAGTCTAATGTTTATGTTGATTACTGTCGAACATTTCAAATTAGTGATGATTGCTAGTGGTAAAAATTTCTCCTCTTTCCTAGGCTAAAGTAGAAAAAAAAATTTCTGTCTAATTTATTTGTGAGTTGGACCAATTATAGTCCTTTTTCTAGTTCATAAAGTATTGATAAATAAATATGGGTCTTCACACGTAAAGACTTAGGCTTCATTTGAGACTGCTTTTTTACTAATGCACTTTTTTAGTAATTAAGAAAGTTATTACAAACGAAATCTAAATGTGATTTTAAATTAGTTTAAGTAAGCTTTATTTTTTTCCTTTTTAATTTATGTTTCCAATGTCTTGTCCTTAATTATTGATTCCTATTTGAGACTTATTATTTCTGGTGTTTATTGACAGGCATGATTATTTAATTTGAAGCAGTTTGCATAAAGAAATGAAATCACACTGTGAACACTGACTATATCCTAAAAGTAGGAAAATTTACATACATACCACTTTATACCATCCTATTTACATATCTAACGCTCAAAATATTAATATTACATACATACAATCATATATTATTTAATATCAAATATTTCACCCGTATTTCTTTTCTACCACTCATTTATTTCATTTCTACCACTCATATATTTCATTTCTACCACTCAATATTTGATATAAAAATAAACTATGAGTTGTATGTATGTAATATTAAAGTTTTAGGTGTTAAATATATATACCTACTTATATAAATGTTTTCAATAGTAAGTGGACTGGGAAGTTGAGTACCTCACATATGGTAGTTATTTTTTCTCTTAAAATCAAGGTGAAGGTAACAAACTAGACATGTGGAGCAGACCAATTGAACCTGGTCATAATTTGTGGCCTTGCAATTAATTGTTAGGGCTTGTCCAAAGTTTTTGAATATGGGGTGGATTTCATTTCAAATTCATGAACAATGTAATAGGAACTTGTTGATTTGCTTAGTGGAAGGCTATTTAGGGAGTACAGTGGCATTCTAGTTGGTTAATATAGAAGAGGTTGGCTTTGTTGTAAATTTAGGTCAGGTTTGAAGTAAATATAGTTTGCCTCAAATTCATTATAAATATATGGTTGCAATATGTTTTTTCTTATTCACTCCTTTTAATCAAACATATGAAATGCTATACCCTTTTTTTATTAGTTAGGAGACCTGTTCAGCCACTTGAGTGAAACTTTATTTAATTTATTTTTGAGGGACTTACATATATGCCATAGATTATTTATGTGGGTGTATATTTATATTTATTCAAATAACACTAATATTTAGAGGTGTCAATAAATGAACTAATTCTTCAACCAGACCTAAAAAATATAAATTATTTATTAAAGGTCGGATTAGAGTTGGCAAACACGCTTTTGACCTGTTTATATATATATATATATATATATATATATATATATATATATATATATATATATATATATATATATATATATATATATATATATATATATATATATATATATATATATATATATATATATATATATTGTATATAATTTTCTTATTTTTTATTAAATATTCTAAGCTTTATAGGTAATAAGTTAAATATTTCTTTTGACTTTGTTATTAAAAAAGTTGAGTTCAAGTTAATTAGATTTAAGTCAGTCAATTTCAGATCATACCCAAATCTGTCTCATCAATCAATTTTGACAATCTTATTAAATTTTATGAAAACATATACATAAAAATGTGCATTTCATTTTAGATAAGTTGAAAATAGTGATGTTTTTATGTGAATTAAATATTAAAATATTATAAAAGTAAAAATAAATATTTATACATTGATATATATAACTTTAATAATTGATTCATTTGTTTAGATCAACATACACCCGTTGTTGGTCCCCCATCATTTATTTTCTCATCTTAATAGATTATATCATCGAATATAGCAAGATGTCCATCATCTTTATCTATTGCTTGCTTAATAGAAAGAAAACTTAGTAGTTTTCATTAGATCAGATTGGGAGAAACTATCTGAACTGCTCCATATTCAAGCGCATAATACAAAAAAGAAAAGAATAAGGGTCTATTGAACTTGCACCCAATATGTTTCTCCATTTCATGTAAGCTTTACTAGAGCTGCCGTTGAAGGAAGGAAATGAGTTAGGGTCTTAGATCTGGTGTACTAAATTTCAGATGAAACTGCCTGTGGGCAATTATTGCTAATCTTAAAGGTATTAACTGGTCATAAAATCTTGTCTGGCCGATTCAGAACAAATGCTCATTTGCAGAACTGTAGCACACATTAGCAGAACTAATGAGCCTGAATTTATTTATTTTTTTGAAAATTTTTGGACTATGTCATTTTATTAATAAAAAAAATTACAAACATTCGGAAGAGTTACAGAACAACATAAACGAAGAAAAAAGAAAAAAAAGAAAAAAACACATCAATTTGAAATACTTCACTATGTACTCTGGTTGTCCGAAGACTTTTCAAGAGGATTCATAGTCAGACTATCATCATCATTCAGGCATTACGAGCATCCAAAAGCCTGACTAATATTCAGCGACTCAAAATCCTTAATATGAAGCCTCCATGCGACCCAATTAATAGAAGTAAGATTTGCAGTAATGCCAACTTCAATGGCATTGATCAGAAAGTCATCAGGATCCATAGATAACATCACATATTGAAGTTCTCTATTAACATAGTCCCCTTTTTCCATTTTACTATCTTAAATCTCACTGTTTTCGCAAAGGCCATGCGTCTGATTTTCAGCCATTCAATTTATGCACAGAGAATGAACAGCTCACCCTCCCAATTGTGGAGCATTAATGCGTTTGTTATGTATGGGCTCAATCTTAATCAGACAAGTCCTTAGCAGTAATAAATACTCGCTACATCATTATAGGAGACGGGAGATAGGATTCGGTGTAAGAAATCTAGATTTTTGAAGTAATACGTGCTGCCGTCACATGCTCCATGCTAGGCAATGAAGATGACCTTTGCGAGCGTCCTCGCTATGCAAAACTAGAGGGAGATCATGCCAGTTGATGGCCTTTATTCTGGCTAGGCAATTATTACAGAGATGAAGATAGAAATTTTTGGGCGTGATGGAATATTTATAGTTGTTGCGGGCCGAGAAATTTGTGGAGATTGAATGAAAAAATTTTGCGTTTTAGTGCTAAGCAAAATTTCAGCACACAAATAGATAATTGAAAAGATAGATAAATATCAGAATTTTTATGTGGAAAATCCTGAAAGGTGAAAAACTATGGGGCCTCACCCAATTGAGAAGATTTCACTATTGTTTGAATCTTTCAACTCGGAAACAATGCGAATATAGTATGTTGTATTAGCGCACAACGGACAAACAGCACACTTGTAAATATAGCCTATTGTATTTCCCATTCTTGTTTAGCTCTTTGTGTAACCAGCTGTCCAAAGCCTATAAATAGATCTGTACTGTAAGCATTAAACAAGAAGAATATTTCCTTCTCTTTACTTTACTTTTCCCGGTTCTTGGTTCTCTCATCATCCTCTTCCACATGTTGATGATCTTGCAATCTTCTGATAAATGCTACATATATTAGAAATCCGGTGTCAACAAGTAGGAGAAAGTTCAGTGGAGGCTGTGTATGGTTGGAGATCCAACTTTATCTAATGAACAGGCAAAAGTCTGATAACGATCGATAGTTGGGAAGATATTCGGCAGTGGTCAATAAACGAGTGGAAATCTCTCGACGATCGATAGTCAGGAAAAGATCCTGCAGTGGTCGACGAACAAGCGGAAATCAGAGATGCTGGGTGGTCGAGAAAATATCCAGCGGTGAACGACGACAAGAGAGCTCTCCAAATTTTTCGCCTTTTTCTTCTCATTTTTTCATATAATCTTAATAAGGATGGTCCCAATTTTAATTTTTTACACTTTGATCTCATGCTTGCATCGATATTTCTGCCAGATCAAAACGAATTTTTGACTTCATATCAATTGCATTCTTATTTTTGAACGTCATAGCTTATAAAGTCCAAAAATATATATCAAAGCTTTTGAAAGGTTAACGATGCTAAATTATAAATTAAAATAACTTATATAACACGATCGAACACTTCCTTGCAAACAGTTCCTGGCATCCATATTGTGTATTAAACCAATTTTAATATTAGTCCCTTCAATTATTTACTCGAAAGAAGTGATTTATGCTGTGTATCATGACCATTCTGTGTATGTTATAGTCGTGTAAAATTTAGAAATATATGACACTCATGATAATTTGGCATAATTATGCTTTGATGGTGCTAAAATATTTCATTTAAATTAACAATAAATTTCAGCACTGATAGAACAAAGCCTAATTTTAGATCTATGTGATCCACTAATTCAACTTACCTAAAACTTTAATTTTTAAAATAAATCAGAAGATTAATTTAAGCTTTTTAAGAGAACTCATGTAGAAAACATCTGTAGCAGGAGATTAAGACATCGAGTCTTTATCTTATTACAGGTTTATCACCACATGATGAGGCCATTTTTATTATTATTTTTTTGAATTATAGAAGATAAACTTGTTGCTCTGATCAGCTGACAACAGAAGAGAAGGAGAAAGAAAGAAGAGACTAGATAGATTATTTTCAGAAAACTGAAAATTCTCTATGATAAAACTTGTTGTTTAGTACTTTTGGAGTATCGTATATATTCAAACACAATAGTCAAGAAGATCACTTCGCCTCTCCGTAGCCCTTCAGGCATCTGAAGATGACTATTCAATAGATTTTATGAACTGTTTGAATTTGTGCGGCTGAAAATGAATGAGAGCTTATTTCTGAATTCTGTAAGATCAATGTGCTCAGTAAGTTTGTGTGATTTTTTTTTTGTTTCCACCATTAGCAGCTTAGCCGGGGTCTTCATTTTTTACCCATTTTTTATTTTTTAAATGATTTTTATTATAGTTTTTAATAGAAATATTTAATTTATGACCTATAAAATTCCGAAGAAAAGTATTAAAAATTAAAAAAAAAAAACAATTCAGAAAATTCTTAGCTCTCTTGCCCTAACCATCGCCGGATTTCCGCTCGTTCGTCGACCACTGTTGGATCTTTTCCCGAGGATTTACGCTTGTTCGTCGACCACTGTTAGATCTCCTCCCAACTATCAATCGTCACCGGACTTCTGCTGTTCGTTGGATAAAATTGGATCTCCGATCGTACTCAGACCTCCAGTGAACTTTCGCATAACTATTGACGCCAGATTTCTAATATATGTCATATCAATCCGAAGTTTAGCAAGATCATCAACATATTCTATTCAAATTGTCTCCGAGTAGAAGAACGGGTCAACTTTTGTAACCCATTCAAACAATAGTTAAATCTTTTCAACTGGGCGAGGTCCCGTGAATTTTCCCCTTTTAGGTTTTTCCAAATAAAAATTTTGGTATTTCCCTATCTTTTCAATTATCTGTTTGGGTGCTGAAGTTTCGCTTACCGCTAAGGCGTAAATTGTTCCAGTATATCACTGCAAATTTATCAGCCCATAATAGTGGCACCGAATGTGGGAAATGCTTAGCAACTTCCACTATTGCAGGCTTTCATCCTCCTTTGAAGATTGTCTAATAGGAGTTGTAAGACCGTCAATCTTTGGTAAAGGCTCAACCCTCCACTGTAGGCTCCCATCTTCCTATGAAGATTGTCCAGTAAAAGTCGAAAGACCATCAATCTCCGGCAATAATTGATCTTCCATGAATTTTTCAGACCGCAACAGTTTAGCATTGTCAATTTTTCATAGGCGATGCCAAACTATTTCAGGCTGAAAAAGTCACGGTGATAGAGTAAAAGGATTTTATGCAATGCTTTAAAAACCGGACCGGACCGGCCGGTCCGACCGGTTCAACCGTGAACCGGTCCAAAGGCCGGTTCGGTTTAACCTGAAAACCGGCTTATCTTCAAACCGGCCGGTTTTGTCCAAAACCGCCGGTTCAACCGGTGAACCGGCGAACCGGTCACGGTTCTCTTGAACCGGCCGGTTCAAGTTTTATATTTTTTAATATTTAAATTTTAAATAACTTATTTTGAAATATTAATTAAAAAATATTTGTAACTAAATTTCAAATTTGAAATGCTTTATTTTAAATTAAAAAATTTCAAACAAGCATTTCATGAAGGGAAAGTCTAGTACTACTACTTTCTATCTCAAAAGCCAATATATAGTAAAAGCTTCACCAAGGGAAAGTCTCCCAAGTGATGTGGGACTAAAAAATCTAAAGCTCCTATGTCTTTCTTCTCAACTTTCAAGTTTGCAACATACACTATTCATTTTAAAATAAATTTTTTAAATAATATTTTTATGATGAAATAATATTTTTTTTAATTAATAATATTAAATAAATTATATTCATCATTTATTTTTTTATGTACCATAAATATTAATTAATTTATTTATTATTTATAATAAATGATTTTATTTAACCTCAATAATTTATAAATGTAAAATAATAATATGAATCTAATATATAAATTATAAATATATAACACAAATTAAGGATTGTTTATATTAAACTTATTAATTCATTTGTAAGTTAATTCTTTGTTAAATTTAAATTAAATTTAAAAATTGAATATGTTTAAATTTAAAATTATATAAGATATTAGTAATGTGTGAATTAAATTTATTTTTTAATTAAAAAGTTATATTATTATATGATTTTTATATCATCTAAATTGTATTTATTACGTCATCTGGTTCGACCCCGGTTCGACCGGTTGAACCGGTCGAACCATGAACCGCTCTCTCTACCGGTTCGTTGCCCGGTCCGGTTTTCACAACCTTGATTTTATGTCTTAACTATAAACGCAAATTCATCGCACAAATGGATAATTGAAATGATAAAGAAACATCTATTTTTTTACATGAAAAATTAAAAAAAAGGGGAAAAAATCACATGATTTTGTCAAATCGAAATGATTCCACTAATGTTTAAACAACTTACAGTAGACGAACCACCCCTTAACTCAGGGCCAATATAAATACAATGCGTTGAAGACATTGTCAAACTTCGGATGGATATGTTCAGTTCTCTAAACTTTTTTCAAATTTAGCTTAATGTCTGCTTAATGTGGAGTCTATTATAATTTTTAAGAGTGATATTTTAATTATTTTAACCAAAATAACAAAATACTTTATTTGATGATTTGTGATGATTTTTTTTAAATTTTATATCATTCTTTTGGCATTTATGTGACTAAATGGTTTCAAAAATATGTGATTCTAATTACAGTAGAATTCTCTTCGTTGACATGCTTGCTTTGAATATATGCATGCAAGATTTGAAGATCGTTTTGTCCTCTGTTTATGTCACAAAAATTCTTTAGTTGTAAGTTTGTAATTCTTTACAGTACATTGTTGTGGTTGAAAAATTACTTTGAAGCATCAATAAATAAATTTTTTCGGGTACTTGATGTTGTTGCAATGAGAACTCATTGATTTATATCTCTTAATATTTTTTTTGGGTACTTGTTGTTGACCTCGATTTTCGTTCAAGTGTCATTGATGGCCTTTGATTGATTTAATCAAGCCCATAAGGCTCAATTCGAGTATAAATCAGCTCGAGTTGAGTCGAATTAGGCTCGATCGGGTTCGATTAGTCCGCCTTGGCCACATCGAGTTTGTTATGATTTGAGTCGTCATTTTATTTAAATTTAATTGGGTTAATTTGACCAAATTAAATTAAATTTTGAATTGACTCGGATCTAATTTTGAGCTTAAATTTATTATTAAATCAAGCAATTAAATCGATGGCTAAATTATCTCAATTCCCTTCTAATTAGCCTTAGGATGAATCCTAGCCGTATATCTAAGGGTTTGATCATTTAAATACTCTTTTAGGGCTTCATGAGAGGGGTGGGCTTCTATTCTCTCCCTAGCCACTCTCAACCCTAACTTCTTGGTGTGAGAGCTCTTCCAACCTCTCTCCACCTTCTTCCACTCAAATCCACCGCTAAAACTCCGCCGGCGGCGATCTTCCGGCGAGATCAAGGCTAGATCCATCCAAGGCCTCAATCCGGTTGATCTAGAGTTCGTTTGTTCGTGATTTCAACTAGAGATATATACGAGGACAATCTACAAGCTCAACTGTTTGAAGACCTTGAAGATCTAACGGTAAGAATTTCTCAAAACACTTTAGATCTAGGTCACAACACATAGGTCTAAGTAATTTTTTATATACCTCATTTTAGAATGCGAAATCGCTCCCCTACGAATGCTCTTCATTCGTTTTACACATATTTAAAATTTCATTATATTTTGTTGTCTCGATCGAGAGAGTGAATTTTCTTTTTCTCTTTTTTTTATTTATTTATTTTTTTTGAAGGACTTAAATAAATTTAAAATTATTTTTAAATCTATAAAAAAAATATATAATACATATAATATGTCATTTTCTTCATGATTTTGTACTTTTTATTTTAAAATTAAAATTATTTTTTAAATAACATATATATATTTTAAATTATTTTATTAAACATAGTTTAAGTATTTAATTAATATTTAAATTTAAATGAATATTATTTTAATTTATATATAAAAAAATAATAAATTTTTTCATTAATATGTTTTAAATAATTATTTAAAAATATTGTTTTAAAAATAAATTTTATTTATAGTATATTGTATGTTATTTAAATAATTTACATATTCATTTGATATTAATATTTATTCATGTTATGTTATTTTTAAAATAAAAAAAAAATTTAGTATTTATTATTATTATTATTATTATTTAAGAAATATTAATTATGTTTAATACTATTACTATTTTTAAGTTGTTCTTAATTAGGTAATCAATTAAGTGTTTAAATTATTAATTAATATATAATTTACATACTTTCTAAAATTATTATTTTCATTAATTATTTTAAAATATCAGAGAAATTATGATAATTATTTAAACTTAAATTAATAATTACTTACTTTTTTTATTTATTTTAATTTATTAGTTTCCTAAATTACTTAACTAGAAATTAATTAATTTAAAATTTAAATACTTTCTAAATTTATAAAATTTAATTTATTTTTTTTATATTATTAAATCATTTTAAAATCAGAAATATTATTATTATTTTTATTATTTAATTTGAATTAATATATATTTTTCTATTTTTGAATTATTTGAATTAATTAATGACTTAAATTGCCTAATTAACTTAAAGTCTAATTATTTTCTAAATTTATATAGAAAAAAAAATTAAATATTTCTCATAAATTTATATCAGAGATTTATAATCATTATTATTATTATTATATAAATTTAAATTAATAATTGTTTGATACTTTAAATAGTTTCCTTATATTACTAATTACTTCATTTACTAAATTGATATTAATTGATTTAAAATTTCAATACTTTCCTAATTTATAAACATTATTTTTATTAAATTATTTTGAAAAATAAGAAATTTTTTTATTTAATATCATTTTTTTTATTTTAATAAATATTTCTTATTTCAAATACTTTCCTTAATTATTAATTACTTAAATTACTTAATTAATAATCAATTAATCTAAACTTTAATTACTTTCCAAACTTATGAAATTTTATTATTATTTATTAAATTAATTAAAATTACAGAAGATTTAATAATTAATTTAATTATTATTTTTAAATTATTTAAGAAATATATATATTTTAAATACTTTATACTTTAAAAATTCATAACTTTCTCGTTTCAAATCCGCTGTCGACACACAGCACCTTATTTTGAACGTATTTGAATTCTGTACATCGTGAAGTCTGCATTGTACAAAAAATTTCAGTATATATGTATTTATTTTGAAAACAGTAAAACTGTATTATTTTAAAATATTATTTTTATATTCAAACTTCGAAAATTAATAACTTTCCTGTTTTAGATCCGTTGTCGACGCACAGCACCTTGATTTGAACGTATTTGAATTCTGTACATTCTAAAATTGGTTTCACTCAAAATATTTGAATTTGTATGCAGTTATTTTCAAAACAGCAAAATAACACTATTTTAAAATTATTTAATTATCGTCTTTAAATTTTGAAATTGCGTAACTTCTTCGTTTTAGGTCCGCTGTCGATGCACAGCACTTTATTTTGGGTGTGTTTTGAATTCTGCATAGTTTAAGACTATTTTCAGATAAAAACTATGTTTATAATTTTTGTTATTCCAAAAACAGTAAAAAGTATTATCTTAAAATATTATTTTATAATTTTTAAACTTCGAAAATTCGTATCAGAAACATAATAAAATAATATTTTAAGATAATACTGTTTTACTATTTTTGAAATAACAGAAAATATAAACATACTTTTTATCTAAAAATAGTCTTAAATTATGCAGAATTCAAAATACACCCAAAACAAGGTGCTGTGAATAGACAGCGGACCTAAAACGAAGAAGTTACACAATTTTAAAGTTTAAATACGATAATTAAATAATTTCAAAATAGTGATATTTTGCTGTTTTGAAAATAACTGCGTACAAATTCAAAAATTTTGAGTGAAACTAACTTTAAAACGTACAGAATTCAAATACGTTCAAATCAAGATGCTGTGCGTCGACAGGGGATCTAAAACGGAAAAGTTATTAATTTTTGAAGTTTGAATATAAAAATAATATTTTAAAATAATACAGTTTTACTGTTTTCAAAATAAATACATATATTCTAAAACTTTTTGTACAATACAGACCTCAAGATGTACAGAATTTGAATACGTTCAAAATGAGGTGCTGTGTGTCGACAGCGGATTTGAAACGAGAAAGTTATGAATTTTTAAAGTTTAAAGTATTTAAAAAAATATATATTTCTTAAATAGTTTAAAAATAATAATTAAATTAAATATTAAATCTTCTGTAATTTTAATTTATTTAATAAATAATAATAAAATTTCATAAGTTTGAAAAGTAATTAAAGTTTAGATTAATTGATTATTAATTAAGTAATTTAAGTAATTAATAATTAAGAAAAGTGTTTGAAATAGGAAATATTTATTAAAATAAAAAAAATTAAATTAAATAAAAAAAATTCATATTTTTCAAAATAATTTTATAAAAATTATTTTTATAAATTAGGAAAGTATTGAAATTTTAAATCAATTAATATCAATTTAGTAAATTAAGTAATTAGTAATATAAGGAAACTATTTAAAGTATGAAACAATTATTAATTTAAATTTATATAATAATAATAATAATTATAATAAATCTCTGATATTTTAACATAATTATGAGAAATATTAAAATTTTTTTTCTATACAAATTTAGAAAATAATTAGATTTTAAGTTAATTAGGCCATTTAAGTCATTAATTAATTCAAATAATTCAAAAATAGGAAATTATCTATTAATTCAAATTAAATAATAAAAATAATAATAATATTTTCGATTTTAAAATGATTTAATAATATAAAAAAAATAAAATAAATTTTATAAATTTAGAAAGTATTTGAATTTTAAATTAATTAATTACTAGTTAAGTAATTTAGGTAACTAATAAATTAAAATAAATAAAAAAAAGAAAGTAATTATTAATTTAAGTTTAAATAATTATCATAATTTCTATGATATTTTAAAATAATTAATGAAAATAATAATTTTAGAAAGTATGTAAATTAATTATTAATTAATAATTTAAACACTTAATTGATTACCTAATTAAGAACAACTTAAAAATAGTAATAGTATTAAACATAATTAATATTTCTTAAATAATAATAATAATAATAATAAATACTAAATTTTTTTTATTTTAAACGAATTCTAGATCAACCGGATTGAGGCCTTGGATGGATCTAGCCTTGATCTCGCCGGAAGATGGCCGCCGGCGGAGTTTTACTGGTGGATTTGAGTGGAAGAAGGTGGAGAGAGGTTGGAAGAGCTCTCACACCAAGAAGTTAGGGTTGAGAGTGGCTAGGGAGAGAATAGAAGCCCACCCCTCTCATGAAGCCCTAAAAGAGTATTTAAATGATCAAACCCTTAGATATACGGCTATGATTCATCCTAAGGCTAATTAGAAGAGAATTGAGGTGATTTAGCCATCAATTTAATTGCTTGATTTAATAATAAATTTAAGCTCAAAATTAGATCCGAGTCAATTCAAAATTTAATTTAAATTGGTCAAATTAACCCAATTAAATTTAAATAAAATGACGACTTAAATCATAACAAACTCGATGTGGCCAAGGCGGACTAATCGAACCCGATCGAGCCTAATTCGACTCAACTCGAGCTGATTTATACTCGAATTGAGCCTTATGGGCTATATTAAATCAATCAAAGGCCCTCAATGACACTCGAACGAAAATCGAGGTCAACACTTGTCATATTGTTATGTATTTTTTTAACCTTTGTTGTAAATTGTAATATTATATGGATGTGTTTATATTTGAAGTATCGTTAAAAAATGAACTTCATCTTAACTTGATATCAATTTTGGGTATCAAAAATGGTAAATCCAAACATCTCAGTTATTGGTGACACTAGTGATGTAAGTGAGCTTAGTCGGCTCGAACTCAACTCATTAATGAGCTCGGTATTGGAGTTTATTGAGTTTTGAGTTCAAGCTCGATCTAGTAATTGAGCTCGTTTACTCAACGGAGTTGAGTTCCAGCTCATTCTGACTCGACTCGTTAGCTTGTCAAACTACTTGATTTTAAAATATATTTTTAAAAATTTTTAATATATCATTTTCTTAAAAACCTTTTAAGATAACAAAAACATAAACGAGTCGAGTTCGAGATTTTCAATTTCGCCTAGCTCAAGCTTGAATTTTATACAATGAGTAGAGTTTGAGCTCATTAAATGAGATTGAGCTCGAGTTCGAGCTCAGCATGAGCTGAATGAGCTCAACTCGATAATATTACTACTCGACTCGACTTGTTATCCCCCAGGTGACACCATTGAAATCATTTGGAATGAGCTACACTTGATAGGGAAGTTACATCATTGGAACACAATTTTATGGGGAAGAAATCCATTAAAATAAGAGTTTGAAGGTTAAAATGCTTTAGAAAACTCCAAAAAATTTTGGCCACAGTGATGAAGAGTGTATCAATATGAATTAGGTCTAATAGTTCTTTATGTGATTTTGAAATAAGATTTTTTTTTTTCAGCCGTGATATAATATATTTTTATATATATTAATATATAAGTTTAATTGATATTTACAATTAAAAATTTAAAATTAATGATAATCTTCGTATAAGAGATTCATCTTTTTTTGAGAACTCATCCCCCATAGGAGATTAACTCCGCCAGATATTTTTGAGGTAAATTTGAAAATTTCAGGCCTTATTAAAATTTCAATTTTGTACTATTTGAATAAATGTAGTTGGGCTCACTGTACAGTGGAGCCATCCCATATGGATTCAGACAGAATTATGCACCAAATTCATTTTTTAATAGATCTTTATTTGAAATCGGCTAATATCTCCTACATCTTGGCCAGTTGCTTGTATTTTGCTGGTTGCTCTGATGTTTCCTTGAAGGCGCCATCTGTGGGCAAATTATTACGTCCAGTGTCTGAATTTATCCGGACATCAATCCAGACGCGTTACATCACCCAAATACACCGGGCCCCAGTGTATTTGGGTGATGTGGCGCGTCTGGATTGGATGTCCGGACGTCCGGTGACTGGACATAATAATTCACCCCATCTGTGAGAGTGTTCAGTGATTTGTCTGGCTAGTACTTAGTCAAATTTTAATCCCTATTTCTCAACCAAGGTTTCAAAATTGTTTTTTTCAAAAGAACTTATATGAGAGTAAAATTTTGAAAAAACAGTGAAAAAGATGTTTTTCAAACACTTTTTTTTTATGGAGTCCTTTTTTAAGATAAAAAAAAGTAAAAAAAAAATTCAAATAAAGCCTCGATTAAAATAAAATTATGCTCAGTTAACTTGTATTTGTTCTTATAATATAAGAGTTATTTAATATAATTTAAAATTTTGATTCATAATTTTTTTTTTTGATTTTGTCGGCTTTCTCATCTTAATAGATTATGGTTTCATTTGGGTTGATTTTCTTACTGCTTCTTAAAGTAGTTTTTTAATACAAAAATTACTGGTTTAAGAAGCAATGAAAAAGCTGTCCCAAACGAAATCTAAATCTAATCATCAAAATTTAGCAAGCTAACTATCATATCCATCACCTCCATATACTGCTTGCTTTTTATAAGAAAATTTCATAGTTTTTTTGGGTAGACTTGAAGCCAGTTGTGGATTGGATTTGAGTTAATTGATTCAGTCAGGATTTCAATTTGATTTGAAAGCTATTTGGGTTTGATCTCAATTATGCAAGGAAAACAAATTTTTTTACAGAATTTGCATCTGATGTTTTACTCCTTTCTTCTTGTGCTGCTTACTGGATCTTCTTTTTTTTTTTGGTAGGGGCCGTGTGTATGCGAACCCCCCCAGAATAAGTTATGATGTCCACTCTGCCACTTGGGCAGATGGTAGATCAGAGCATCTTCAACTTCAGATCTAGTAAGCAGCAATTTTTGGAGAAAATATTTGATTTTAATTTTTAAGATTATCATATTCTAATTGATATACTTGTAAAATATAATTTTTATCATGAAAATTTTAAAATATAACAAAAACAAAAATATGATAAAAAGTAAAAGCTATCATATATTACTAATCTTAAAGCGGTGTGCAGCCAATTTTCATCTGTTTGTTGATAACTTAAACTATCTTGGATTTAAAACTTATATATCTGTTATGTGTACAAGTTTATGTTTAATTTGCTCCAAAGTCTCAATAAAAGAAAAATCTTAAAAGCAGAAATTGGTTCCAACTCTCACCTCTACCATCTTAAAATTGTCCGGCC
Source organism: Dendrobium huoshanense (assembly GCA_016618105.1). Lineage (NCBI taxonomy): Eukaryota > Viridiplantae > Streptophyta > Magnoliopsida > Asparagales > Orchidaceae > Dendrobium > Dendrobium huoshanense. The sequence continues at coordinate 26,322,843 of CM028356.1, read as the reverse complement.
CATCTAGAGCAAGAGAAATAATTCTGTGTGGAGTCCGGAAGAGAAGAATTGTCCGGAATATGAGTGTACACACAGCGTGTATAAACATTTGACACACTATGCACAAATATGTACACTCACATATCCGAACAATTTTTCCAATCCAAACTCCACACAGAACTATTTCCAATAGAACTTTACACATGGCCATTAGCCTATTATTCTCAATGGTTCTACACCATATTGAGGCAGGGTGACGATCCAGAGATGAAGGGAACTATTGTCATCAGAATCACCTAAAACTTCTGAGCTCTGAAAGCTCGTGCTCTTGTAACAGATTCTAGTTTATAAGCAATATTAATGATATATGCTATATTGAATGGAGTTCGAGCATATTAGCTGACATTATTGTAGATTGTAATTAGGCCCCGGTATATATAGTATTTATGTTTTTCAGGGTAGAAAAGTTTCTCTCAACCCTACAGAAAAGTTCTATAAGAGGGTGGTGAGGTATTTAATGCTTTATGACACATAATGTTGGCCATTAAAAATGAAGCGCAATATTAAGTTAAATGTTATAGAGATGAGGATGCTCGGGTGCATGAGTGGCTCTTTTTTTTTTTTTCTTTCTAGAATGGAATATCCACCTAATGTCACCCTTGAAAGAGCGTTTGACAGCGTGATTAATCCTCGGCTACCTAGAAGATGCACCCATCCTAGAAATCTACTGGCCCGCACTTGATTGGATCTCACTTAAGAGGCACTATCGCTTGAGGGGAATCGAGTACGGGTTGGGAGGTTTTCAACCGTAGTCGCCCACCAACCAAACTAAGCAACGGTAGATATGGGGTTTAGGATTTAGGGTATATACAAGATTTGAAACGAGCATATACGTGAAAAGGTTGGAGTAACTCTAGTTGAAGAAAAGATTAGAGAAAGCCTCCTTAAATGATTTGATGACATAAAACGACGACCTTCTGAAGATCCGATTAGAAGAATAAATGTATTAAATTTGACATGTGTTAAAAAGTTAGAGGTAGACCTAAAAGGTTTTAATTGGAAAATATTAGAAATGATATTTTTTTTATTAGATTTAAATAAAAAATTTGACTTTTAACGGGATATAATGAAAAAAAATATTCATATATCCAACCCCATTTAGTGGGATAAAAATTTGATAATGTTAGTGTAGGGTGATATAATATGTTCAATTTTGAACCATCTAAATACCTATGGTGAGCCCAAATAACAACAGATTATCTTTTATATTTTAACAAAAAAAATATTCATGTAAAAAGATCCCTGAACTTTGATTTAAATATATATTTTATCTTTAAAATGATTATAATAATATCAGTTTTGTTTTATAAATTTTAGCATTATTTAATTATTTAAATACCACATGCCTGACGAAAAATTAATCAGATGCTCCTACAACGCAATTTATTCAGAGCTATAGGCTATGAACAGTGCAGTTCAGTAGTTTACCTTTTCCAACACTTTATTGAGAGATTACTAAGTGCCGAGTCGGACCGTCGGACCGTCGGACCGAAGTTATGTACAGTGTGCGCAGTTAAAATATTGTGCTGAATAGTTACTGCACCACGGTGCTTTTACAGCACAAACAGGGCGATTCTCCGATAAGAACTGCACGTAATAATCTCTCCTTTAGAAGGCAGGAGAACAAAACTGCTTTGGAGGATTCGTTGTCCTTAGCAACAATAGATGAGAAGAAAGGTTAATATACGCAAGAAGCAAACATCATTAGTTTAATCAAACCCGAAACACCCCAGTCAAAAGCAAGAAAAAAGCATTGAGAAAATCCTATGATAATAAAAGCTGTATCCAACCCTGTCTCGTCTGTTCGGTTGCCACAATTTTTTATCTCGAAATCACGGAGAAAATCGACATTCGATGGACGGATGCACTTTTACCATCAAAATTGATTAAGATAATTAAATGTTTTAAGCGTTCAGTCAAACGCAGAAGGAAGCTCATAAATTCTGATCCAAAACTTGAGTAAATTGGAACTATATATACATAAGGAATTGGAAACTTGCCAACTAAATTTCAACATTCCTTTTCAATTTCCTACTTTCAGTGTAGTCAATCTTTGCCTCCCCTGGATCTATTTACAGTTACCGAAATTAAGCTGGTAGATCGTCCCATTTCCAACCTCCCGCCGCCGGCTAAACAAGAGCAGGCGAAAGAGGGGAAAACGAGAAGGGAGAGGGGAACGATGATGGGGAAGGGGAATCGCCGGAATCGGAGTCTTGAATGCCGGAAGCGGCCCACAACCGGAGATTGAAGGTTTCCTGCATCTCCTCTGGGATGAGTGGCGTCCGGCAGAGAGGGCAGGTTCGCTGATCGTGCTGCATCCACCGATCGAGACAACATCGATGGAATACATGGCGGCAGTTGCTTAGACGCCGTACCTCCTCCCAAGGTTCGATCTCATAAAGGCAGACAGCACAGCCGTCCGCCATTGGCCGCCGATCGATCTCCCCTTCTCCGGTGAGGAGGTCCTCAAAGCGAACCACGGGGAGGATCTCCTGGATCAGCATCGCTGAGACGGATTGGAACTCCGGGGGTTGGTATCTGGTGCTACGGTGTGGGGTTTCGGTGGGTGGATCGGGCCATGGGGCGTCGGAGTCAAGGAGGTCGCCGAGGCCAACAGCGTCGAAGGCCGACGAGATGATTCGCCGCAAGAAGCCGAGGAAGAAGAAAAACTGGAGTAGGAGCTTTGGAAGCAGAAGCTCCGAATAACCAACAGGAAACCCCATGGAGGAGGAGGAGAGATTTGGTGGTTAGAGAACCGCCTTTCACTTGCTCTCTTTAAAGAGAAAGTCTAGACGGTAAGACTCTTCTCAATTTCTAGGCAGCGAAGGCCGATCGAAGCTGCTGGGCTTGGCGTTTATATAGCGGACCGCTGGGGCCATTTTCTTTAAAAAATTGCTTTTAAGTATTTTTTCTCATTAAAATTAAAAAATTACTTTTCAGCTAAAATTTGAATCCTCTTAAATTAAATTTTATCAAGCTAAAATTTATAATTATTTTAAGATGAGTATAATATATATATATAAACACTTTTATATTCTAATTGTGAATAATCCGATCTTATTTATTTGTGAGAAAGAAAAAATTCTTGTTTCTCCTATTCTATAATAAATTTTTACAAATAGGTTAGGCCATATAATTTTTTCTTCTTAAAATTTCCATGAAAAAAATTTTTGTTTACCACAAATTTTTTTTTTTACGTTTTGGAATTTTAAAAAATGTTAACATATTTAACAACAACTCTATTGATGTAAATTTATAACTAGTAATAATAATAATCGATGCGTCATCACATAATTATCTTGATCGGCACGAATCTCGGAGCAAAACTCGATCTGGAAACTTCAAAAATTAATTCAGGGAGCACCCGAACTCTGATTTCAGCGAGCTTATTGTCAAACTGAGCGTCTCGGAAATACGAATCCAACGACACCAAATTCAACTCAATCCGAGTCCAAATGAGCCCAAATCAAGCACCTGAAGACCTGTTGGAAAGTTCAAACCACAATTTGAGTTACCAAACGGTCTCTGATTTTAACGAGCTTATACTCGAATCGAACGGCTCGACGAGACGAATCCAACGAATTTAAGATCAACGAATTCCAACATCATTAAGGCCTTCAAAGATCTAACGAACGGTGCATGATCAAAGGGTTCAACATCAACTGTCCATTCAACCACTCCCTATTCGCCCCTGATTTCACACATATTTAGAAGTCATGCAACTCCAGAAAATCTATAAATAGAGCCATCATTCTTCACAAAGAGGGAGAAAGAGAAGAGAAGAAGAAGATAAGAAGGAGAATCAGCTCCTCCTCGACCACCGCGGGAGTTCGTCCTGCCGTCCGAACACACCGGGATTCTACGTGATATTCAGGAGAACGCCGAAATCCTGCCCAACTTCCACGTGATGCTGAAATTCTTCCCAATTAACAACAGAGTCCCCTCCTGACGACGAAACTCCGCCCAAGTGAAGCCGGAGTTATCCTCTGTCACCAACAGACGTCGGACTTCTACCCGACATCGGACCTTCACTCTTTGCCAAGTTTCTACCCGACGCCGGACTTCTATCGGTTATCGGACTTCCCTGGACGTTTATGCAAAGATTGATTTCTTTCATTTGTTGGACTTCTACCTGATGTCGTCCTAGTGATCTTCGTCGTCAAACAACAGTTCTTTCCGACATCCGTCGTCCGTCGACTACAGTCCTTCCAACCTCCGTCGCCAGCGGACTACAGTCCTCCTGACTTACGTCGCCCGCCGACTGTAGTCTTTCCGACGTCTGTCGTCTGTCGACTATGGTCCTCATGACTTACATCGCCCGCCGACTACAGTCTTTCCAACCTCCGTCGCCAGGCGACTACGGTCCTCCTGACTTACGTCGCCCACCGACTACAAGCCTTTCGATCTCCGTCGCCCGTCGACTACGGTCCTTCCGACCAAACGAACACGTCAACAATGACTCTTTGTATTAACATCATGTAATGTACTCCATAAGATGTACATCAAGCTAAGGCCTTCTCCTAAAGAAGGACCTCATTTGTAATCAACTACAATATTAGTGGATTCATTCAAACTGGGCTAGGCCTCATGGTTTTTCCCCCTTTTCAGGGGTCTTCCACGTAAAAATCTTGGTGTCTCATAAATGCTAGACCCTCTGTCTTTATCTGATTGCGTTCCGGATTTTCGTATAATGCTAAGACGTTAAATCTTATATTTCTCTACCGCCACGAATACTCCTGGACGCAACAATAATAATAATAATGTAAAATAATTTTGTTAAAATAAATTAATATCAATTTTTGATTTCATTTAAAAATTAAAATATTTAATACATAAATATAAAAAATAGATATTTGATACATAAATATATAAAAGCTTAATGCATATATAAATACCCTTTATATTAATATGAGAATGGTGCCTCAAAGGATAAGAAGTTTGGAATCTGTTGTTCCCTCTTGGGTGAATTAAAGTGGGGCACTTGGAACCTGCGGTACAACACACCGGGCAAGGCTGACGTGCTGTAGGGAAAGTTGCGAGAAGAGGCGTTGCACCGCTTTAATAATTAAAGTGATGACTGATGAGGCCAGTTTACTGAGAGCGACCACGGTCCACGGCTGACTAATTAGCCCGGGCGTGGAACATGAAGGGCTTTCGACTCCTGGATTTTGAACCCCTTAACGTGAAATTTATGGCAGATACATATTTGTTATTAATTATTTTTTTTCCAGCAAAAGTGGTGAAAATCCAAATAAATAAACTCGAATAATGCTCGTTTTTTAAAACTTAAAATACTAATATTATTTTATCATTTTTATTATATATAGGTGCTTATAGTCATATTAGCTATATTTTATGGTTATATATGTATTCAGGTGCTAGTTCTTCGATAATATTTTATATTATTATTTTCAAACTGTGAAAACATCAATGTTCTAAATAGGGGTCAAATAATATATCATCTTGATCAAGTTATAAACTAGAGACATATTTGAATTCGAAATTTTCATAATTAAATTTGGGATCATTCAAACTCCATTCTCAGCAACCTTACAGGCAAAGTTAGGGGTGTCAATATTTGACACGACACGAAAACCGGACCCGACCCGAAAAATCCGGGTTGAACCCGACCCGATTTCAAAACGGGTCGGATTCCAGAAATTGACCAGTTTAAAAAATGGGTCGGGTTCGGGTTGACCCGTCGGGTTGCCGGGTCAACCCGCCAACCCGTTAAATTCAAAAAAATTCAAATCCTGCGCTGCCCGCCCGCATTGCCCGCGCGCTGCCCGCCGCGCTGCCCGTCGCGCTGCCCTCTGCGCTGCCTGCCGCACTGCCCACCCGCGCTGCCCGCGAGCAGCCCGTGCCCGCTGCCCGCCGCTGCATGCCCCGGCACCCCGCGTGCTCGCTGCCTGCCCCAAGCACGCGCCCGCTGCCTGCCCTGCGCAGCCCCCGCGCACGCGCCGAGCTGCCCGCCAGCGCCCGCGCCCTCTCGCGTCCGCTCCGCTCGCCTCCGCCCCCGCCCCCGCCCCCCCGCCTTCCGCCTGCCGCCGTTCCGGCGCCGGCAAACCCAAAATCGGGTCGGGTCGGGTCAACCCGGCAACCCGCCGGGTCGGTTTAGGGTCGACCCGTTTGAACCCGAATCAGTTCCGGGTTTGACCCGTGACCCGAAATTGACACCCCTAGGCAAAGTGAATGTCTCGACAAGACAAACACAATGACATCAAAACCGGCTCAATCCGAGTCCAAAAGGGCTCAAAACTAAGAGACTGTGTCATATTTAAAATTGTTCGTATTTCAAAGCAATAATTGGATGACTAAATAATCTTCAAATATAGCATGCTCGATTTTTCTAGCACCTAAAAAATTATATATAGATGTTTGCAATCATATAAATCATGTACATATTGACATATATGATATAGGTATGTTTATACAATTCCGCTATAATTTGGACTATACATAAGTGTCTATAGCCCTTTGAATTCAATTATCAACTCATCTTATTTAGCACAAGTAATCTATGTATTTTCTAACTGTTGCGTCCTGGAGCATTCGCGGCGGTAGAGAAATATTTAGTTTAACGTCTTAGCATTGTACGTAGATCCAGCACACAAGCAGATAAGTGAGAGGGTGTAGCGTTCATAAGAGACACCAAAGTTTTTACGTGGAAAACCCCTGAAAAAAGGGGGAAAAACCATGGGGCCTGGCCCAGTTTGAATGAATCCACTAGTATTTATAGTCGATTACAAATGAGGCCTTTCCTTAGGAGAAGGCCTTGGATCGATGTAGCAATATACATCATATAGATTGCATTACATGGTATGAGTGACATATACATGTTCGTTTGGTCGGAAGGACCGTAGTCGGCAGGAGACCGGGGTCAGAAAGACCATTGTTTGTTAATGGAGGTCGGAATGACCATAGTAGGCGACGGAGGTCGGGAAGACCGTAGTCGGTAGGAGACTGGGGTCTGAAAGACCTTTGAATGTTGATGGAGGTCGAAAGGACCATAGTAGGCGACGGAGGTCGGGAAGACCGTAGTAAGCAGGAGACCGTAGTCGGCCGGAGACCGTAGTCGGCCGGAGATCGTAGTCGGCCGGAGACCGTAGTCGGCAGGAGACCGTAGTCGGCCGGAGACCGTAGTCGGCAGGAGACCGTAGTCGGCCGGAGACCGTAGTCGGCAGGAGACCGTAGTCGGCCGGAGACCGTAGTCGGCCGGAGACCGTAGTCGGCCGGAGACCGTAGTCGGCAGGAGACCGTAGTCTGCCGGAGACCGGGGTCAGAAAGACCGTTGTCTGTTGATGGAGGTCGGGAAGACCGTAGTTGGTAGGAGACAAGGAGTCAGGTGTTAATCCCAGTGTCACTTGGAAGATCAGATGTTGATGGTTTGGCCTTGAGTAGGAGGTCGTGTCACGACCCGACCCGACGGGAACGGATCCCGCCCGAGCCGGATCGCGACGAGAGACCTTCATATCCAGGATCTGGCTTTGGATTAGGTTACTGAACTGATCTTCCAAGTACTTAACTCAACAGAAACACACAGAACAACAGAGCTACTAAAACATCAAATGCAGCGGAACAAAACATCTATCTTTTCATTTCCTCAAAAATGATCATCTACAGAACAGTACATGGCTTTCAACAGAAAGAAAGACAGAACAGAAAAGCCATGACTGTACAAAAATCAAAAAGTACAAAAGTACCTATACTGATCAGACTCTGAACTCTAGTCCTGAACTTCCTTGCCCTTCCCAGAACCTGAAAACCACCAGAAAGCAAGGGTGAGCTCAACAGCTCAGCAAAGCAACAAACCACCAATCTAAATTCTCAGAAACCAAAACCAAACTTATCAGACAGAAATCAGATCAGAAATCAGAATCGTACGGATCATATCATATCATAATCACAATTTCGTACGGAACAGAACAGATACAGAAAACAGATCAAATACATATAGCTAAATGCCCTGACACTGACAGAATCTCTACGGATTCCGGCCCCTTATACCTCCCTTCCCAGACACTGACTGAATCTCATAGGATCCAGGCCCCTTATGTCTCCCTTTGTGCTCACGGCACCAAAACAGATGTGCTTATAGCACCAGAACAGAATTCATCGGATCCGGAACAGAACAGATATCAGATTTGATCTCATTTCAGATTTTCCGTTTCACTAACTGAATCTCATAGGATTCAGGCCTCTTATAACTCCCTTTTTATAGCTTATATACATAGCATTACAATTCAGAAGAAATCCGGACAATTCAGAAATTACCCAAAAATCGGGCAGCACAACGGCAGTATACAGAATTTACACAAAAATTCCTGCAAAGAAAATTTACCGAATTCGCACAGAACATAGATAATCATATTCCAGAACATTTATTCTACTGCACAGATAATTTTCAATTTCACAGAAAATTGTAGTCTACGAAAAACATCGCCGAATCAAAAATACCCGGACAAAAATCTTCAAAATATAGTCAAAACGTGCACACCCGGCACGGCAACGATATACAGAAACTTACGCGGTAAAAACTGAACCAATCGAAAGATACGGACGAAAAACCGTAACGAAAACGAAATCCGGACAGAAAATACCGCCAACCGCGACGGAACTGAAAATTTAGAAAGACGGAATGTGCCTTACCTCGAGCACAGCAAATTCCTCAACAGTCACTTCGATCGAAAACGGCTCCGCGTCTTCCCGAAATCAACTTTTCCAAATTTCTCTTTTTCTCTCTCCTCAGAGCTGAAATCAGATATTTTTATTTTTAATTTTTCTCTCTCTTCAAATCGTCTGAATTCCTTAAATCATACACATATCGGCCTGGCAGATCGTCCCGATCGTCCTGGACGATCAGACCAAACCAACATCGCCTGGACGATACTCCAGGACGATGATCAGGCCGATCCTTATGAATAGTAACATCGTCCTGGACGATATCCAGATCGTCCCGGACGATCAGACCAAATAGATCGTCCTGGTCAGCTCACAGGGCTATTGCACGGCCGATCCTTATGAACAGTGTTAATCGGCCTGGCCGATGTCCCCGATCGGCCTGGACGATGCCTGCAGAAAATCACCTGGAGCAAAACTGGGCAAATTCTGGAACTGATTTACAACTGATCGTCCCAGGACGATCCAGATCGTCCTGGACGATCCTGGAGCAGATTGTGATATTACAATCTCCCCAACTCAGAAAAATGTCGTCCTCGACATTATCCAATCCAAACTCAGTCAAAACAAGTACGGGTACGACCGTCTCATATCAGACTCCTTTTCCCACGTTGCTTCTCGTGCAGTCCGGTGCTTCCACTGGACTTTAACCAACGGAATCTCTTTATTTCTTAACTTCCGGACGTCGTACGCCAAAATAAGCTCTGGCTCTTCCTTGTACGCCAGATTCTCCTGAATCTCAACCTCATCAGCTGATATCTTCTTCCCAGAGTCGGATACCCACTTCCTCAGAGTGGATACATGAAACACATTATGCACATCCGGCATAGAATCAGAAAGCAATAGGCGATAAGCAGCTTTTCCAATTCTTTCCAAAATCTCAAACGGTCCAACATACCTTGGACTAAGCTTGCTTACCTGACCAAATCTGCTCACACCTTTCATCGGACTGACTTTGACATACACAAAGTCACCAACTTGAAACTCAACAAATCTGTGCTTCTGATTGTAATACTTCTGCTGACGGTCTTGAGCGGCTTTCAATCTTTCTTTTATCAAACTGATCTTCTGAGCAGTTTCATCAGCAAAAGTGGCACCCAAAGTCTGTCTATCTCCGACCTCCGTCAGAGTCAAAGGAGTACGACACTTCCTGCCATACAGAGCCTCGTACGGTGCCATACCGATACTGGACTGAAAACGGTTGTTATAGGCAAACTCAATCAGCGGAATATGATCTTCCCAGCTTCCGCTAAAGTCCAGAACACAAAGCCTCAACAGATCTTCCAATACCTGAATAGTCCTCTCAGACTGTCCATCTGTCTGAGGATGAAAGGCTGTACTGAAATGCAATTTCGTACCCAAGCCTTGCTGAATGCCTTTCCAAAGTCTGGAAGTAAAGCGTCCATCTCGATCAGATACAATCACACGAGGCACACCGTGCAATCTGACTATCTCCTTCACATAAATCTGTGCCAAGCGTTCAACTGAATCCGTCTGTCTGATCGGAAGAAAATGGGCTGACTTCGTCAATCGATCCACAACTACCCAAATAGCATCATGTCCTTGTCTAGATCGAGGAAAACCCATCGCAAAATCCATCGTTACCTCCTCCCACTTCCACTCAGGGATAGGCAACGACTGCAACAGTCCACCTGGTCGCTGATGCTCTGCCTTCACCAACTGACAGGCTTCGCATCTTGACACAAACTCCGCCACATCCTTCTTCATTCCAGGCCACCAGAACAAAAGCTTCATATCAGCGTACATCTTACCACTGCCTGGATGAACAGTGTAGCCTGAATGATGAGATTCATACAGAATCTCCCGCCTCAAATCTCCAAACACAGGTACCCACAACCTGTTCTTACAGAAAATAGCACCAGAATCAGAAATTCGAAGTTCAGGAGTCTTACTAGATCCAATCTGAGCTATCAACTTCGAATACTCAGAATCTGACTTCTGGGCTTCTTGAATCCGTGCTTTCAAAGAAGACTGAATACTCATCTGAGCCAACTCCAAATCACTGGAGGAAATCACCTCCAACTGCAATCTTTCCAAATCACGGATCAGAAAGTCATCACAGGTAAGCTGAATACCTGATAATCCAGAAGACTTCCTGCTCAAAGCATCTGCTACCACATTCGCCTTTCCAGGCTGATACTGAATAGTCAGGTCATAGTCTTTGATCAACTCGAGCCATCTCCTCTGTCTCAGATTCAGATCCTTCTGAGTAAAAATGTACTTCAGGCTCTTATGATCAGTAAACATCTCACATGTGACGCCATACAGGTAATGACGCCAAATCTTCAAAGCAAAAACAACTGCAGCTAACTCCAAATCATGTGTCGGGTAATTCTTCTCATGTGGTTTCAACTGTCTCGAAGCATAAGCAATTACCTGACCATGCTGCATCAGGACACATCCCAGTCCTTTCAGTGAAGCATCACTGAACACCTGAAAACCCTCCGTACCTGACGGAAGTGCTAACACTGGAGCTGAAGTCAAACAATCCTTCAGTCTCTGAAAACTAGCTTCACACTCCGGTGTCCAAACAAAAGGAACCGACTTCTGAGTCAGTCTCGTCAGAGGAGTCGAAATCTGTGAAAATCCTTTCACAAACTTCCTATAATACCCGGCCATGCCCAAGAAACTACGTACCTCAAATACCGTAGTCGGCCTTGGCCAATCAGCAACTGCCTGAATCTTCTGGGGATCTACAAAAATACCTTCTCCGCTCACCACGTGCCCCAGAAAAGAAATACTCTTCAACCAGAATTCACACTTGGAGAACTTGGCATATAGCTGATGCCTCCTCAAAGTCTCCAACACAATCCTCAAATGTCTGGTATGATCATCCTCAGATGCAGAATATACCAGAATATCGTCGATGAAGACGATCACAAACTGATCCAAATACTCCCTGAATACTCGGTTCATCAAATCCATGAAAATAGCGGGCGCATTGGTTACCCCAAAAGGCATAACCAAGAACTCGTAGTGCCCGTACCGAGTACTGAAAGCAGTCTTTACCACATCAGCTTCCTTCACCTTCACCTGATAATATCCGGATCTCAAATCAATCTTCGAAAATACCGAAGATCCGGAAAGTTGATCAAACAAGTCATCTATCCGAGGCAAAGGATACTTGTTCTTGATCGTAACCTTGTTCAAATCTCTGTAATCAATACACATACGGAGTGTACCGTCCTTCTTCTTCACAAACAGAACAGGTGCTCCCCAGGGTGAAACACTAGGGCGCACAAAACCTCTGTCAACCAACTCCTGAAGCTGAACTTTCAACTCAGAAAGTTCTTTCGGTGCCATCATGTACGGAGCTTTCGATATCGGAGCGGTACCCGGAAAAACATCGATAGAGAACTCCACATCTCTATCCGGAGGTAAACCAACCAACTCCTCAGGAAAAACATCCACAAACTCCCGTACCACTGGGATCTCAGAAACAGAACCAACCTCCAGGTTCAGATCCCGCACCGAAGCCAAAAATACTGGGCATCCTTTCTTCCACATCCTGCTCACCTCCAACGCAGAAATCAGACTGGAGAGAACACCTCGTAATCCCTGAAATACAACTCTCTCTCCAGCCACAAGCAAACTCACTTGCTTCTTCAAACAGTCAATCTGAGCCTCATACTGACTCAACCAATCCATGCCCAGAATCACATCATACGAAGAAATCGGCAATCGAATCAAACTCGATTTCCACTTCTTGCCAGAAATCTCGATCTCACACAAATAAAACTGTCGAGCAATCAAAGGATTCCCAGCCGATAAAATCAAAGACAAAGAAACCGGAAGTAAAAGAGAATCCAAATGTAAAATCTCAAAACAGTGCTCGGACAGAAAAGAATGACTCGCTCTAGAGTCAAACAAAACACGACAGGGCTGATCAGAAATGTAAACCGTACCTGTCACAACATCCGGAGCATCACGAGCCTCCTGCTGACTCAAGCTGTAAACTCGTGGCTGAACTGGAACAGGAGCTGAAGCAACAGAACTACTCTGCTCCCTCTGAATCGTAGGTGGTCTCCGTGGTATAGAACTAGAACCACCACCTCTACCAGTAAATCCCTCAGGGCGTGGAGGAACAGTCCTCGGTCTTCCTGCTGCTGAACCAACAGGTCTGACGAAGCCCTCAGATCGCTGCTCATATCCCATCTGTGGACATTCTGCAATCCTATGTCCCGGCTGACCACATCTGAAACAAAGACCAGCTATCCTGTAGCACTGGCCATGGTGTCGCCGTCCACAACTCTGGCACACAGGTGCCGTACTGACAGATCCAGAACTAGTCGTACTGGTAGCAGTACCAGACGATCCTCCGCTCCTTCTGGAATCTCCAGATCCAGAACCAGAAACAAACCTCCTCTTCCCAGAAGAACCACTGCCAGATGTCTCACCTCCAAATCTCTTCCTACTCGCAGTCCACCGCTGCTGAGTAGTCGTCATGTCATTCTCAATCAGACGAGCTCGCTCCACAAGCTCAGAGAAATCAGTGATCCTGAATGGTATCAAAGGCTGCCTCAAAGTGTCTCGTAATCCTCTCAAAAACCTGTAGCACCTCTCAGCAGAAGTGCTAACCAGCTGCGGAGCGTACCTGGCTAATGCAGTAAACTCAGCCTCGTACTACATCACCGTCTTGCTCCCCTGAACCAGCCTCAGAAAACTCTCCTGCATCTGCTGTCGTGCAGAAGGGGGAACAAACCAGTCTCTGAACACCTCAGTGAACTCTTCCCAAGTGATCAAAGAGTTCAATCTGCCCTGAAATCTGGCTGCCTGCTGGCCATCCCACCAGTGCTCAGCCTCTCCGTCCAACAGAAAAACAGCTAACGGAACCTTCCTGTCTGCAGGACACTGCATCCCGTCAAAAGTCTTCTCTAATCGCCTCAGCCACTCCTCGGCTGCTCTGGGCTCAACAGCGCCCTCAAATCTTGGAGGCTTCAACCTCAGAAACAACTGCAAATGTCGATCAATGTCCTCAGATCTAACAGTAGAAGCTCTGCTCTGAGTCTCGCTCATCATCTGAGCAACAAGTGAAGCAAACTGTGAAAGCGTGTCAGCACCGACCACTGGGGCTGTACTCCCCACTGGTGCTGCCTGATCGTCACTCTGACCGTCTGTCATGTCTGGGTCTGGCTGATCCATACAGAAAAATCCAGAAAATCCGGAAAACTATCACAAAAACAACACAAAAATAACACAATAAAAAGCCAAACGACCCAAAACTACCTCCCAGACAGACTCACTGATCACTTCCTAGAGCTCTGTTTTACAATCCAACCTGTTTCCAAAACCAGTGCTCTGATACCACAAAAGCTTGTCACGACCCGACCCGACGGGGACGGATCCCGCCCGAGCCGGATCGCGACGAGAGACCTTCATATCCAGGATCTGCCTTTGGATTAGGTTACTGAACTGATCTTCCAAGTACTTAACTCAACAGAAACACACAGAACAACAGAGCTACTAAAACATCAAATGCAGCGGAACAAAACATCTATCTTTTCATTTCCTCAAAAATGATCATCTACAGAACAGTACATGGCTTTCAACAGAAAGAAAGACAGAACAGAAAAGCCATGACTGTACAAAAATCAAAAAGTACAAAAGTACCTATACTGATCAGACTCTGAACTCTAGTCCTGAACTTCCTTGCCCTTCCCAGAACCTGAAAACCACCAGAAAGCAAGGGTGAGCTCAACAGCTCAGCAAAGCAACAAACCACCAATCTAAATTCTCAGAAACCAAAACCAAACTTATCAGACAGAAATCAGATCAGAAATCAGAATCGTACGGATCATATCATATCATAATCACAATTTCGTACGGAACAGAACAGATACAGAAAACAGATCAAATACATATAGCTAAATGCCCTGACACTGACGGAATCTCTACGGATTCCGGCCCCTTATACCTCCCTTCCCAGACACTGACTGAATCTCATAGGATCCAGGCCCCTTATGTCTCCCTTTGTGCTCACGGCACCAAAACAGATGTGCTTATAGCACCAGAACAGAATTCATCGGATCCGGAACAGAACAGATATCAGATTTGATCTCATTTCAGATTTCCCGTTTTACTAACTGAATCTCATAGGATTCAGGCCTCTTATAACTCCCTTTTTAAAGCTTATACACATAGCATTTCAATTCAGAAGAAATCCGGACAATTCAGAAATTACCCAAAAATCGGGCAGCACAACGGCAGTATACAGAATTTACACAAAAATTCCTGCAAAGAAAATTTACCGAATTCGCACAGAACATAGATAATCATATTCCAGAACATTTATTCTACTGCACAGATAATTTCCAATTTCACAGAAAATTGTAGTCTACGAAAAACATCGCCGAATCAAAAATACCCGGACAAAAATCTTCAAAATATAGTCAAAACGTGCACACCCGGCACGGCAACGATATACAGAAACTTACGCGGTAAAAACTGAACCAATCGAAAGATACGGACGAAAAACCGTAACGAAAACGAAATCCGGACAGAAAATACCGCCAACCGCGACGGAACTGAAAATTTAGAAAGACGGAATGTGCCTTACCTCGAGCACAGCAAATTCCTCAACAGTCACTTCGATCGAAAACGGCTCCGCGTCTTCCCGAAATCAACTTTTCCAAATTTCTCTTTTTCTCTCTCCTCAGAGCTGAAATCAGATATTTTTATTTTTAATTTTTCTCTCTCTTCAAATCGTCTGAATTCCTTAAATCATACACATATCGGCCTGGCCGATCGTCCCGATCGTCCTGGACGATCAGACCAAACCAACATCGCCTGGCCGATACTCCAGGGCGATGATCAGGCCGATCCTTATGAATAGTAACATCGTCCTGGACGATATCCAGATCGTCCCGGACGATCAGACCAAATAGATCGTCCTGGTCAGCTCACAGGGCTATTGCACGGCCGATCCTTATGAACAGTGTTAATCGGCCTGGCCGATGTCCCCGATCGGCCTGGACGATGCCTGCAGAAAATCACCTGGAGCAAAACTGGGCAAATTCTGGAACTGATTTACAACTGATCGTCCCAGGACGATCCAGATCGTCCTGGACGATCCTGGAGCAGATTGTGATATTACAGGTCGGGTCTTAAGCAAGACGTCAGGTCTTCAGCAGGACGTCGGGACTTAACGTCGGGCCTTGAACAAGGCGTCGGGTCTTTGGCAGGAAGTAGGGACTGAGTGTCAGGCCTTGAACAAGACGTCGGGTCTTTGGCAGGATGTAGGGGCTGAGTGTCGGGCCTTGAACAAGACGTCGGGTCTTTGGCAGGACGTCGGGGATGAACGTCGGGCCTTAAGGTGGTGGTCCGGCGAGATTTTGTGGTGGTCCGGCGAGGTTCCTGCGGTGGTCCGGCGGTGGTCCGATGAGATTCCTGTGGTGGTCCGGCGAGGTTCTGCGGTGGTCCGGCGGTGGTCCGGCGGCTGTCGAGGAGGAACTCCTTCCTTCTCTTCTCTTCTTCTCTCTCTTGCTTGGATCTCCCCCCTCATGAGAAATGAGGGCTCTATTTATAGATTTTTTGGAGTGGCATGACCCGTAAATAGGCGTGAAATCAGGGGCGAATAGGGAGTGGTCGAATGGACGGCCGATATTGAATCCTATGATCATGCACCGTTCGTTGGACATTTGAAGGCCTTAGTGATGTCGGAATTCTGTGATCTTGGGCTCGTTGGACTCTTCTCGTCAAGCCGTTCGATTCGAGTATAAGCTCGTTAAAATCGGGGGTCGTTTGGTAACTCAAATTGCGGTTTGAACCTTCCAACAGTGCTTCGGGTCCATGATTCGGACCCAATTGGGCTCGGATTGGGTCAAATTTGGTGTCGTTGGATTCGTATTTCCGAGACGCTCAGTTTGACTGTAAGCTCGCTGAAATCAGAGTTCGGGTGCTCTCTGAATTAATTTTTGAAGTTTTCAACTAGCTTTTGCTTCGAGATTCGTGCCCGATCAAGCTAATTTTTGGAGTACGTATCAGTTGCCCCCCTATTTTCGGACGTCGAAGCTCCAGAAGTCCGAAAATAATTGTTCCGAAATTTTACATTGGCCGAATCGCAAAAAATTGCGTTCCAAAAGTTAAATGCTTGCTCAAACTTGATCGTAGAGGCCTCGTTGAGTTCCGAAAGTGTCAAAATCGAGTCCGGAACGTCGAAAAACGTGTCCGGGGACCCCAAAAAAGTCCGAATCGGACCGTCCAGGCCGAAGATTGGGCCCGGATACGCGTAGGCGGCCGAACCGGCCGGCCGGCCGGCCGCCCGCCGCCCGCCGCTGCCGGCGCCGGCGAGCTGCCGCGCGAACAGGCGCGCCCCTCCTGGGCGCGCGGTTTGGCTGAGGCGGTTTGATTTAAATTTTTTTTTTTTCGCGGGGCCCACATGGATTTAAAAAATTCAGAAAAATCCGAAAAAAATCCAGAAAAATCCAAAAAATTCCGAAAAAATTCAGAAAAATTCAGAAAAATTCAATTTTTTTTTTGAAACTTCTAGAAAACTCTAGAAACTTCCCCCATTCTCTCCAAAAACCTATAAATAGGCCCCTGAGGCCTTTAGAAAAATTGTCCTTCTCCTTTTCTTCTCCTCTTTTCTCTTCTTCTTCTTCTCATTTCTTCTCTTCTCCCTCTGTCCTTTCTATTGAGGCCTTCCCTCGATTTTTCGAGGCCCCTCTCTTGGCAAGGAAGTCCGGAGATTTTCCCTCCTTCTCTTCTCATCTCCCTCTGTCCTTTCTATTGAGGCTTTCCCTCAGTTTTCTGAGGCCCCTCTCTTGGCAAGGAAGTCCGGAGATTCTCTACTTTCCTCATCTCCCTCTGTCCTTTCTATTGAGGCCTTCCCTCAGTTTTCTGAGGCCCCTCTTTTGGCAAGGAAGTCCGGAGATTCTCTTCTTTCCTCATCTCTCTCTGTCCTTTCTATTGAGGTCTTCCCTCAGTTTTCTGAGGCCCCTCTCTTGGCAAGGAAGTCCAGAGATTCTCTCCTTTTTTCATCTCCCTCTGTCCTTTCTATTGAGGCCTTCCCTCAGTTTTCTGAGGCCCCTCTCTTGGCAAGGAAGTCCGGAGATTCTCTTCTTTCCTCGTCTCCCTCTGTCCTTTCTATTGAGGCCTTCCCTCAGTTTTCTGAGGCCCCTCTCTTGGCAAGGAAGTCCGGAGATTCTTTTCTTTCCTCATCTCTCTATGTCCTTTCTATTGAGGTCTTCCCTCAGTTTTCTGAGGCCCCTCTCTTGGCAAGGAAGTCCGGAGATTCTCTCCTTTCTTCATCTCCCTCTGTCCTTTCTATTGAGGTCTTCCCTCGGTTTTTCGAGGTCCCTCTCTTGGCAAGGAAATTCGGAGATTCTCCATTCTTCTCTTTCTCCCTCTTTTCTTCGAGAGATCTTGTGGAGTTCTGATGTTTGATGGTTTGCGATGGAGGTCGGATAGACCGTTGTAAGGAGGGAGGTTGAAATAACGGGCATACTTCCAACATCGGGGAGAAGTATGATGACAGGAAGGAATTCAACGTCGGGTAGTCATACAACATCGGGTAGTCATACAACGTCGGGAAGAAAACCGACGAAAGTCTATTAACTTGTAGAAGTCCGACATCCGGTAGAAGTCCGCTGATGAGTAAAAGTCCGACGTCTTGTAGAAGTTCGGCCTCGGGCAGAAGACCGATGAAAGTTTGTCGACAGGCAGAAGTCCGACGATGAGTAGAAGTTCGTTGATGAGCAGAAGTTCGATGACAATGAGAAGTCCGACGTCGTGTAGAAGTACGGCATCGGGCAGAAGTCCGATGAAAGTTCGTCGACGGGTAGAAGTCCGACGACGAGTAGAAGTCCGCTAACGAGCAGAAGTCTGACTACATGGAGAAGTCCGATGTCGGGTAGAAGTCCGACGACAGGCAGAAGTCCGTAGTCGGGTAGAGATGCAGCGTCAAGTAGAAGACCGACGAAGGTCCGTTGACGAGTAGAAGTCCGACATCGGGTAGAAGTCCGCTAACGAGCAGAAGTCCGACATTGAGTAGAAGTCCGCTGACGAGCAGAAGTCTGACGTTAGGTAGAAGTATTGTCGGGTAGAAGACCGACGAAAGTTCGTCAACGAGCAGAAGTCCGACGACGGGTATTAGTCCGATGAAAGGAAGAATTTCGGCGTCCTGTATTAGTCCGTCGAAAGTCCTGTAAGGCAAAAGTTTAGCGCAGGAGGAAATTCAAAATCGGGAAGAATTTTAACATTATGGAGAAGTCAGATAAAAGTCTATTGACGACATTCTAGCGACGTTAACCAAGGACGTGAGACTTTCCCAAGGTTGTAAGTCGGAGCCCTGCTCGACGACGTTAACCTGTGTGGAAGAGGTCGGGAGAATCCACTAAGAATGTGAGACCTTTCCGAGGTTGTATGTCGGAGTCCTGCTCGATAACGTTAACCTGTGTGGAAGAGGCCGGGAGAATCCACTAAGGATGTGAGACCTTTCCGAGGTTGTATGCCGGAGCCCTGCTCGACGACGTTAACCTGTGTAGAAGAGGTCTTGGAGAATACACTAAGGATGTGAGACCTTTCCGAGGTTGTATATCGGAGCCTTTGCTCGACGACGTTAACCTGTGTGGAAGAGGTCGAGAGAATCCACCAAGGATGTAGGACCTTTCCGAGGTTGTATGTCGGAGCCTTTGCTCGACGACGTTAACCTGTGTGGAAGAGGTCGAGAGAATCCACCAAGGATGTAAAACCTTTCCGAAGTTGTATGTCGGAGCCTTTGCTCGACGACATTAACCTGTGTGGAAGAGGTCGAGAGAATCCACCAAGGATGTGAGACCTTTCCGAGGTTGTATGTCGGAGCCTTTGCTCGACGACGTTAACCTGTATGGAAGAGGTCGGGAGAATCCACTAAGGATGTGAGACCTTTCCGAGGTTGTATGCCGGAGCCCTACTCGACGACGTTAACCTGTGTGGAAGAGGTCGGGAGAATCCATTAAGGATGTGAGACCTTTCCGAGGTTGTATATCGAAGCCTTTGCTCGACGACGTTAACCTGTGTGGAAGAGGTCGAGAGAATCCACCAAGGATGTAAGACCTATCCAAGGTTGTATGCCGGAGCCCTGCTCGACGACGTTAACCTGTGTGGAAGAGGTCGGGAGAATCCACCAAGGATGTAGGACATTTCCGAGGTTGTATGTCGGAGCCTTTGCTTGACGACGTTAACCTGTGTGGAAGAGGTCGAGAGAATCCACAAAGGATGTAAAACCTTTCTGAGGTTGTATGTCGGAGCCTTTGCTCGACGACGTTAACCTGTGTGGAAGAGGTCGAATCGAATCCCCCTGGGATTGATTTTGCTTTGATTGGGAGGGGGCGAACGCCGCGTATATCTCGAATCAAAAGTGAAGAAGGTCTATCTTTAGACAGTTACTGCCTTTTTTTTTAGATCGATGTTAAGACCTTGACCAAGGAGTAGAAGTCCAACAAGGGACTGTATAAAGCTTGCAATTGATTTGAAGTATCCTTGCATTTGCTCAGATATTCCTGAAATATCAACTTGATGTTGAAGGTATTGGAGGATCTATTTGACCATAGTTTGAGTCAAAGTTTCCCCCCAGTCTGCATCTGCTCCTTATGATATTGATGCTATGTGTGATATTTTGAGATTGGAGCAAAAGTTGCCCCCCCAGTCGGGAAGCATGTTCCCACAGACGGCGCCAAACTGTTGCGTCCTGGAGTATTCGCGGCGGTAGAGAAATATTTAGTTTAATGTCTTAGCATTGTACGAAGATCCAGCACACAAGCAGATAAGTGAGAGGGTGTAGCGTTCATAAGAGACACCAAAGTTTTTACGTGGAAAACCCCTGAAAAAAGGGGGAAAAACCATGGGGCCTGGCCCAGTTTGAATGAATCCACTAGTATTTATAGTCGATTACAAATGAGGCCTTTCCTTAGGAGAAGGCCTTGGATCGATGTAGCAATATACATCATATAGATTGCATTACATGGTAGGAGTGACATATACATGTTCGTTTGGTCGGAAGGACCGTAGTCGGCAGGAGACCGGGGTCAGAAAGACCATTGTTTGTTAATGGAGGTCGGAATGACCATAGTAGGCGACGGAGGTCGGGAAGACCGTAGTCGGTAGGAGATTGGGGTCTGAAAGACCTTTGAATGTTGATGGAGGTCGAAAGGACCATAGTAGGCGACGGAGGTCGGGAAGACCGTAGTAAGCAGGAGACCGTAGTCGGCCGGAGACCGTAGTCGGCCGGAGATCGTAGTCGGCCGGAGACCGTAGTCGGCAGGAGACCGTAGTCGGCCGGAGACCGTAGTCGGCAGGAGACCGTAGTCGGCCGGAGACCGTAGTCGGCAGGAGACCGTAGTCGGCCGGAGACCGTAGTCGGCCGGAGACCGTAGTCGGCCGGAGACCGTAGTCGGCAGGAGACCGTAGTTTTCCGGAGACCGGGGTCAGAAAGACCGTTGTCTGTTGATGGAGGTCGGGAAGACCGTAGTTGGTAGGAGACAAGGAGTCAGGTGTTAATCCCAGTGTCACTTGGAAGATCGGATGTTGATGGTTTGGCCTTGAGTAGGAGGTCGGGTCTTAAGCAAGACGTCAGGTCTTCAGCAGGACGTCGGGACTTAACGTCGGGCCTTGAACAAGGCGTCGGGTCTTTGGCAGGAAGTAGGGACTGAGTGTCAGGCCTTGAACAAGACGTCGGGTCTTTGGCAGGATGTAGGGGCTGAGTGTCGGGCCTTGAACAAGACGTCGGGTCTTTGGCAGGACGTCGGGGATGAACGTCGGGCCTTAAGGTGGTGGTCCGGCGAGATTTTGTGGTGGTCCGGCGAGGTTCCTGCGGTGGTCCGGCGGTGGTCCGATGAGATTCCTGTGGTGGTCCGGCGAGGTTCTGCGGTGGTCCGGCGGTGGTCCGGCGGCTGTCGAGGAGGAACTCCTTCCTTCTCTTCTCTTCTTCTCTCTCTTGCTTGGATCTCCCCCCTCATGAGAAATGAGGGCTCTATTTATAGATTTTCTGGAGTGGCATAACCCGTAAATAGGCGTGAGATCAGGGGCGAATAGGGAGTGGTCGAATGGACGGCCGATATTGAATCCTATGATCATGCACCGTTCGTTGGACATTTGAAGGCCTTAGTGATGTCGGAATTCTGTGATCTTGGGCTCGTTGGACTCGTCTCGTCAAGCCGTTCGATTCGAGTATAAGCTCGTTAAAATCGGGGGCCGTTTGGTAACTCAAATTGCGGTTTGAACCTTCCAACAGCGCTTCGGGTCCATGATTCGGACCCAATTGGGCTCGGATTGGGTCAAATTTGGTGTCGTTGGATTCGTATTTCCGAGACGCTCAGTTTGACTGTAAGCTCGCTGAAATCAGAGTTTGGGTGCTCTCTGAATTAATTTTTGAAGTTTTCAACTAGCTTTTGCTTCGAGATTCGTGCCCGATCAAGCTAATTTTTGGAGTACGTATCACTAACTATATAGTTTGCTAATTTTATATCACTAATTTTGTCCTTGTCTATTAAAAATGGTTTAATGATTAGGTAGGCTTCTATAAATCAATTCAAATTATCCCTTATTTTTACGCAACTCATCTTGAGTTGTTGGTTGAGAGCTTTGACAATAAACCAAAAGGTATTGGGTTCAAAGCTTGCGTATGTGATGTGTGTGTGAGAGTTTGTCTTAATTTGCCTAAATATATAAAAAAAATCTTATCTTTTTTTAATTTTGAGTGAGTTCAGTTGCATTCTGCAAACGATAATTACTGAAGGGCATGCATCTTCGACCGAACTTCTCATTTTTCACTTCAAAATGTAGTAATAGACATATCAAAATTTCCAATCGAACTCCATTTCTAACACAAAAAATAATAATTCATATAGATTATTTCTCATCTTCATATATGGCACAAAAAAGGGTTTATGTGAACAGTGCGACTTCAATATTGATGTCGCACTGTTCATAACCCTAAAAATGCATTTCTTTTTTAGGTTATGGAGGAGGCACGTCGTAGCTCCAGACGGACATTTGCAGTTTGGTTGGAGATGGCCCGAGAGATTAATTTGAGACCTAATTTCTCACTTTTCTTTTAATATCTTGCGCATAATTTATTTCTCTAATAAAATTTTGATTTTCTGCATGGGACAAATTCCTTACAATAATGCAGATGAATTTTATATAACAGTTATATTGTTTTTCAAAGTTAGAATTAACGGATAGTTACTATAACAGTTGATCGCATTTGTTTAATATTATTTGGCACTAATCGGTGGTTTGCTTATTCAGTGCTAAATGGAGTATGGAGCAAGAAAACAATAAATTCAACCACACTGTTGTTTGGAGAAGGCACTAAGGAAAATATATTGGATCACTTTGTCAAATATGAGAAGTCCTCAATAGAGACGATATAGTCGATATGTATTTATCTATATTTCTTTTTTATTTCGTATTTTTCTCGTTATTCTTTATTTTTAAAAAAATTTATTTATTCCTTTTTTTTTTTTTTTTACAATTAGATTCATATTTATCAATTTATAATAATCAGATGTACCAATTCCAAAATAATTATCATATTTAGATTTCATTTGGATGACTTTCTTACTGTTTTTTTAAATTTCTAACATTTAGGCTTTGAATAATATAGTTCCTTTAATAGTACTTGATATATCATCAAAAAATTATCTTGATGGGGCATGAATCTTGAGGAAATATCAAGTTTGAAACTTCCGAAATTAAATCTGGGATCATTCAAACTCCGATTTCAACAAACTTATAGTCTAACTGAACGTCTCGAAAATACAAACCCAACCACACCAAATTCGACTTAATTCGAGTCAAAATGGGTCCAAATCTAAGATCCTAAATACTTTAAAAAGTTCAAAAAAAAAAAAAAAAAAAAAGGATGACCAAACGCGACATGCTTATAGTGGAATTGAAAATATGAACCCAAGGAAGTGGAATGTCGATTTGCACTTATAGTTTAGTTCAACTTCGGTTTTGACTAGGATGTGGTGTTATCATTGTCTAAATGTCTTGAGATTGTAAGGCGTGAAATTCTATAGAGAGAACATGACGCCATTCAGAATGTTTATTAGCAATAGAAAAATAAGTGGTTCTAGTAGAAACAGTATGATGAAGATCAAATATTTGACGTGGTTTGAGGTGACCAGTATGAGAACGGGTAATCATAGGATGATGCGACAGAGCTGGAGGAACTATGGGAATGGGAGGTCGAGAAGAGGATGACGAGGAAGAAGAATTAAGAAGAAGGAGAGGCACGAGAGGTTGACATACTAGGTGGAGGTGAGGGAGCATTTTTTGGAGGAGTATTAGGTAGCAGAAATGGTGGGTTGTGAAGAGCCGGAGGTAGAAGATGTGGAGAAATGGAAAGGGATGAATCTAGTGGAATGGAAGTGTGTATAGATGGAGAGGATGAATTGTTGAGAGATGATTCATCAAAGAGTCCATGACTAGAAATAAAAAGATGACCTGTAGAGGGAACGTAGAATCGATAGCCTTTTTGAGAGGAAGGGTAACCAAGAAAAATATTGGGGAAGGATCTTGGTGCAAGTTTATGAGAGGAATATGGTTGAAGCCAAGGGTAATAACGACACCCAAAGACTTTCAGATGGGAGTAATATGGAGTATTGTTATATAGAAGCTCATAAGGATAAAGATTGTGGGTGTTTGGGGATGATAAGCGATTGATTAGGTATACAACAATAAGAGCATATTCAACCCGAAATTGGAGTGACAAGTGGCCTTCAAAAAGAAGAGCTTGAACTGTCTCAAGAACATGACAGTGTGTGTTCTGCGACTCTGTTTTATTGTGGGGTATGTGGGCAAGTATATTGATGATGAATGCCATGATAAGCTAAGAAGTGTTTAAGATTGTTGTTGAGAAATTCTCATCCTCCATTAGTTTGTAGGATTTTAACGGAGAGGTTAAATTGATTTTCAACAAGTTTTTTTTAAGTTAATGAACTTAAGTGTAGTTT
Organism: Dendrobium huoshanense; assembly: GCA_016618105.1. Taxonomy (NCBI): domain Eukaryota; kingdom Viridiplantae; phylum Streptophyta; class Magnoliopsida; order Asparagales; family Orchidaceae; genus Dendrobium; species Dendrobium huoshanense. The sequence goes on along the minus strand of CM028356.1, from coordinate 26,298,163 downwards.
CAGATTTATGTTTCATATGATATAACCAGGTGAAGCATGTAAAATCGTCAATAAAGAGCACATAAAACTGAAAACTAGCATTTGAAGAAATAGGCGAGGGACCTCAAACATCAACATCATTTGAAGAAATACAAGATTTTGAAAAAAAAAAGTTAAACTAGGATAAGTTGTTGTTATAGCTTCAAGAGTTGAAGAACAGGGATGGTCCGGACGACGATGCCAAAGAACGAAGCTACAAGTAGAGAGAAGGGTTGATGCATATGTAGATAAATTTGAAGAAGTTAGGTCAGCGGGATAGAGCCCGTCACAAAAAGAGGCTCGAATAAGTGGTTGGAAAGTCGTCCAATCATTTATGACATAACCAAAGGGATCAAAAGAGATAATGCAATTATTATCAATGATTAGTTTGGAGATTGAGGGAAGTTTATGCGAAAGATTTGGAACATGTAAAAGAGGCGTTAAAGACAATTTACATGTAGGGGTTGGAAGAATTCCTTTGCCATAATTAACAATGGGGAGTTGATTTCCATTTCCAACAAGCACATTGGAACCATTATATTCAAAGAGCTAACAGACTTGAGATCAGAACTCAAATGGGAAATGACTCTACTATCTAAGAACCACGAGTTGGATTGCCCAACAAAGTGACTAAGCAGGGCATGATTTTCAGTAACAGTTGGAGGAACATAACTGAGATTTACACGATGCCAATAGGTAAATGCAGAGTGGTTGTGCTTTCCACAAATCTGACAATCGACCAAAGCTCTGGTCCAAGTATTTCAAGCAAGAAAAATGGATGATGTAGGATGTAGGGAATGTTCTGTCGTGACCACGTGTAATATTTCAAACTGCTCCAGTATCGTCCAGGCCGATCTGGGATCGTCCTGGGACGATCAGTGTATTTTCAGTTCCAGAATCTGTCCAGAATTGCTCTAAGTGATTTCCTGTAGGGATCGTCCAGGCCGATCGAGGTATCGTCCCGGGACGATCAGTGGATGGCACAAGTCAGTGAGTAGAGGTTTTTATCGCCTATGAATAGTAAACATCGTCCTGAAAAATCGTCCCTGGACGATGGGATTTTGGTCTGATCGTCCAGGCCGATCTGGACGATCGGCCGGGCCGATCTATGTATTATAAAGCTGATTTCAGCTCATTTGAAGAGAGAGAAAATAAAAAAATAAATATCTGATTTTCAGCTCTGAGGAGAGAGAAAAAGAAGGTTTTGGAAAAGTTGATTTCGGGAAGACGCGGAGCTGTTTTCGATCGAAGTGACTGTTGAAGAATTTGCTGTGCTCGAGGTAAGGCACATTCCGTCTTTCTCAATTTTCAGTTCCGTCGAGGTTGGCGGTATTTTTCTGTCCGGATTTAGTTTTCGTTACGGTTTTTCGTCCGTATCTTTTGATTGGTTCAGTTTTTACCGCGTAAGTTTCTGTATATCGTTGCCGTGCCGGGTGTGCACGTTTTGATTATATTTTGAAGATTTTCGTCCGGATATTTTTGATTCGACTGTGTTTTTAGTCGACCTGATTTTTCTGTGAAATTGGAAATTATCTGTGCAGTAGAATAAATGTTCTGGAATATGCTTATCTATGTTCTGTGCGAATTCGGTGAATTTTCTTTGCAGGAATTTTTGTGTAAATTCTGTATACTGCCGTTGTGCTGCCCGATTTTCGGGTAATTTCTGAAATGTCCGGATTTCTTCTGAATTGTAATGCTATATGAATAAGCTATAAAAAGGGAGTTATAAGGGGCCTGAATCCTATGAGATTCAGTTAGTGAAAGGGGAAATCTGAAATGAGCTCAAATCTGAAATCTGTTATCTATTTCGTTCCGGATCCGATGAATTCTGTTTTGGTGCTATAAGCACATCTATTTTGGTGCTGTGAGCACAAAGGGAGACATAAGGGGCCTGGATCCTGCGAGATTCAGTCAGTGTCTGGGAAGGGAGGTATAAGGGGCCGGAATCCGTAGAGATTCCGTCAGTGTCAGGGCATTTAGCTATGTGTATCTGTTTCGTTTTCTGTATCTGTTCTGTTCTGTACGAAATTGTGATTCTGATACGATATGCTCCGTACGATTCTGATTTCTGAATTCTGATTCTGACTCTGTTGATTTGTTCTGTGATCTGATCTGTACGATTCCGATTCTGATTTGATATCTGTCCGTATACGTTCTGATTTCCGATTCTGTTCCGATTTCTGATCTGATTTCTGTCTGATGAGTTTGGTTTTGGTTTCTGAGAATTCAGATTGGTGGTTTGTTGCTTTGCTGAGCTGTTGAGCTCACCCTTGCTTTCTGGTGGTTTTCAGGTTCTGGGAAGGGCAAGGAGGTCCAGGATTAGTTTCAGAGTCTGATCCGATTAGGTACTTTTGTACTTGTTGATTTTTGTACAGTCATGGCTTTCCTGTTCTGTCTTTCTTTCTGTTGAAAGCCATGTACTGTTCTGTAGATGATTATTTTGAGGAAATGAAAAGATAGATGTTTTGTTCCGCTGCATTTGATGTTTTTAGTAGCTCTGTTGTTCTGTGTGTTTTCTGTTGAGTTATGTATTTGGGAAGTTCAGTTCAGCAACCTAATCCAAAGCCAGATCCTGGATAAGCAAGTATGTGTGCGCTCGCCGCGATCCGGCTCGGGCGGGATCCGTCCCCGTCGGGTCGGGTCGTGACACCACGAGCAGAAGAAAAGTGTTCAACCTCTGCCACGAATTAAGACGAGGGCAAACTGTGCATCAGGAGCTGAAGGGTTATCAAATAAGTTGAGATCTTTTGCAACTTATGTGGAAATATTGATTTCCTCACTGCATAGCAATGAATAGAGATCATCAAGACTGATAGGCTCAACACGGGTGCAGATGGAAGTTTTAAGTGCTTCGTAGCTCGAAAACAAGTCATTCAAGATATAAAGAATGATGTCTTCAACATCGATGGAGCCCTCAGCTGAGGCAGTGCTATCAACCAACCGTTTGATCATAGAAAGGTAATCAATCATTGATTGAGCTTTCATTGTGAGAGAGTGAAGCTCATCGTGACCACGAGCAGAAGAAAAGTGTTCAACCTCTGCCACGAATTAAGACGAGGGCAAACTGTGCATCAGGAGCTGAAGGGTTATCAAATAAGTTGAGATCTTTTGCAACTTATGTGGAAATATTGATTTCCTCACTGCATAGCAATGAATAGAGATCATCAAGACTGATAGGCTCAACACGGGTGCAGATGGAAGTTTTAAGTGCTTCGTAGCTCGAAAACAAGTCATTCAAGATATAAAGAATGATGTCTTCAACATCGATGGAGCCCTCAGCTGAGGCAGTGCTATCAACCAACCGTTTGATCATAGAAAGGTAATCAATCATTGATTGAGCTTTCATTGTGAGAGAGTGAAGCTCATTTTTTAGTTGAATAACCCTTGATCGATTAGTGGACTGAAGACGATGTTCAAGGGTTTGTCAAGCTGCATGACAAGTATCGAGATTCAAAATATAGGGAAGGATTGAATGTGAGATAGTAGAAAATAAGGATGCGGCAAGGTTTTGATCTACGAGAATCCAGAGAGTATGTATCGGATTCGGCGAGGCTATCCAGCGTTAGAAATAAATTGTTTTGATAGATAGGTTGTTGATCCATCAAGACATCCATTGATGCCATTAGCACTGAATAGCTTGAGGATTTGAGATCACCATGTAGGGTAATTATTGGCGAGCAGCTAGATATGAATAATGTTTTTAACATTGGGCATAAGAACCTTAAGTTGGGAGGGTATTATGATATCGCCAAGCTTTATGATAGATGCAACCATCGATAGAGATTAGGATGGAGAATACAGATTTTTGACAAGACAAGTAAAGAGAGAAGGACGTGCCATTAGGCAAGAGTTTCTGATACCATGAGAATAATCATACATGAAAGTATTAGCAGAAAAGCAATAACATGGATAAACAGATGTAGAAGATGATGTAGACTAATGTAAGCTGAATAATGAAATACGTAGAGTAGTAAAGTGCTACATAAATTATTCGTTGGAGATGAAATTTCTAAGCTAGCCTTAGACAGTTAGCATGCCACAAATGTTATTGGGCCAGCTGTAAAGTTGCGGTTGCAGTCATTTGACGCAATTGAAGGTAGCTGCAAAACACAGCTCTCCTTGGCCTATTGGTTGAGAGCTTATGCTTCCAACTAAGAGGTCTAGGGTTCAAGCCTATGTGTATGCGTTGTGCGTGTGAGTTTGTCTTAAATGGCCAAAATGTCCAAAAAAAAAAAAAGGTGGTTGCAAACTTCGGCTAGTAGAATCATTTTGCCATTTCTTTCTTTTTTTTTTTTGTTGCAATTAACTACCTAAACAATTGCAGATTATCATAAAAATAATTTTTTCGGAACATAGAATTAACTTATCGATAATTCCCTGTTTAATGCAAATAACAATTACAACTAGTTTTAATTAGATGATGGTATTGATGGAGAAGCTTCGTCAATTCATTTGCTTACCCATCCCAACGACAAATTTGGGGTCAAAGGCTCAAAGCGTGTAATCAACCGGCCAAGGTCCCCTCCCATTATTGAACCTTTTTATTACGATTTTTATTAATTAATTAAATTATTAAATAAATCTATAATTTAAAGATAATAATGTTTTTTTTTTTCTTTATATTTTCTGGCCGGACGGGATAGTCCTCTTATATGCTATCGTGTGGTTACTACGGTAATTAGATAAATATTTTGAATTTTAAGACAATTACTAAAAATAAAAAGATATTAAAACGCTTTGTTAAGACAAAATTAATTAATAATGTTTAATTTTGTTTAAATATCTTCTAATTTGAAGTTTTTTTTTTTTTGACCTTCTGATATAAAATATGTGAGTATTTGATTTATTTATTTTTTTGCTAAATTTTATATTTAGGACTCCAATAAATTATAAATCTTTCTCAAGACAACAAACAGGACGCGACAAAGTGCAATCTACTGTTGAGATCTTTGAGATAAAACATAATTCGATAATGATGTGTTTGAAGAGAGAGACACCGAGTTAAAGTGTAGTTTTTGGGTATACATTTGGAAAAATTATTCGGTGTGGAGTGAACACCGTCTGCATAAGTACTGGGTATCTAGTGGTATCCAACGGTACTGAGTGCGGGTATCGCTAGGTACCCAATGCTTGTGCGGACGGTTCTCTCCGTCCGCACTCTGCACCTAATAATCTTTCATAAATTTGAAGTTGAAACATATGTTGTTTGAAATGATTTTCTAACTATTTTTTAATATACAAAATTTAAATTCAATATTTTTTATATTAAAAATTATTTAGAAAAATAAGAAAAAAGTTGACCCAGGCAAAGCCTTTGACTTTAATTGTTGTAAGTTGTAATGTTTCAATTGAATAAAAAAATGATCAAGTTGTTTAGAGTTAAATCTCTATAATTATACAATCATAAAATGATAGATGTATTAGATTTGACTTATGTTAATAATGATAGCGGTAGATATCAAAAAAGACTTGATTAGAAAAAATACGAAATGATATTTCTTTATTAGATTTAAATGAAAATTTAACTTTTAACATGACCCAATTGAGAAAAAAGGATTCATGTAGCTGACCTTTACATAGTGGGATAAAAGCTTGATGTTGATGTTGTATGATTGTATATTTTGGATTGCCAACATATTAGATTTGATTTCTTATTCAACATTTTTGTCATTTCATTGATTAATAATTTGTTGGTGATAAGGTATACTAAAATATTATTCATCAGTAATTCTTCGACAATTACTTTGGATGTCAATATATCATTCATCAATTAGTCATGAAATTTTCAGCAGAATTTCAGTCTAAAATCAATGCAACCTTTTCTAAGGAAAAAATATATATTTCAATTAACTTGAATTGAATTACACAAAGAAAGATCACAACTAAATCAACTCATTTAAATTTTAAAAAAAAATGAAAATCAAGGACAACATTATTAAAAAATGATCTAAGAATACTGAGAGGGAAATTGGATACTAAAATTTAGATTTTAAGTCAAAAGGGTTGTGGAGGAAGAGCTTAATAATAGCTGTTTCATACAAGTACAGGTGTTGGTGTCAACCTCTAGCAAGGGTTAGAAAATCTGAAAATTAGAGGGCGAAAGGAGGAATAGGCCATAGGGTTTGGGCTAGAGGTACTATCATGCATGCCCGCATGTAGGGATGTTAGTATTTGACATGACCTGAAAATCCGACTTTAATCCGATCCGAAAATTTTGGGTTAACGTCAACCCATTTGTTAAATAGGTTGGGTTATATATGGTTCAACAAACCGACCAATTTCAATTGGGTCAGATTCGAGTTAACCTGGAAACTCAGAAATGACACGTAGTGACTCGCATTGACCATCGCTGACTGCTGCCCGTGTGACCTTGCTGCTCAAGTGACCAGGCCGCATGACTGCGCTGCCCGTGTGACCGCGCTGGCATTGCGTCTTCCATCTGCGCGCAACGCCTCTGCCTACTACCCCGCTACGTCGTGTGGCCTCACATGGCTCCATCGACGTGTTGTCCGTCGTTTGTCGTGTCGGGTCAGGCAAATTGATGGGATTTGACTAAATAAGCGCGCGAACGGTGGACTTTATGGTTGGGTCGGGTTGACCCAAACCCGAAGCAGGTCGGGTTCGGATTCGAAAAATTGACCCGTTTGCAAATAGGGATCAGGAACCCAATCCATGACCAAATTTTTACAGCCCTACCTGCATGCAAAAGGTATAGATAAAACAAAACAAAAGATCTTATATTGTAATGGTTAAAATTGCAAGTACATTTATGATAAACTGTAATTCGTTTACTCCAAAATTTATTAGCATGACTATTCTATTGTCTCTTAAAATCATTGCATCTTTCATCCAACAAACATAAAGTCGTGCTACTATATTTGAACTTATTCATCTTGACCAACCATTTTGGGCATTAGAAATCCACTTATGTGACAATTTTTCGTTCAAAAATCATCAGAATGATACTTTTAAAAAAATGAAAAATAGAACAAAATCCCCTGACCATCAAGCATAAAATCTACAGCCAGAATCCTGCCTACAACAACATTCATTAAACAAGTAGTAAAGCAGTAACCAAATAAAAAAAAAATTCGGTACGTTGATTCCTTCATAAGAAAGAATCATTCCTCCTTAATTAAAAAAGAATAGACATTTCCTCTCTCATATGACACAGTTGCCGTTCAAATTATTAATAAAAAGACTTTGCCGCGCAGCTGCTCACCGATAACAGCAAAGCAGTCCAATCCCACCGAGCATTTTGTAACGTAGCGGCTGTAAAAACATCTACTTGCCATCGATGTCGCGCAACTCGCAGGCACGAGCACGCTCCCATGTGACTCCCTCGCCTTATTTGCCACTACAAATCTTACACGTGCCGAGCCAGCGATGAGGTCATATGACGGTTCGTCACACGTACGGTAAGGCTTGGGGAAGGACGGCCGGGCTGGGAATCTGATACATCGGGCCGGGGCTCGGGGCGGCCTCATCGGTGCCATGTGGTGCTCCCGAGTGGATCGGGTAAAGATATGGGTAGTGGGTGGTGGCAACCGACGCGTGGCTGGCTTCCATGGCGTCTTTCGCTTTCTATGAGGACGGGATGCCTATTCGTGCACATGGGTCGGGGCTGGGCCGGTGCTCGGCGGCCAGCTCAGACACCGTTGATTGAAATATTCTTTCGGGCGTCTACGGCAGGAGGGTGTACTCCGTCAAGTAGGTGTAAGGTTGGCATTAGTTTAGGGAAAATGTTTCACTCGACTAAAAAAATGTTGATGTATGATTTTTTATTTTATTTTGAGCTTAAATTATTTGATTAGTAAAATATTAATCTTATTTTAAAGAACCTTTTTTTTTTATTGAATGAAGAATTAATTTAATTATAAGAATGAAAAATTAATTTAATTTTAATTATATATTTCCTTTAAAATTGTAAAATATTATGATTGATATATTATCAAAAAAATAATCTTGATTGAGCATGAATCTCGAATCAAATTTAAATTAAAACCTTCCAAAATTAATTCCGCGACCATCCGAACTTCGGTTTTAGTAAACTTATAGTCGAACTAAACATCTCGAATAGACGAACCCAATGACACCAAATTCAATCCAATATGAGCTCAAATGGGCCAAATCGAGGGTGAAGCGCATTTAAACATTTCAAAGCATAATTTGGATGACCAAATGATTTTCAAGTGTGATATGCTTATAATTGAATCGAGGGGCTTGACGAGAAAAATCCAACAAGCCCAAGATTGTTGAATTTTGACATTATTAAAACACTTAAATGCTCGAGAAATGATTTGATTAAGGGAATCAATATCAGTCATTAATCTGAAATACTCCCAACCTACCATTGATCTTCTCAAAATTTACTAGCAATGTCACTCTTGAAAAACTATAAATAGAGCCTTATTCTTCAAAAAAAAAAATAGAGGAAGAAAGAAGGAAAAGGAAGAGGAAGAAAGAAGGAAAAGAAAGAGGAAGAGGAAGAAGGAAAAGAAATATGAGACCTCTGTTGCCACGAAACTCCTCCTCAAGCATTGCCCAGCCACCGTTGGACCACTAGTCATCATTGAATCACAACCCATCGCCAGACCAACAACTGGCCACCAATCGACGTCGGACTTTTGCCCGGCCACCAAGTGAAGTCTAACTTCCTCCCAGCCACCAATCGACATCGGGCTTTCGCCCGGCCATCGAGTGACGCCGGACATCTACCCGGCCACTGAGTGACACCAGACTTCCTCCCGACCACTGAGTGACACCAGACTTCGCCTGGCCACCGAAGGACGCTAGACTTCCCCGCGACCACCAAGCGGCGTCGGACTTCCTCCCGGCCACTAGCCGAGATCGGACTTCTACCTAGCCACTAACCAACGGTGGAATTCTACCAGGCCACCAATGGATGCCGGATTTCCCCCCGCCACCGATCAACATCGAACTTCCACCCAACCACCGACCGACGTTGGACTTCCACCTAACTCTCTATACTATTATAATTTCACCGTCATTGAATTACAATATGGATCAAACTTTGTAATTCATTCAAACACTAGTTGTATCATTTGAAATGGGTCAGGCCCCGTAGTGTCTTTTTTTCTTTTTCTAGGATTTTCACATAAAAAATATTAGTATTTTATCTTTTCTATTTGTGCGTTGGATGGTCATGTAATGGTAAGATGAAAAACATCTTCACTTTCCTGCTGCATATATTCTAGCCCGCATCAATTATATATTATATATTTGTATATGAATTAATATAAATTTATATCTCCTCTAAAATTTTAATGCATTTGTATATCAAATATTATTTTTCTGGCATCAATATAATTTTAATTAAAACATTCAATTTATGTGCTTTTCAATATTTTAAGATTTAAGATTATAAATATGTAATAAAAAATATTGATGGTACTTTTTAATAACTAATTTATGCATTGATTAAAAAAAGGCTCCTGTAAAATATATATATATTTTTAAATTTTCAATATAAATTTCATGGCTAATAATTTAAAATTATGAGTTGACTAATTTTTTTCATACAATTTTAATTTTCAATATGTATAAAAATTAACTTTTACATGTTGCATTAATATGCAATCTTGTTACATACGTGAAGCATCATTAAATATATGTACTATTAGTTCCATGTGTATTAATTAACATAAGGACACGAAAAATAATTCTTTACTTAATCAAGACTTTCTTTATATTCAATAGTCAATCAAATTGCATTACTTTTTAATTAAGTTAGCTTAGATAATTAAAGATACTACTATTTGTGCAAAGCATTTTATAAAATTTTTATAATAATATACTAACTATTTAAAAAGTTATTGATTTTCTATACATTTGTAGATCATAGATAAACTATTATTGTTTTTACATTTTATTGTGTATTGGTCTGATTTTAGATTAGATTGATATGCAAATTATCACACTCCTCATAAATAAATGCCTATAAATACCATTGTAGTTGATGTAAGGAGCCTCATCTTGTAATAAGACATTAAGGCCAAGGGATAAAGAAATTTCCTAGATCTTTGCTCCCTCTCCTCCCTCACTTCCCTCTCTCTCCCTCTCCCTCCCTCTCTCTTGCATTCAAGAATTCCTCCAAACCATAACAAGTGGTATTAGAGCCTCGTTGAGGCAATCTCAAGGTGGAGGAGGATTCTTGTCCAAGAAAGGGGAGAAGAGGCAATCGCTACCTTGCAGGCTTGGTGTCCAGGACGGTTTGATCGCACAAGAAGTGTGCTGTGATTGGCATGCTTGAGCGATCGCGCGTGAGAGAGTGAACCAGGGCTCGGATTGTGGGCTTGGTCCGAACGACTGGATACGCAAATAGATCTCGTGTGTATGGTTCACACGGGAAAGTCGGACATGGCACGATCAGGCATATTAGGGATACCACACGAGAGTGCATGCGAGCTAGAGCATGCAAGCTAGAGTAGGCTGGCCGGAGCAGGCTGCACAGGCATACGGGCATGAAGTGTGATGGGGTTATGGTTAAATGCAAATTTGAATTATATTAATGAATGCTTAAGACTCTATCTCTCCTAAATAATGCTTATATTTTATTTAATAAAAATTAGTAACATTTAATATACTCAAAGTATACATATCAATTCAAGTAATAAAGTGATAGAGTAGATTGTCGAACTCACAAGAAAGCACGTTTTATAACAAAAACTACTAATGTTTACTCTAATTAAATGTTCACTGGAAATAAAACATATAAAATAACATATCATTTACACTTATTAGAGCGCAAGGCTGGGGTAGCACGGAAGTGGGTTCAATTTACGAGAAATTGATGGGAGTCTGGAACATTCGGTTCATCCACGTAAAGGATTGAAGCACACAAGCTGGCAGGTGCAAGCCAGAATAGAGACCAGCTGTTCTTGAATGATCCTGAGAAGTAGCCGAACATGCATTATCATGCAGGACTAAAGATTGGAGGTAGTATTTTCCCGTTCCTGAGTAAAAGGTTGGTATTTATTTTGGAGGTGGAGTTAGGTTGTTCTTAGAGAGCAACGCCGAGAGTGAAAAACAAGAGTTGGTTCCCTGAGCTAGAAAGGGATGCAGAGTTAGGATTAGGTTAATGAGAGGTTAGCAAGTTTATAAAAGGTGGAATTAAAGATTGTGCTTGAGTTTGAAGCGGGTTTGTCCGTGTGTGGGAGGCCAAGGAGCGGGTAGTGTAGATTATCAGCTGCATAATCAAGAATCTCAAAGAAAATCATATAGGAGTGCGCAAGAAGTGAGCATCGAACTCGGGATTGGACATGTGCAAATTTGCAAGCTGGAGTGCGCACAAGTACCTGGGGAAGACTAGCAAGTTGGAGGTTGCTTAGTGCTAGAGTGCGAGTGTGTTGTGCGAGAGCAGGCAAAGCACAAGGCATGAGCCTACAGATCACGAGAGAAATAGCGAGGGACATAGGCACGTGTAATTTATAACACATGACAGCATGAGCTGGAGCCGTGGATCTAAACACACATTGGAGGTCATTTGTGAACTGGATTAGGCTTGGTTCGATGGGTTTGCTCGTGGATTTAGTGCACATAAGATTCTTTGATCGTTAAATCGAACCAAAGTGGAGATTATTATGTATTGGTCCAATTTTAGATAAGGTTGTTCTTTCAAGACACCACACAATGTATATATCCCTATATTTAAGTTATAGGTTGATGTATTTAGACACCCTTGTAAGGTCCAAAATGAATTAACAAATCCCTCTTCCTTTTCCTGCCTCTCCCTCTCCCTCCCTCTTGCATTCAAGAATTCCTCCAAGTTATAACAAGCTCTGTCTTCCAAGAATAGCCTAAACAGTTAGAGTTTTAATAGGCTTGGTTTAACTTATTATATGTGGAGAAAAGGCTTAAGGATAGAGTATTTATAATTGTTAGGTCAGCTTAAGTCAATTAGGAAACATATCGCTATATGAGAGCCATAATTAATAATTATTTCTACCAATGACGTGTGAACCATTTAGTAGGCTGAAGAGTTATCAAACTCTAAGAAAAAAAATAGATGGTTGATTAGCTTATGGAGGTTACTTCTGAATAGTTACGAAGATTATTAACAAAAAGATGTTATGACATTATAAGAGATCTTCGGCACATGCATGATTGTTGCTCTCATACATAATGTACCCTTAAAGAACTTCTCAGTGACTTGAGCCAGTAGCGATGATTATTATGGGGTTTTTATGAAATTAAATCCAAGTATTTTGATGAAAATAATAATAATTTGGTCAAGGTTTTGAATATTTTGGGCAGCTTAGTCAGACATTAATCTTATCGAAGGCTCCTAGATAATATGATTATAATATGTTGAAAAATGAGAATTATGTGACACTGGTTCAAAAAAAAAGGAGCATTTTCTTATCTAATTAACAAAGGAAAAAGACAAATAAAAATTAAATAAGGCCTGTTTAATTTATGTTCCAGTTTTTCCTATGTTCTCTTTTGAATTTGAATGAAAGAGGTTATATAGCCCAATTGCTTGAGATATCAAATATGCGGACCTGGAGATAGTTCTAATGTGGCACATAGATTGAGGTGTTACACCCATGAAAACTTCCTCACCATTAAAAATTTGTTGTATATGTGCAAGGGCAGATTCAGTCTTATTGTTTAGGATGGACAAATTCATTATATAAAAAATTAAATATCAAAAATTAATGAAATATATATAAGTTAAAATTCTAAGCAAAGTCTTGTATTACATTATAGTTTATGAATAAAAAAAAATTTACAAACTTTACAAAATTTTTATAATGTTGCATAATAATTTCATCGGAAACATAATCAAATATTTTTTTCTCATTATATGGCAATAGATAGTCATTGAACGAGTGATCACCAATTTTGCTACACAACCGATACTTAATAATCTTCATTGCATAAAATGTTTTCTCTACTATAGCAATGCAACTAGTAAAGTCAATGTCGGGATGGAGAGCTCAGTGCGATTTAGGCAATCTAAAATAATGCGTGAACAGGGTTGGCTAGGGCAAAAGAGCATAATATGAGATGTAGGGAGGCAAATTACCAAAAAATTCTCATCATAAAGGGCAAAATGTGGGCCCGCCTATGTATATACATATACAACAAGGATTTATATAAGAAACTTGAATGAATTAATGGGAATCACGTTTGTGGGTATTGGGGGATTGACGAGAGAAATTATGGCTAGGTGAATTGCTACCGCCTACATTATTCCCAACAATCTCGTCTACATTAATTTGACAACCTAATGGTACTCGATGGGTTTCTTATTTGATCTTTTCTCCCACATTGCTTCATATTCAAATTGAAGGGCAAGTCCACTTTGAATGGGTGGGAAAATGATAAGTATGTCTTAAGTACTATTTATTGTACTTAATAGTTTAGGTTATATTAGTGGTTAATGAGTACTCCCAAATTGAAAATAAAACAAAATGAATGAACTATTCCCTCTATTATATATTTTCTCTTCTCTCTCTAAAGTTTTAGAGTTAAGACATGCTAAAAAGTTTCATATAATGAACGCTTTATCAGGCTTAGATCATCTCCAGCTGAATGCCTAACACTGATTTGGCATCCGTCGTTTTGTCTAGCTGATCGCAAAAAAAAAAAAAAACGTCATTTGTGTAAAGGTGAACATTGAGACGTCAATATTAGTGTCGCACTGTTTATGCATTGTTTTTTTTTCAAATTTGAAAATTAGGTTAAATAAAATATTAGAAAAAATATACGCAGAATATTTTTTTTTATATTAGAAAATAAAATTCGATTGAAGATGAGTTACTTTATTTTAAAGTATTATTGCATTTAGGAGATAGCCTTAGCATAAATTCTGCTACGGCGAGACCTGCACTAAATGTTTGGTTATAACTTCTACTATCAATTTTGTTTACCTAATACTTAAGCATTAATTTTTTTTCTGTTGTACATATTCAGAATTTAAATTTTGTACCAAAAATATTAATGAATTATGGCTATTTTCTACCTGAAATTTCAAGTTGTGATTAAATAATCAAAATCAAAATTATTATAAGTATTGTATTATTATAATACAAGGAAATAATCTTAATCAGAATATAATTATACAAAATTATTTTTAAATAAATTTTGCAACTAAAATTCATAAAAATATTTCTCTAAAAAAACTAAACTATTTTTATTAAAATGCTACTTTTTTATTCTTATAAAATTAAATTTATTATTAAAAAAATAGCAATTGACAACATAAACTCGTAAAGTACAGTTAATAGACACTAAATAGGGCTGCAAGTGAACCAAATGTTCGACAAACTACTCGTTGTTCGGTTCGATTAAAGCTCGTTCGTGATCGTTTAATTAACTAACAAACAAACTTGAACAATATTTTAAATACTCGATTCTTAAATAAACAAGCTTGAACACTAATGCGTTCAGCTCGTTTATGTTCGCGAACAACATCAGTTGATGTTCATGAACAAGCTCGATAAAAAGCTTGATTCGGGTTCGATTAAAATCGCTCGATAAAAACTTAAATAATATGTTATTATAAAATTGATAAATATATATAATATAAAAACTTTAATTATAACATAATAATATAATTATTTTTTATTAATAACAATAAACATTTCATATTTGTCTATATTTGTTAGATTGTTTGTTTACGATGTTCATGAACAAATTTAAGGTTTGCTTGTTCAACAGATTGTTTGCGAAATATGTTCCCGAACATAGCTTGTTTAAAACTCGATAAGCACTAAACAAACGAACATGAACCAAACATGAACACCCTTAAATTAAATGAACCAAACATGAACACAAATAATAAAGCTCGAATCAAACACGAACCAAACATGAACAAGCTAATGTTAAACAAACACAAACATGAACACTCACATACTCGGCTCGGCTCGGTTTGCAGCCCTAACAATAAAGGACGTATTTGGACGAATTTTTCATTTCTATTAGACTTTTTTTTTGTTTTTTTTTATCCTCTTTTGGAATTTTAAAAGTTTCTAAAAAAGTAACAAAATTACAACGATTTGCCAAAAACAATTATTAAGAAAATTATCACATAAACGCACCATTAATCTGACCGCAACATATGGGCTCAATTTCGCTGACCTGGTTATTCGTTTTGGTTTGCACGAATTTCCAAACAAGCAAGCTGACTTATCCGTTCCTACTAGCTGGAATTTTTGAATAATTAGTTATCTTAAGCGCTAGTCTATTAGGCAAATGAAATTCATTTCAGAACTCATAATTCTGTATCAGTTGTTTGGCTCAAATGTAATTATTAGTGAATTACATTTATCTAATGATTAATTAAAAATATTCATTTTCATTAATGAATTTCTACTAAATCTTAGGGGCGGAAAGGGATAACTTTTTTTTTTTTTTTGTATTTTCTATTATTTATATTCTATAACTTCTCTTTTTTATTTGTGGCGAGTGCGACAATCACCAACAGAACAATGACTAGCAATGACTGTAGCGAACAGTGGCTGTTGGAGGAGAAATTATTTTGTGCGGAGGCCGAACGCAAAACACCGTCCGAAGATCAACCAGAATGCGTAATGTTAGCAGTATCAAATAAAATAATTCCTTCAAACCAAAAACAATTTTAGGCCAATGGAAATAATAATAGATGAAATAATATATCGTTCTATGAAATTGAATGATTCTGCTCACGTACAAAAAAGCAATAATTTTGATGGCCGAAGGGCTGACCACTAAGCAATGCAACGCATGTGGACTGTCTTGTTTCATCTCCCCTTACCCATTTTAAAGCTTCTTACATTACCAAAGCTATGGTGTACTAACACTACAGCCACACCCTTCCTCCCAACAAAATCCAATGACGAATAATTGGTGTCCACCTTTATTCAGTGACACCTATCATACTTTTTTGGCCTTTTTGACAATAATTAACTTTATATTCAGCATTTAAATTATTTCAATGGTACGGCTCAGTTCCTGTACGCAACGCATGCCTCAAAGATGAAAAACGTGCCTAAGTGTCTATCAGTAAATATATGTTGTGGATTGGAAATAATTATGTTATAACTGTTGAATGGTACAAGGAAACAGAGTTTGGAAAAGGATAGAAGAATAATATTTTAATATCTCACCAGAGATACAAATACATTACAATATATAAGCCGAAAGTAATTCGTCCTCATTGGAGGAGAAAAGTATCAGAGAAGCTATCTGGATTTAGAATAGGTATCTTCGATTTTGCTGTGCTAGGGTTTTGCGATTTTTTGCGATTCTCTAGCCGCCGCCATCCTTTCGGGGAGGATCTCCTCCGGGATGTCCTCCGCCTCCACCCCCCAGCATATCTTCCCCTCTTCATCCTCCGCTCCCCTTCCTAAAGACTGGAAGAATCTTTTTGCTTCCCAACCGCTTGTTTCGAATGAGTTCACCTCCTCTATAACTCATTATCCCACAGAAAATGCTACCGCACACTTCACCTCCGCTCAGTTCTCTGCTGGTTCAACTGAGTGGGCTCTTTCCCTCGTCGGCTACTCGATTGGGAAAAGGCCGTATTATGAAGCCCTTTTATCTACGATCAAAAAAGCTTGGAGCTTGAAAGGCTCTCTCACTCTCCTCACTCTTGATGAAGGTTTCTTTCTTCTCAAGTTCAACAACCGTGAGGATTTCGACATGGCATGGTCGGGAGGGCCTTGGTTTTTCTTCGGAAAACCATTCATTCTTCAAAAGTGGACTCCAGAGTTTGTTCCCGTTCGTGAAGAGTTCCCCTCCATCCCGATCTGGATTAAGATCAAAAATTTCCCGCTTGCATGTTGGACGCCTGACGGTATCTCTAGAATAGCGAGTTGTGTGGGGATTCCGCTTGCGGTCGATGCTCTCACTGCGGCAAAAACCAGGCTCACCTTTGCTAGGGTGTGCGTTCAGGTATGTAGCTCATCCCCTTTGCCGGATGTAATCTATTACACCGTGGATGATAAAACCTTCCCTCTGACTGTGCAATACGATTGGAAGCCTACACACTGTAATTTTTGCAATTCTATTATGCATGCCCCGAATACTTGCCCCAAAAATCCTAACCCTCAACTTTCAGAACCCAATCACACCAGAGGTAGAAGCACTAGCCGCAAGCCAAGAAATCCTCCCCCTAAATTATCCATCCCCAAACCTCCACCTTTCTTGACACCTCAACCAACTATACTACCACCACCACCTCCCACCCTTCCACACCCTATAATTGACCAAATTCCAACCCCTCCTTCAACAGCCCCTCCGAGCTCATCTACCGAAGCCACCAGCTCAATCCCGAATCTCAACTCTCCCTCTGAGGATTTTGGCCCCTCATCACATACCATTTCCAACATCATCCCCACCCCTAATGTTCAGTCTACCCAGCCTGTTTCTATCAAAAACAAATTTGAAGCCCTATCTCAACAAGAAATGCAAAATGACAATTCTTCTCTGTTGATTGCTTCTTCTCATGCTTCTGAGACTGGCATCAGAGATAAACCGCCCGATACCACTAAAACTCCTTCCGCCTCCACCAATAATCAGCCAAACATGTCTAAAGCCACAAGAGCAAAATCGGCCAAAAAGGCCACTACACCCACCTCCAAATCCCAATGACCAGTCTTCCCCTTTTGGCAGCCTGGAACACTCGCGGGTTTAATAACCCGGACAAAGTTAACTGCTGTAGAAATTTGGTTAAAAAGTTTAATCTGGATCTGATTTTTCTTTTGGAAACCAGAATCACTAGCCCCTGTCCTCAAACCCCTTGGTTCAATACCACCCACTCTGTTTTCTCTTCTGAAGCTTCTTACAACAATTTTGAATATGCTTCTCCGGGGCGTATTTGGATTAAATGGAACGCTGCAACTGTGAATTTTCAGCCTTTGTTTACGTCCAGTCAATTAATTCACGGCTCTATTTTTTCTTGCAATGTGGAAGTTTATCGGGTTTCGGTTGTTTATGCCTCAAACTCATCGGATGAGAGGCTTTCCTTGTGGAAAGATCTTCAGGACATTGCGGATGGTTATTCTGGTCCTTGGATAATTTTAGGAGACTTTAATTGCTGTAGGTCTCAACATGAGAAGGCTGGTGGCACTTTGCTTTCTAATAGCAAAGTCCTAGATTTCAATAATATGATTTTTAATGTTGCTGCTCACGATCTTGCCTCTGTTGGTCACTATTTCACTTGGTTTAACCAAAGAACTGACAACCCTATTCACATCAAACTTGATCGGATGCTAGTTAATGACAGTTGGTTGAGCTATTTTCCGAACTCCTTCTATTTAGTGGATAATCCTCAGATTTCTGATCACTCTCCAATTATTTTGCAACATGATCAAGCCCACCAACTGAAGCACCGGTTCCTATTCAAAAACTACTGGCTTCATAACAATGAGTTTTGGGATTCTCTCATCTTGGTTTTCTCTCAGAGACTTCGCAGTAGCCCTATTCATGCTTTCTACCAGAAGCTCAAAACCCTTAAGATTAACATTAAATCCAAGAGCTGGGCCTCTTCCAACACTCTTCAACATGACATCTCTGAACTCAATATCAAACAAAATTCCTTTTTGTGTCAAATTCAGGCTTCTCCTCTTGACCCTGAAATCAACTTGGCACTTAAAGACATTAACTGTAAGTTGGCTGTCAAAACTTCTGATTGGTCTGATTGGATTTATCAAAGAGCTAAAGCAAAATGGATGACTAATGGAGAAGATGATCTTATGTTCTTATACTCTAGGATCAATGTTCGTCACAACTCCAATCTGATTAGGTGTATCACGACTGAGGAGGGAACCTATAATACTAAGATCGAAATCAGCAATGCTATAGTCAATCATTTTCAAAACCTTTTTAACACTACCCAGCCACCAAATTCTACTAACCGGATTGCCCCTATTCATCTTAAACTACCACTTGATGCTATACCCCAACTTGTCACCCCCATAACTATTGAGGAAATTAAGACTGCTCTTTTTTCCTCACCAAACAGCTCTGCTCCTGGTCCAGATGGCTATACTTTTGAATTTTACAAAACCTCTTGGAATACAATTGGCAGACAATTATGTGAGGCAGTTCTTGCCTTCTTCTCTACTGGCTCTATGCCTAAGCATGCTAAGGCAACTGCTATTGCTCTTATACCTAAAAGGCCTCATGCCCAAGACATTTCTGATTACAGACCCATCTCCCTCTGTAACACATTTTACAAGATCATTGCTAAGATCCTTGCAAACAGGCTGAAAGATGTTATGCCTTTGATCATTCACCCTAGTCAAGCTGGTTTTATTAAAGACAGAATTATCTCTGATAATATTCTTTTGGCGGCTGATTTGCTCAATAGCAAACATCATCAAGGTTTTTTCTGTGCAAAGTTTGACATACACAAGGCATTTGACAAGGTCTCTAGAGAATTTATTATTGACCGTCTGCTTGCTAAAGGTTTTCCTAAAACCTTTGTGACTTGGATTAGGGGGTGCATTTCTGATGTTTACTTCTCTGTTTCTATCAATGGTGCTCTTGAGGGCTATTTTCACTCCACTTCAGGTCTAAGGCAGGGCTGCCCTCTCTCCCCTTATCTTTTTTGTATTGCAATGGACTGTTTATCCTCTTGTTTTGATGATGCTATTACTAATCAAACTCTCTCTGGTATGGAGGTCGGTCACATTTCTATTTCACATCTTCTTTATGCTGACGACCTCTTGGTGTTTGCTAAGGCTAATCAGGACAATGCTCATTGTCTGAATACTATTCTTTCCAGCTTTGCCAATTTTTCAGGTTTGAGGGTGAATAGCAGTAAAAGCAAAATTCTTTTTTCTAAGAATTCCTGTCTTGATCAAGACATTAGTAATATTCTGAATATCCCAATTTCCACTGCTCCTATCAATTATTTGGGTATCCCCATCTTCACTAGGAAGTTGAAAATTTGTGATTTTCAGCCTCTCATTCATAAGATCTCTGTCTCCTTGGATGGCTGGAAAGCTAGGACTCTCTCTATGGCTGGCAGACTTCAGTTCCTTAATTATACGATCAATAACATCATTCTCTACTGGGTCCGTGGCACTTTGATTCCAAAAACCTGTATTAAGAAAATCAAAAGCCTCTGCTCCAGATTCTTATACTATGGTGACATCAATAAGAGGAAATTGCACATGATTTCTTGGAAGGAGACTTGCAAACCTAAAATTTATGGGGGGCTTGGTATTCCATCTATCGAAGCTCTTTATTTTGCCTGTAGATGCACTGTCGTTTGAAGGTTTTATAATTCCAAAAGTTATCTTTTTAGCTGGTGGAAGGAAAAATATGGGTCTTTTTGGAATACCAAGATTACTAAAAGCTCTTTTTATTGGAAGGCTCTATGTGATGTGGCCAAAAGTTTGCAGCATTCCCTAAATTTTAAAATAATACTCAACAGCAATCTGTCATTTTTTTGGGACCCTTGGTGCTTTGGGCTAACTGTGGCTGATAGGCTTGAACAAGCTAACCTTTACTCTACCATCAGTCCCTCTATTACAAATTCTAAAGTTAGCTGGTTTATCTCTAATGATAGTTGGAATTCTACTTTACCTGTTCCTTCGAATTTAGATGTTTTGATTCGATCAATTCCCATTGCTAATGATACTGATGAATGTTGCTGGACTAAGCCTTATAAAACGTCTTTCAAAGCATTTATTATGCAATTTTTTGAAGGTGCTGAGAAAGTGCCCTGGTATAATTTTGTTTGGCACAAACACTATGCCATTCGTTTCTCCATTTTCACCTGGATTGCATTCAATAATGGTCTCAAAACTGCACAGGCTCTTGCTGCTAGGGGAATTCCGGTTGTTTCTCTTTGTGCTTTCTGCAAGACCCATAATGAAACTCAAAATCATCTCTTTTTTGAATGTGATTTTACCTTTAACATCCTCAAATGCATTCTCCCGAGGATGTCTTCTATGCTGCTTAGGCCTAATCTGTGCCAAGTGTTTTGTGAAATTGGGGAGCAAGAAACTGACAAGATTCTTACCAGTTACTTGTATATCACTATATCTGCTATGGTTTATTTCTTATGGAAAGCTAGAAATGATAGATTGTTTGGTAACACCAATGAGAGCACTGAGACTATTATTTTCAAAATCAAAAGGGCGGTTGGCTTTAAAACATCCAGGACAAAATGTTTCCAACAATTACAGAATATGCTCACTTGATCTTTGCTGTGAAGGTCGCTGATTGGATGCCCCTCGGATGGCTGTCCCTGGCAACCAGGGGTTCGTTGGGTGTTTTGAAGGACGATGATGACAGCAATCTGTTTATTTATTTCCCCTTGGACGGTCTGGACCAGCTGGCTTATCTTCGGCAACCAGGGGAATTTTGGTGCCTTCGAGTTTCTATGATTGCACTGAGTCCTTAGCCTTTGGCTTTTCTGTTTATCTGTTTGGCTTAACCATTTTAGCTTACAGGGTTCTTTTGTTTTACTCTCACTCTGTAATCTTTTTTACTTTTTACAGTTCTCTTTGTTTAGCAGCTTTTTGCTGATAGGGTTTTGTCATTTGCTTCATAATTTTTTTGTCTAGCATTTGACCTTTTTACTGTAACCGTTTCCTTCTTAATATGATGGGCTGAGGCCCCAAAATTCCCCCAAAAAAAAAATATATATATATATAAGCCGAAAGTAAACCAGCTAAATACAATTCTAAGATGTGATTTTATTATCTAACACCCCCGTGCAAACTGATGAGTCGCTAGAGGACATTAGTTTGTTAAGTAGAAATTTGAAACGAGCAGCCGGTAAGGATTTGGTGAAGAAATCGGCAATTTGATCTTTGCTTGAAATATGATGCACCTGAATTGAATTATTCTAAATGCATTCACGAATGAAATGTCCATCAACTTCAATATGCTTTGTCCGGGCGTGGAAGACTGGGTTATGAGCAAGTGCAATTGCAGAAGTATTATCACAATATAAAATAGTAGGAAGTTTTTGTGGACAGCCAAGTTCTTGAAGAAGCTGCCGTAACCAAAGAATTTCAGCTGCAGCAGAGGCCAAAGCTTGATATTCCGCCTCAGTCGATGAGCGAGCTATGGTTGCCTGCTTCTTAACACTCCAGGAGGTTATAGTTTTACCAAAGAACATGCAATACCCGGTTGTAGATTTCCGATCAGACTGGTCACCTGCCCAATCGGAGTCTACGTAGGCTGTGAGAATGGTGCTATTGCGATAGAGTGGAAGACCGATATGGAGCGAACCATGAAGATAGCGCAAAATTCGTTTGAGATCTTCAAAATTTTGCTCAGTAGGTTGATGCATATGTTGGCTCAATTTGTTTACGGCATAGGTGATATCTGGTCGGGTAAGAGTTAAATATTGTAAAGAACCTACTAGTTGACGATAAAGAGATGGATTAATAAAATCAGGAGAAGGAGAACTTAGCTTAGAAGATTTCGATGTGGTAGGTGTGACAACAGACTTGCAGTTTGTCATGCCGGCACGTTCAAGAATGACGTTTGCATATTGGGTTTGAGAGAGCCGCAAACCGTATTCAGTTTTAGTACACTGTAGGCCTAGAAATTGAGATAATGTGCCTAGATCCTTCATGTTGAAGCGAAGATGCAGTTTGGACCGCAATTCCTGTAGAAAAACAGAATTATTTCCGGTAATAATTATGTCATCAACATAAATAAGAAAATAGGATCGAATCTTATCTGTTTGGTATAGTAGAAGCGAAGGATCTGAATGACTTTTAACGAATCCAAGATCATGAAGAAATCCGGTTAGCGTTTCAAACCATTGACGAGGTGATTGCTTGAGACCGTAGATGGCTTTGTTTAATTTGCAGACGTAGTTCGGGTTGATGTGATCAAGAAATCCCATGGGTTGTTTCATATAGACAGTGTCTTGTAAGCTCCCATGTAAGAAAGCGTTAGACACATCAAATTGATGAATAGGCCAATTGTGATGAAGAGCAAGTAAGAAAAGGATCCGAAAGGTTGGAATCTTTGCTACAGGACTGAAGGTCTCATGGTAATCTAGACCGTATTCTTGTTTGTAACCAAGAGCTACAAGTCTAGCTTTATAACGAGCGATAGATCCATCAGCATTAAATTTAGTCCTGTAGATCCATTTGCATCCTAAGACATTTTGCTTAGGATCCGGAGGGACAAGGTGCCAAGTACCTTGAGATTGAAGTGCTTGAAACTCTTGAGACATTGCTTGTCTCCAATGCTTTGATTGAGAAGCTTGAGTATACGAAGTTGGATCAGGAATCGAAAGCTGATGAGTGAGATTAAGTACCTGTTTCGGTTTGAGATTCCCAGTATGTGATCTTGTAATCATATGATGCCTGCTGTTAGTAGGAGAAATAGTATGAATAGAAGTGCTGCACTCGGGATTAGTAGAAGGCTCAGAATTTGCATAAGAAATAGGATTGCACGGGCGAGAGGGAGTAGGATTGCACGAGCGGGGCAGAGACAGTGAATCAACCGTGTGAGTAATGGTTTTAGAATTAGAAGACATAGGTTGCACAGGAACCAAAAGAAGAGGCGGTGTAGAATCAGTATGCTGAGACTGAACCGTGTGCCGTTGAGTTTGCTGAAAAGGAAAGATTTGCTCATTGAAGAGAACATGCCGAGAGGTGTAAATGTGATTGGTATTGGGATCAAGACATTGATATCCTTTTTGATTTGGAGCACAGCCAATGAACACGCAAGGTTTGGAGAAAGAGCTAAGTTTAGACGGAGAGTAAGGACGAAGCCACGGGTAGCTGAGACAGCCAAAAATCTTGAGATGATCATAATTCGGGGTTTTGTTATAAAGAAGTTGATAAGGCGATTTATACTTAAGAACCCGAGTAGGAAGAATGTTAATGAGTTGGACCGCAGTATAAAGAGCATGAACCCAAAGATATTGAGGTGCAGAGGAATGTATAAGTAAGGAACGGACAATATCCAGGATATGTCTGTGCTTGCGTTCAGCGGTGCCATTCTGAGCCGGGGTATGAGGGCAAGTAAATTGGTGACGAATACCAGTTATGCGGCAAAAATGTTTAAATTTATGATTGATATATTCACCACCGTCATCCGTACGAATGTTCTTGATGCTAGTATGAAAATGACATTTAATAAAATTATAGAATTCAAAAAATTTCTCAAACACATCAGATTTACGAAATAGCGGATAGATCCAACAGTACTTAGTGTAATCATCAACAAAAGAAACGTAGTATTTAAAACCTTGTAAAGACATCGAAGGGGAGGGACCCCAAACATCCGAATGAACGAGTTCAAACGGAGCAACATATGTAGAAGTAGAAATAGGAAAAGACAACCTACTACTTTTAGCAAGACTACAAGTATTACAAGCGTTAGTATGAACCGAAGATTTTAACACAGGAAATGATTTGTGTAACTGTTGAAGCACATGTTGGCCCGGATGACCGAGCCTGCTGTGCCAAAGATCGGGCACCGTCTGAATTGACATTAAAGCAAGTCCAGCTGAAGTAGTGTTGGACCGAATAGGATATAATCCATTATGACATGGACCTTGGAGTAGAAGACGCTTGGTCTGCATATCCTTAATTTGATAGCCATTAGAATCAAAAGAAATAATGCAATTGTTGTCATGGGTTAACTGAAAAACAGAAATTAAATTGAACGAAAGATTTGGAACAAGATGAAGCCTGTTTAGTTTTAAGTCACCTGAGGGTGTTGGTAGAATACCACGACCGGTGTATTGGATTGGCAGCTGCTGACCATTGCTAATAGTAATTTGAGAATTGCCGTTGTAGGTTTCCTGGGACTGGAATTGAGATGGATCAGCAGTTAAATGGGTTGACGCTCCACTGTCCAAGAACCAGTTGGACGGATTGGAGTTATCAGCTGATGTAAACAGAGCTGTCTGCTGTGGAGATGGTTGATAGTTCGGGTCAAGTCGGTACCAGCATCGAGCAGCGGAATGACCTTGTTTTGAACAGATTTGACATATGGTGTTGCGATATGAAGAGCGATCCGGTTTGATGTTGTTGTTGGATCGATTTGATCGATTAGAACTGGAAAAACGCCCCCTGTTAGACGCAGCTCGACCACGATCTTTACCACGAGCAGCAGCGAGGGCAGTGGGATTTTCAGATAAATTCAAAGCTTGGAGTTCTTTTGTGGCTTCTTGAGTAATGATGATTTCTTCACTACACAAAAGGGTGTAAAGATCATCAAGATTAATCGGCTGGAGGTTCGTGCGAATCGAAGTCTTGAATGCCTGATACGTAGCCGGAAGACCATTTAAAGTGTATAGAATAACATCTTCAGTATCAATCGTTCCTCCGGCCGTAGTGATGGCGTCGACCTTGGATTTGACGGTGAGTAAATATTGCGACATTGTCTGATCTCCTTTGGATAGGTTATGCAACTCATTCTTGAGTTGGATGAGCCGGGAACGAGTAGTGGCTTGAAGACGAAGAGCAAGCGTGTGCCAAATATCAGAACAATGAGAAAGCGAGAGGACATACGGCACGATCGACGGAGAAATGACGGAGAGTAATGCCGACGCAAGATGTTGGTCAAGAAGATGCCAGGTGGTGGTAGAGATGAATGCAGGGTCGCCGGAGTGGAGCTCCGACTGTTCTGGAGTTGGGCACGGAAAAGATCCGTGAAGAAATCCAAGAAAGCCACTGGCGGCGAAGAGCTTCTCGACCTGAGCTCGCCAAACCGGATAGTTTTCAGAACTGAGAACGGTTGAGACAAGGTTCTTGAGATTGCTCATAAAAAACTTGAGTTGAGGTGGAATATTGACGGTAGGAAGATACGTCGGAGGTGCATTAACAGGCATCGATGTTGTGGAGGAAGCCATAGAAACAAAAGGGAAGACAGACGATACGATGGAAGAGCGGAAAACGTGGGCGTTAACTGGTGTCTGATACCATGTTGAATGGTACAGGAAACAGAGTTTGGAAAATGATAGAAGAATAATATTTTAATATCTCACCAGAGATACAAATACATTACAATATATAAGCCGAAAGTAAACCAGCTAAATACAATTCTAAGATGTGGTTTTATTATCTAACAATAACGTGCCCACCATGATCAAAGTCATGGAGTGATTATTGCGTATGGATATTGAATGTGTTCAGAGATATCACTGGGTGCTCAGTACCGATCGCCGTACCCTCGGTATGATATCCGGACAAAATAATTTTTCCAAAGTCATGCAAGAGAGGGAGGGTCATTAGGAGGATCGAGATACTTCTAAACTGTTTTCTTATTTCTTTATGGTGTAAATGAGTCGAGTCGGGCAGTAGCATTATAAAGCTGAATTTGTTTAGCTTATAATGCGCTCAAACTTGAGCTCAAGTTCAAATTTGAGCTCAAGTTCAAACTTGAGCTCATTTAATGAGCTCGAACTCGACTCGTTGTATAAAAAATAAGCTCGACTTTGGCTCAATTACTTGAGTTCGCTTAAAAAGCTCGAAATGAGCTCATTTATGGAGCTCGAATTTTTGTTAGCTTAAAAAAATCTTAAGAAAATTGTATATTCAAAATCTTAAAAATATATTTTTAAATTGAGGAGCTCGATGATCTAGCGAGACGAGTCAAACTGAGCGCGAACTTGAGCTCGAATATGAAACTCGATAACTTGACTCACAAGCTCGTTAGTGAGTCGAGTTCGAGCCGGCTTGAGAGCTGCCTTGGCTCACTTACACCCCTATTAATTTGAATTTTTATGTGGTCATAACGTTTTCATTGTTTTCAAGAAAATTTTATACCAAAAGGTTGTTTTCTATAAAAACTTTTAAAAATATATTTTTTCTTTAATAACTTTATAAGATCATCTCCAACCGAAAATGTCATTTTTCACTCAAAAATGCAGGGAAATCAAAAAATGTCGTGTTTCATCTCCAATCCAACGCCATTTTGCCGCTAAAACAGTCGTTTTATTTCGCGTCTTTCTTCCCAACCTGTTCGGTAGAGAGAAAAAAATGGCGTAGATGAACAGTGCAACGCCAATATTGACGTCGCACTGTTCATCCGCGATCAAATGACGTCAAAAATGATAATCGGTTGGAGCAAAGCAAGAACGACAAACAAGTCCTAATTACCTTAACAATATACTATAGTCGCCCCAAAGAAACACTAAATTTGGGAGAATAAAGAGAATATTAACATGAAAAGGCTTTCTTGGTGTTTGGCCAAACTTGCACATGTTTATAGTGCATTATCGATGGCTAAAAAAAAAAACATAGGCGGGAGAATAATTTAAGATGGTCGAAACATTTGTGGTTGGACTTAGGAGCCTCTTAAATTAAGATTATATTTGAAAGATATGTACATGTTAAAATTTAAAAATATGTTTCAAAGTAACTAAAGATTATTAAGATTTAGGTTTCATTTGAGACAGCTTTCATGCTGCTTTTTAAAACGGCCTTTTAGTACAAAAATTTTAAATTCAATAAATTTTCGTACTAAAAAGCTGATTTAGAAAGAAAGAAGAAAGCCGTCCCAAGCTTCGTTTGTGATAGCTTTCTTATTGTTTTGTAAGACTGTTTTTTGATAAAAATATTTTTACAAGCAGAAAATAAGTAGTGATATAAAGATGTCCCAACCGAAGCCTTAAAAATAGTTTTTCTAAGCTATATTTTTTACTTTTTTTTTTTAAATTCATTCAAAATTTTAGCTTCTAACATTTTAAGAATTTTTTATTTACTAATTATTTTTATCTAAGGCTGCTTTCACTGTTAATCTATCGTTTACAAATTCTCATGCTTAATTTCTAATCTCTGTTTTTAATCCTTTTTATGTTAATACAAAAGGCTCAAATCCAAGACCTCTTAGTTGGAAGCATAAGCTCTCAACCAACAGGTCAAGGTTAGCTGCTTTCACCATTTATTAATATAAAAATATTTCAACTTATTTTTCTAAATTTAATAAAATACTTATTTTAGTAAGGTGGATGAGTGGCTTTACCCTTAGAGATAGGATACGAAATGAGCATATACGTGAAAAGGTTGGAGTAGCTCCAGTAGAAGATAAGATTAGAGAAAGTCGCCTTAGATGGTTCGGTCACATAAAACGGCGGTCTTGCGATGACCCGGTTAGGAGAGTAGATGTATTAGATTTGACTTATGTTAAGAAAGGTAGGGGTAGACCTAAAAAGACTTGGTTAGAAAATATTAGGAATGACCATTCTTTATTAGATTTAAACGAGAATTTGACTTTTAATAGGACACAATGGAGAAAAGGATTCATGTAGCCGACCCCACGTTGTGGGATAAAGGCTTGATGATGTTGTTGAATGTTGTTATTTATTTTAGTAATTTATTTTCCAAAGTAATATTTACATTATATACAAAATAAAATAAAGTGTCATTAATAATCTTTATCATAAATATAAACAATCAAATATAAATATTATGTTTAAAGGCTGTGCAATTAAATGTGTTATGTGTTTGAAAGTTGTTAATATTGGAGGGCTGAATATGATGGATGTTTTATCAATATGAAGATTTATCACGAATCAAACGTGTGGTTTATTCAATTTGCACGATGCATTTCATTTTCACATGTTTTTTTAATAGCATTTCCAATGAGCAATTCTTTCACATGGGCTGCAACTTTACTCAAATTTTCACTTAGGTTAATTCTATGCCTTCTAAAACCATTAAGAAGATCTTTCTTCTAGCTATCCATGTTACTTATTACTATATTTTGGGTGAAAAGTACTACATAATTTTTCAAAGAGGTTTGCACCCCACCTAAAATATTAATAAAAAAAGATTTATATTTCATTTAAGATAGTTTTCTTCATGTTCTGCAAAGTTACTATAGAGAAAATAAGTTTTTGAATTTATTATAGAAATAAGTTTCTACTATAAAAAATTATTTAAAAGTAGTGAAGAAGCAATTGTCAAATAGAAATTATAGTTACATTTTGAAAAACAAGCAGCAAGAAAGCCCCCTCAAACAAAGCCTTAGTTCGTTATTGGACCAAAAAATTAGAAAGTGGAAGTTCAAATGCTAATTCAATAACTATGCTTAATAGTGTAGTATGCGCTTTGAGAGGAAGGAGCTTTTCCTCTTGAGCTTCTTGAGAGAGGATGAGAGAGAGATGGAATGGGAGAGATAGTTTAAATCATAATAAGAATTCTATATCTTTTGACAGCTTAATCTGTTACCTTATTACAAACTATTGGTGTTTATATATAGACACAAATTATAACAACAAAGGCTACACAAGAACTAACCGATGTATCATAAAAAGTTATAAAGAAAACTAACTAAAAGAAAGTACAATATAGTAAATCTTGGATCAATCACAACAAACTCCATCTTGGTCCTAAATTTACAAAACATTTATGTCTTCATCTGTTGCCTCAACTATGTTGGCATCGTCCTTGGGTCTAATTCTCTTTTGCTTTAGCAAATCTAGGCTTTTTTTTTTAAAGTGTCATTCCTTATGGAGTGGAAGCGTGCATCTGTTGATGGACTCGCTTCTTCCCCATGCTATTATAATGTTGCCAACGCTTTCATCTTTGTCCTCATTTCTAAGCTGCAATTATTTGGATACCAAGACTGACTTCACCTCGGTCATGGCCAACGTTTGCTTGCCATATAGTAGCGTGTCCACTATATTTTTGTATGACTTCAGCAATGAACTTAGAGGACACTACCTTGATCTTCTTCCTCAATCCTTACATCTACAATTTTAAGATCAATAATTAGTTTGTTAAGTTCATCAATGTATATATATATATATATATATATATATATATATATATATATTTCCATATGCAACATTTATAGAGCTTTGTTTAGGTATAACGATCTTTTCAAATATAGTGACTCTAGTTTCTCCCAGACTTCTATGGTAGAACCTTCTTTAGCCACTTCCCACAAAACTTCATCACTGATCTATAACAGGATTGTACTATGAGCCTTCAACTATGTTTGCCTTGCCCTTGCTTTATCGGATATGGCATCAATATCTTCAGTGTAAATCGCCTCAGATGTTCCATCATGAATAAGGAGGGCCTTCATTTTGATTCTCCATAATTTGAAGTCGTTTTCACTGATGAATTTATTGATTTCGAATTTTTTCATCGGCATGGTCAAGAACTTCGTTCACCATTCTAATCCGACTGCAAGAATTGCACCCGAGCTACAGATTGTAGCCTCGCACTTGCTTGCACTTCCACGATCTGCCTTGCGTGTTCTTGCTTATGCTCACTCAGCTCCACCTCTTGGCAGATTTGTGCCTACTGCACTATGTTCCACGCATCAAACACCATGCTACTTGTGTACTCCACTCGCAGGCTCTGCAATTCAACCCGTGCAACCACAAACACACGTGCCCTGCTCGAAGCTCCGCTTGTGACCGTGTGCTCTGCTCTGCGAGCTTTGACTCTATCATAACTTGCGATTTGCCCGCGCATGCCTCCACCGCCTGCAGCTCAGCACGTGCATGTCTTCGCCCGCACTTGGTTAAACTCATCACCTAAAATAGACTTAGACCAAGTGTCATGGACTAGTGAACAACATCAAGTAGGTCATCAAGCAAAAGACTCCATGAAGTTTTTAACTCATGACAGGATGCTCTAATCCAGCTCATCATCTCACCCTAAAGGATGATCATATGCGAGCTTAATATAACATGGAAGGAAGTTAACTACCACACCAAATCGTAACATATTGTAAACATCCATGATATATACTTTAATCAATGTACTTTCATTCATGGCAAATTTGATAATCAAGTCACTCCATTAATAGGCCCAACATACACTTATAAATAAGTGGTCCCAAAGTCAGATAATGCAAGACTTTCTATCTTTTTAGATCTATTTCGCACTCATTTTCACTTGAGGAAAACCATTATACTAATTATAATATCTATATTTTTTCCTAGTATTATTATGATCTCCATGCTTCCTAGGAAAGGTTGAGGGTACATTGCAGAATCATGTATGATGTACGAGCTTTTCCTTTGATCTACTTCTAACTTGAGAAATACTCTTATCGATTTCCTGACCTCAAAGAAGCCAAGAAGAGGAAGGACAACTTTGACTATTTTTAGATGGTTAAAAACAATATTACATCAAAGTAAAAGTGCATTCTAAGTTTTATTTTTTTTTAATTGTTTACACCTACTACCTACTAATTTGTATGCATCTTAACCTATTTCCAAAATAATCACCCACATCTCATGTTATATGCTTTGGAGGTAGCTTTCACTTTGCCAGCCTTCCACAAGCATATTCAGGGTTCATTGTATCGCTACCATTCATTTTCTCTGCCGCTTGTTTGCTTTCGGTTCAATGGTTAGCACTTCGAAACTTCAGCATTCTCTTGGACCCACAAAAAGGTTTGCTGTGCATCAAAAGAGAAGAATATTAGTACCACAATCCAGCTTATGTGCGCGGAAAAAAGAAAAAAATTAATATTATAAGAAAAGTTGTAAAAATTGGTGAGGAGGAATCTCTCTTCACTCTCTTTCTTTTTTAGATTAATTTTATTTTTGTATTTATGATTTTTAAATCATCAATTAAGAAATTGGATTCAACGCAATCTTCATTTGTTAATTCAGATGAAGACTTGATCATATAGTGACATTTTTAGTGATGAAAATAAAAAAATTTATTGCTACACCATTAAAAATTCTTGCTCGTGCATGAATCTCGAGGCCTATTCAATTTGGTATTAAATAACAACAAGCCTTTATCCCACTACGTGGGGTCGGCTACATGAATCTTTTTTCTCCATTGTGTCATATTAAAAGTCAAATTCTCGTTTAAATCCAATAGAGAAAGATCTCTTCTAATATTTTCTAATCAAATCTTTTTAGGTCTGCCTCTACCTTTCTTAACGTAAGTCAAATCTAATACATCTACTTTCTTAACCAGATCATCGGATTATGTGACCAAACCATCATTTCAATTTGGTATTAAATAACATTCAATCAAAATTAATTTTAGTTAATATTTTGCTCAAGAATTATTCTTGGTCGAGCTACGCAAACGGAAAGAATTTCAATCTCTACCATGAAGGTAGGTTTGAAACTAGGAGGAGCTCAGGGTGGACAATTTTTTTCTCCTTATAAGAATAAACATCTTAACTATTTTGCCCATCTTCAATCAATGCAATTTTCTAAATTTTAAGAAAATAATTTCTTTTATATTTCATACATAAAATCATGCATTTCACAATCATATTTAACCCTCCATTAAAATAGAGGCTTATGAAGAGCTTGATTTGAAATGCTAACAAGGAGAGTGTTTTTTTCTCATCATTTTTAGAAGATGCAAATGGAGATTTATGTACTTATTATTAAATTTTTTTCTTTTTGTGATCATTAAAATTTATGAAATAATTAAAAAAATTATAAAAAATAAAAAAAATATATTATATATTTTTCTTGTTTATGAGCATATTTTTTCAAGTTATATGTTACCCCTCAATATAACTTAGTTATTAGATAATACAATTGAATTATTAGAAAAATAAGATAAAATTATTAGACAAAATAATAAGTAATGAATATTTTTTAAGTATAATTATGACACAAAAATTATGAATATATGATAATTTAAAGAATGGTCCACCCAAATAAGTACAAACACCAAAGAATGGCCCAATGAGGCCCAATAAATGCCTTTATTTAGGTATGCAGTTGGGCTTTTTTATACCCATGTAGGTAGGCTGAGCCATTGCGTCGATCAGCGTTGCAGGTAAGCAATGTTTGTGGCACATGCATATAAATAAATAATTTATGTTTTTATTTTAATATTAATATTTTTATTTTTTAAGAAAACATATTTCAATTATTCCTATTAAATGCTATTAAAATGATTAAAAACAATAAAAAATTGCAACAAATAAATAAATAAAAATTTAAAATTATTTTAAAAAAACTTCATAATTCTTTTATTTCCCTCCAACCATTAAAATCTCCTATCTTAAAAAATAAAATAAAATCTCCTATAAGATTTGAAAATTGACATAAATTTTCTGATTAGGCTTTCTATTTCTAAAAACTGAGGCTAAAAGTTATCTGCATGAGGTATGATTCCAAGCAATGAATTAGGTTTCAAATTCCACTTATGAAACTTTGGTCTTTCTTTGAAGAAGAGGATGACTGTCTTCTTTGGATGGATTGAATTGGAAAAGAGATCGACATGATATTTTGAGGTTTAAATCTCATTCCCAAGAGGAGTTAGTTTTTTTTTTTAATTTAGTGTCAACTATAAAAGAGATGATGGTAATATTTGGATTGAAAACTTTAAGAATTAAATTCATGATCAATCAAACTCTAATTGCTGCAGATTTATAGTCGAACACAATGTCTCAATGAGATAAACTCATTGACCCCAAAATTGATTTGATCCAACTTTGAATGAGCTTTAATTAAGCACTTGCAATATAATTATAAATTTTTTAACATTAATTGGAAGACTGAATGGTCTTAAAATCTAGTGTGCATGGAGCCATGTAGTCAAATCTAGCAGCACAATGAGAAAAATCCAACAAGCCAAGTATCATTTGATTACAATATTATTAAGGCACTCAAATGCTGGATAAATAATTTATAATTAAGGAAATTAATCTGGAATGTTTGATGGAGTGTTTTGGATCTTGTTTAGCAAAATACCCTTTTGAAAAAAAAAAATATAATTATGATTCTATTTTTTATGTGAAGGAGATTCAAGAGCCGAGAGAAGAAATTTATCACATTTTCCTACGATCTTTATTGATGGTCACCATTTGCAATCGTCACAACCAATACAAAAATTTTGTCACCTGACTATTATCATTTGATTATTAATTTCTAATTATATTATTAGGCTTTAACTATCCACTTGTAGATACTTGATTTATGTAATTTATATAACAAGAAATAGAAATTAACTCTAAACTCCGTATAATCCTATGTTCTTTAATTATGAGGAAAGGATGATTATTTTATCTTTCATTATTTGGTATGGATTCATTCAACTGTGAAGAGGTATGTGAAGAGGTTAGTCATACCTAGAATGAGCGATCATAGATTCACCAAATAGCGAAAAACTTAATGACACTTGAAGTAAAGAGGAAAGCTCTCGTGATACAAAAAAGACAACTTGACAATCTATTAAGTGATGATACTTCTCTATTAGTGGTTGAAATTGAGATTAGAGTTACATAATTAATGGTCGTAGAAGTCTTTAAGTGCTACATCTTTGAAGGTTTAAGAAGACTTCAAGTAATCTTGAGCATATCATCAATTGATCTTTATTCATATTTAAGAAAATTATAATAAGATATTTGAAGTAGAGATAAAGGACTTGAAGTATCAATGTCATGCAGAAAATTTTATTCGTAATCTTTTAAAGAGATTCATATGGTCTATCGTAAGAATGGAACCAACATTAGAGGATTGTCTCCTAATCAAGCATCTAAAGTATCCCCTTTCTATGTTAACAATGAAGTATAAAATGACCTAATTTAAGAAATTTCTATTATTGTGTTGAATAGTATACTTAACTATCTTCTTTATATATTCTCCTAAATACAACATGAGGATATTGATTTATGAGTCACCTTTAGAATATAAATGATTTAAATATATGCACAATCAAGGTTACTATATTGTTTTAGCAAATTTTAAATCAAATTTGAACAAAGTTCTAAGGATTTGAAACAATATTTAAATCAAAACCTAATATGGTTCAATCTATAGTTAAAATAAATTCAAACAAGATTTTAACTATGTTCGAATATTTCTGATCGTGTTTAGACATGATAAATAATCTTCGAATAAGATTTGTATCAGGTTCAAATTTAACAAGGATTAAAAGAATCCTAATTCAAATAAGTTTCACATATTTTTCATACAATATTCAATTATGATTCAAATTTTCAAGTATTGTTTGGGCATTGTTTGAACCAATTTCTTCGATCCTTAATCTTGTTTGACATCCAATCTTCATCAAAATGACCTAAAATATCTTTCTTAAATTCAATATAAATGAAATGCGTGTTTGACCAGCTACTCGTGGCACGACTCAATAAGAACTCGTTTATGTTTGTTTGATAAGATAAACTAATGAGATTGAACACTTCTGATAAATATTTAATAGCTAAATAATGAGCTTGAACATATTGACGGTCATCTAATTTATGTTCACAAAAAGTACCGTTTAGATCTCATGAACAAGCTCGATTAGAGCTTGACTAGAGCTTTAAAAATAAATATTATTAAGCTTGTTAATTATAATATAACTGAAATATTAAAAAAATAATTCATAAATATCTAAGTCAGATTTTGTCCGATTCAAATTCAATGCCATGGTATTTATCGTGATATAAGAATATAATGATGATATTAGCAATGAAAATGACTAGAAATGCATGGAATAATTGATTATATATATTTAAAATATTTCGAATAAAAAAAGCACAGCATTTTAAATGTTTTGATCCGAAATAAAATATAATGAATATATTTATTTAAATAAGACAATTAAGAGGTGTAAATTTAATGAACAGACTAGAGAGCGTGATATTATTCTTCCAATAGGCATAAGAACGTTATCATTCAGCGACATTAATATTGTCGTTATGCGTTAACCAGCCTGCGGACTGCCTATTATCAAAAGACGACAAGTTCAGTGGCAAGAGTAACTTAGCTGCTACCCTATGCATTGATGGCCGCATCTGCCCACTTCAAAAGCCTGTCGTCTTCCCAGTCGCACACCCAGTCTCCCCACCCGCCTCCCAGATCCAAGCGCCGCAAGAACACCACCAACCTCTCCGCCAGCGCCACCATTCCCGACGTTGTTTCCTCTAATAGCGCCTGGTGCTGCCCCGCCTCCAAGTCCTTTACCCCGACACCTTCCGCTTCATCTTCGCCTTCGCACAATCTCCGCCGGAGCTCTACTCCCACTCCGTCGCTGCCGCACCCTCCAAACAACCCGGATATTTCACCCTCTTCGGAGGAGGCTGGAGCTTCCCCTCCAATGGACGCATCTCCCGGGGCGGGATACCCCGTCTATCCTTCCTGCTACAGCAAGTTCAACTCCGCGCTCAATGCCGGCCTTCTCAACCCCATGTCACCTCCCCCTGTTGACAAGACGCGATCCAGTCCTACCCTCTTTGACATGATGGCCAGCGAGCAGGAATACCATCCCAGGACTGGTGCTATGTCTTCTGCCGGTCAGATCCTTCCCCACGGGAGGACACCTGCCGTCTCTGCCCAGGACCGCCAGATCCTACTCCAGGAGCGCGTTGCAGAGATTATTGGAAGCTGCAGTCCTGGAAACCAGTTCAATGATCAGGACACCGGTGACGTTCGCCTCACCCTCAGCTCCAAGGATGGCCTCTCCGTGTCTCTCAGCGTCCACCGTCACATCCTTGTTTCGCATAGCCGATTTTTCGCCTCGAAGCTTTCTGATCGCTGGTCTAAGCAGCAGCGCTCCCTACCTCACCTCGTTGAGATCTCGGATTGCGACGATATTGAAGTCTATATCGAAACTCTTCGACTTATGTATTGCAAGGACCTTCGGCACCGTCTTATGAGAGAGGACGTTTCTAAAGCCCTTGGCATTCTAAAGGTATTTAAACATGGAAATGTCCTCCTGCCTGTTTTTAACCCAGGTTTGATCTCCATTTCGGATCCGCCGTCCTAATAGATTAATTTCATGTATAGATTTCGGCGGCGATCGCATTTGATGCCGGGGTTTTGTCTTGTCTGGAGTACCTAGAGGCTGCCCCATGGACGGAAGACGAGGAGGAGAAGGTAGCATCTGTTCTTTCACAGCTCCATCTGGAGAGCTCTGGAGCAGGGGAGGTTCTCAAAAGGGTCTCCCTCGAAGTAGTCCCATCGTCAGTGGAGGAAGCGAATGGGAATGCTGCCAGCGGAAACGGCGAAGAGATACTGCTGCGCCTCCTCCAGGTTGTTCTGGAAGGGAAGGACGAGAAGGCTAGACGGGAGATGAAGGGCCTCGTCTCCAAGATGCTGCGCGAGAACAACAGCGGGCGGGGTGGCACCGGGGACATTAGCAAGGAATCCCTCTTCTCCGCCTGCGAAGGCTGTCTCCGCCTCCTTCGCTTGTATTTCCTCCGTGCCGCCTCTTCCGACCTCTCCGACGCTGCCCAGATTGCGAGGCAGGCCGATAACCTCCATTGGATACTGGACATCCTGATCGACCGACAGATCGCAGATGATTTCCTGCGAACATGGGCATCCGAGACAGAGCTTGCGGAGGCTCACCAGCAGGTGCCGGCCATCCACCGCTACGAGGTGAGCCGGATCACTTCAAGGCTGTTTGTGGGCATTGGCAAAGGCCAAATTTTGGTATCGAAGGAGGCAAGGTGCCTGCTGCTGAGAACGTGGCTGGAACCCTTCTACGAGGACTTTGGGTGGATGCGGCGTGCCTGCAAAGGACTCGACCGCCACCTCATTGAGGATGGGCTTAGCAACACTATACTGACGCTGCCATTGGCGTTGCAGCAGGAGATTCTTCTGGCTTGGTTTGACCGCTTCCTCAACTCTGGTGACGATTGCCCCAACATCCAAAGAGGCTTCGAGGTGTGGTGGCGGCGGGCTTTCTGGCGTCGGAATGGTGAAACCAGCAGGCCACCGCAGCTTAGGATAACAGCTGCTTGCGAGAATTCTTCCTGATTTCACTGGCATAGTTGTTGATGTTGTTTCATCTTTCAGGTTTTTTTTCTTGCATTACTTCTTTTTCAATCATGTACAATTTTCTCTTTTTGTTCTTTTTTCGCGGAATGCTACAAAGGGTTTTGTCCTATTCTTCCTCTCTAGGTGTGTAGTTGTGTAGGGGGGATAACTGTGAGTGGAAATGAAGGAGGAAATGTGAGTTTTCTAGTATAGTAGGATGGAGACTGTTATGTGTGGAGGGATATATCTCTTATGACAGTAATGGAGTCATCTAATGTTTCTGAATGGAATGCCAAGTTTCTTTATTTTAATGCTTAGATTTGGCATTCTTTCACTGCTTTTCCAATTCTCTAATTTATTTTGTTAATTTGCTCTTGTGCTGGGAATTGAGTGTATTCGGAAGTTATAAGTGGGCACAACCGGACCAAAAACTTTGAAGAATTTGAATTCGCCAATTTAGCGTAGCCATGTGTGTGTGCCGTTTGATGATTTCAAATATTGGATGACCAAGCCTGATCTTAGTAGCTGTGATTCATTAATATGCACCACATATTTTGACAAATAAAAAACTGAATCCTTTGATTAAATAAGAAGCAACAACAAAAAAAGAGATTTTTTTTTTGGAACCTAAATCAGCTTAATGCAGGTGAAGCAGATGACATTGGAAATTTTGATTGTCAGAGTTTCTTACCAGTAAGAAATGCCTATGATCTAGATTTATCAACTTCACTCGGTTCATCTTTTTGATGGGCCAATTTAGCAAATATAGCTTTCCTCACAAATTTAAGGTGTGAAACTACTTGTTAATAAAGTTACATGTTACTTGCCATGTATGAACTTCGCGAAATGGATACATTTGTTTGAGTAAGTTGTCGAAGGAAGTGAAACAGTAGATTTTTTAATGCTTGAATAGTGAGAGGAGAAAGAGAGAATAAGGGAGAAGAAGAGGGAAGAAGAATCAGGCTCATGGCCAAAGAGGGATAAATTTGACAAACATCATTTTTAAAATTAGCAGTGCAACTCTTCAAACTATTGAATAATTACAACTAAAAAAAAAGATACAAATCTTAAGTTGTAATTTAAAATCATTTAAATAAGCACTAATTAATGATTGGAAGACTCTTGCTTAACAAAGAACCTTGAACTTCGCTTACCTATGAGCCATAGTATAAAATCTCTAATGAATACTACAATCCGTACATGGTGGTTATATTGGTCAAAATGCTAATGTTAAATGTGTTCTTGCAAACAAAGCAAGAGGAGTGTAGTATGGTAAGAGCATACAATCTACACTTGTCAAAAAGTAGATAATACACCAATCTTTTAAGACACAAAGCCGATGTATATGTATAGAAAGTGTAATGGTGCTCTTTGATTGGCTTCAAAGCAGAAGTGGACACATTTAGCTCCAAAAGAAATGAAGTCAGGGTTGATGATATTCTTCGTAAACGTCATATAAAAAGATGTGGCAGTCCCTATCACATTCATCTGAGAATATTGGTGAAGGGATATAGATGTTAGAAGGCACTACAGCTTGCCCACATGTGATTATAGAAAGATTATCACACATACAACAATCCGTCTGCAGATAATCACGAACCACCTATTGACATTAACAGGAGATTCTCCCTAATCACAATAAACCTACAAGTGATAATCAACAACATTTAATGAAGACTACGACACTCGTGCACCCGACCTCTGTACAATGTCAATCAAATACAATAATCTCTTACAAGTAATAGCAAATGACTATAGTACTAAATCACGTCACCGAATCCGCAAAATGTGTACAAGCGGACAGAAGGCGTTCGTAGGCCCTTAAATGAAATCCCGAGCCATTGTTAATGAAATCGATTGATTAAATGGATCATATTTAAATATTTTAAAATTCCCGCCTTATGTATTAAATATAATCCCTTGAATTAAATATATCCCTGCATGTGCTCCGACAAATGCAATAAATTTCTAAATGCCAATGTTCGAGAATGTTGCGCATGGTCAAATTCACATTATATGCTTAAACTAAATATATCCGCATGTGCTCCAATCGTCACATCTAAGTCTCAAATCCAACGATTCGAGAATGGGGTCTAATATTCAAATTTCATCCTCCTCGAAAGGACTGGAGTCGACACGACTTGAATTGCAAAATGCCTCCCAAAATCCTATAAAAATATAAGTGACCTTAATGTCACCCTAATGATGGTTGCGTTGACAGAAAATCTCAACTAGAGGGGTCAAATCTCAAATCAAATAAAAGTCCAAATTTTTGAAATAAAATCAATCACCTAAAATCTCAAAACTAAAAATCATCCACCTCCCGCAACCGTTTGTCGAGGGTAATAAATTTGAAATTAACCTCAACTCACAAAGAGCGAATGTGTGTCGGGTGTATCACTTTGATTCATTTTCAAATGGTCTATTGCCAACAGGGACGTGGCACGTGCTCTATGATCGGGTGATTTTGTCGCAAAATGACACCATTATATTATGGTCACGACCAAAGCCCGTATGTTCCATAATGGCGTCAAACCCTTGAGCAATGGATCATATGGTATATTCAATGGGCATAAAGCCATCTGTTAGCTAAGGTGGATTCAGATATATCCTCTTAGATAAATACCAACCCAGGTCTATAAGGTATTCTTAGACAAAGTAACCCATGGTTGCCGACAAGATGCCTTCTGTTAGGTTGGGTCGACTACCTCCTTCGACTAAGTAGACCAGGGAACATGACAGCCCAGGACGAAGGAATCATGGGATCTTGATCGAGGTCGTCTTCACTCCCCCACCATCAGTTTTAAGTTTATGATGATAAACTCTAAATTCCAAACTTCAAAATTTAAATCCAAGATTCAAACCCTAAAACTATTGCTATTATACGGTGGGTTTATAACCTATTTGACCTCTTTAACGACTAGCCTTAATCAAAAGTTCTCTCATGTTATCGGGAGGGATAATTAACTATAGGGGCTTGCGCCTATAGGAAACCAGAACTTGGATAAAAAAGTCCTCACAAAATGAGGGCGAAATCTATGGATAGTGCCTTATCTGAAACCCAATCTGCCTTCTGAAAATTCCCTCGGAACCTAATCTCGTTAAAACTCTCTGTTGTAATCGTCACACAAACACTAAAAAAAAATAGAAGGATGTATTTTCGGAGCCCACAATTAGCAAGGCACCACATGTATTTTAAGGCACCACTTGTATTTTATGATGTG
Organism: Dendrobium huoshanense; assembly: GCA_016618105.1. Taxonomy (NCBI): domain Eukaryota; kingdom Viridiplantae; phylum Streptophyta; class Magnoliopsida; order Asparagales; family Orchidaceae; genus Dendrobium; species Dendrobium huoshanense. The sequence goes on along the minus strand of CM028356.1, from coordinate 26,257,321 downwards.
GATGCATAGAGAACATTTTTATATGAGAATGTTATGACTAATGCGCCTAAAGATGCAAATGCAGAAGCTTGATCAGGATCAAGAATGATATGCCTAAAATTAGTATAATTGAGCAAATAAACACGATAAGAAAGACACTAAGATTTATTTGGTTCAATTTCAATTAAGTTTATGTCCAAGAGAGAAGAGAGAGGATTTGATATTGAATATCAACAACCTATGTGTTAAATCTTGGTTTGTCTGGTGGATGATGCCGGGACGTACTTCAGACCACCTATGGACCAAGAGCCTAGAGGTGAGAATGATAAAGTGGGAATACGAGGGAAAGGGGGGAAATGATGGAGATGATGAGAGATGATGTGGATCAAGACAAAATCTTTATTATCCCTGCCGGACATATAAGAATAATGGATGCGATGGCTCTTTACTGTGAAGCTTAAGCTAAGAAAATTGAAAATAGTATAGTGTGTCTTTCTCCTCAAAGATGAGAGTAAAAAAGAAGAGATCTATCTAAGCGAGATGTAGATCTTGGTGCATCCATGCCCCTTCTATCTATGCCCCCTCCCCCTCTTTTTATAAGACTTGGAGAGTTCCAACAAATGTCTATGAGATATAGTAGTTGTCACGCCTGTTTTTGAGGTAGCTCGGCCGTCTGTGCCGACTGAAATGACGAATACTGTGAAAGGAGCGTGAGTGGGATGAACCCGCATATCAAATTAACGTCATTAGGGATCCGGTCAGAGGTCGCCCTGTTGAGGTGAGAGGGGGGAGTAATATATGGATTCAGTCAGGAGGTTAGACCGATGTGTAGCAGGAAACTGGTCTGAGGTTGCCCCGTTGAGGTAGGAGGGGCGAGTAGCTTCTTGATGTATTCCTGAGGTCGATCCAATTGCGAGGTAAGTTTTTTGGGAGAGATAGATGTTGTTAGCTTAGTCGTTGGCGTGTTTTGCAGGGGGGCTTGACTCCTGCTATGAGAGAGAAAGGTTTCCCTGGCTAAGGGAGGAATTTATGAGGTCGCTCTCGTTGGGGACGACAACTGCCTTGAAGTGATGGTCATTGCTGATCTGTTGTAATGGTGTTAAGCTCCTTTCCAACTCTTGAGCAAGTCTCTCGAAAGGATTGTTCTGAGAGGAGAAAGTACTCCTTTCACTGGACTCGAACGTAACCCGCAAAATACTTGCGAACGGGTACCTGCATAGATAGTCATGGGTGTACATCATGAATATCATTGTATGAAAATCCAAAATTAGTTAGATCCAATTTAATACATTTTAAATCCCATGTAAAGTGTAATACCATATATTGAAGTATTGAATAAAAATTTAACAATTCTACCTTTTAACTCGATATTGGGGAAATATAGCTTCTCTTTATCTCCTCTTCTTTATGTTAGACACTCTATGCTCTTAAAATTTTAATGGGCTCAAAATTTCAATTTTTTATTAAACCCAAATGTCGCTTGAATTGAATATTTGCAATAGATCTATGCAGCACAAATGTTGTATTTAGAAGTGGCTTCATTCAATCTAAACCGGCTTGCATATTATTACCTTAGAATTTGTTGTCATTGCATTGAAAGTTGTAATAGTATGTCTGGTGCTGAGCTGAATTATGAAACCTAATCCTATCCACCTGATCACTTGAAGTCTTCCATCATATCATGCTAGAATTTGTTTCAAAACATTCCATGCTTCATTGAAGCTAACTCTCTTTTTTTTTGCTTCCTCATGTGCAATGCTCCAATGAAGAAATAACTACAACAGCCCTTGAATTTTCCTACAACACATGTAGTCGTTGACTCTCTTGGCTGGTGCAACCAAAAAAATTACACAATTTATTATTGCAAATTAAAAATTTTCCTTATCATAAACATATATAATATAACAATATTAGAACACAACACCTTACAACTTATATTAATTAAGAGCAGAAAGATACAGATGGAACAAGAATCGTGGATAGAGAAGGAGAGGTAGAAAACCGAGACAAAATAATAAAGGGGAAGGGGAAGGAGGCTAGCTCGCAAGCTAGAACAAGCCTGCTGATTTTACATTCCAAAAATCATCACATACTCATTCTTCTAAAATTGCCACAAACAGTCCCATTTATAGGGGAAAAAGGGAAAAATAATTAATACATGTAGTTAATGTACCTCCCAAACAGCCAATAGGAACACCTAGAAAACTGCAACAAACAGGGATCAAAGGGACAGTTGCAAGGGGAAACCGAAGCATCATTTCAGCTACCATGGGTGGGAAAACGAAGCATCTCATGGCTGCCAAGGGGGAAACCAAAAGGGAAACTACTAGGAGGGGAAAACCGAAGCATCAAAGCATCATTTAATAAGCTGGGAAACCGAAATTTGATAGGGAAACCAACAACCGATCTTTTTGGAATTAAAATCGGCATGTGGAACACCAATAGGCCGGCTCTGCCTATATCAATTCTCCCTTGTTGGAGAAATCTCATCTCTTGATGAGATAGTTTTTGAACTTCTACCATGAGCAGATTGCGCCTTATCTAAATCCTGTATTAAAGTAGCGTATTTCCTTTGAATCTTCTCTTTTTCTCGCTTAAACTCGGCTTGAAGTTTACGCTTCCTATTTTCATGTTTTTCTGCATATAAATGCATTTTCTCTTCAATTTTGTAAAGCTCGTTTTGAAGTGGATCGGTAGAACATCCTTATGGCGAAACTCAACTTGTTGTTAAAATTTTCTCTTATGGAATAGTTGGTTGACTTTCATCAATTGCAGATTCTATTTCATCTTAAGACTTCTTGACATCATGACTTGAAACTTCGGCTTGTAAATGATGTCCATAAATTTTTTTCTAAAGAAAAAAAAAGGAAGACTCACAAAAACCTAAAGCTCTGATATTAAATTGGTGCAACCAAAAAAATTATTCAATTAAAAATTGCAAATTAAAAGTCTTCCTTACCATTAACATAGACAAACACATATATAATATAACAATACTAGAACACAACAACTTACAATTTATATTAATTAAGAGAAGAAAGATACATATGGGGGGGCGGGAACCATGGATTGAGAAGAAGAGGTAGAAAAGCGATACTAAGTAATAGAGGTGAAGGGTAAAGGATGTTAGCTCGCAAGCTAAAACAAACCCACAAATTTATATTCAAAAAATCTTCACACATCCATTCTTCTAAAACTGCCACAAACAGCCCCATTTATAGAGGAAAAACGAAAAAAAAAAAAATTAATACATGTAGTTAATTCACCTTCCAAACAACCAATAGGAACACCTATAAAACTACAGCAAACTGGGACCAATGGGACAGCCGCCAAGGGAAAACTGAAACATCATTTCAGCTGCCAAGGGTGGGAAAAACGAAGCATCTCATGGATGTCAATGGGGAAACCAAAAGGGAAGCTACCAAGAGGAAAAATCGAAGCTTCAATAGGAAAAATGAAGCATCAAAACAGCATTTAATGAGCAAGGAAGCCAAAATCTATTAGGGAAACCAACAACCCATCTTTTGGGAATTAAAAACGGCATGGGGAACACCAATAGGCCGGCTCTGCCTACATCATTGGCCTTCATAACAACTATAGAACCCTTGCAAACCTTGAGGATCTCAACATCTTATGAATATTAGAATGTTGCATTACTTGGAGAAGGTAAAGATGCAAGATTTATTTTCATATTTGGTACATATCTTACCAAGACCAATAGTTTTACACACATGTTTATTTCCAATATACGTACTATTATATGGTTTAAAATTAGAAAACAATAATCTTACCAAGACCAATAGTTTTACACACATGTTTATTTCCAATATGCATACACAACTATATGGTTTAAAATTAGAAAACAATAATAAATCATGCCACATGAAAGGAACATATTGTGCTGATTACTTACTTATGATTTTGCTTATAAACCTGCACCATGTTTACCTCGATTTTCATTCAGGTATTCTCGAGTACCTTCGATTGATTTAATTAGACCTCGTCGAGCCCAATTCGAACTCGAATCGATCCAAATTGGTTTTAATTAGACTCGACCTTGTTCAATTGAGCCCGAATAGTCTGTTTCGACCGTGACGAGTTCAATTTGACCCAAATCGATTTCTTTTGAGTTCAATTTCATACGATTAAATTCGTTGAACTGGCTCGAACCCATTTGAACCTAAATCAATCCAAATAGGCTCAAATATGGTTCAACCCGGGACTTAATCTCAGCTTAATTAACTTAGATTAATTCCAGTTAATCTCTAATCCGCTTTTGGACCAATTTGAATCCAAGTTCCGAATAAAGAAAATTTAATCGAATGATTTGAATCAAATCGACCGTTTTTTCGAGGTTTCGGCGTGATATATGCGATCTTCGACAGGCATGGCAGTGATACGAAGCAGGAGATATGCCCGTTTGCGTGATGTTTGGAAGACTGGAGCACGGGGCGACTGAGGGTGGGCTACCTTTCTCGGCGCTAGCATGCCTTTACTCCAGACGAAAGTCTTTCGCTCTGCCCCATTCGCACTTGCTCCCCCTCTCTCCTGATTCTCTTTTTTCGCACGAGCTCCCTCTCTCGCTCCCGATTTGCCCCATTCGAAGAACATCCCAGCCGAACCCGTCGCCTTGTCCAACGGCAGCCCGCCGTTCTCCCTCCCTATCCGCGTGAGCTAGCCGAGTCCGACGACCCGGCTTCAGGTCCAGCTCCGAACCCAACGCCGATTTACCCTGCCCCTCTCCGCAAGGTAACGCTTCCTCTTCCCTTCCTTCTTCTCCTTCTTCTTAGCCTTCTTTTTCCTCTTCTTCTTCTTGTTTCCCTTTTTCATTCTTCTTCTCCCATCTTCTTTGATTTCTTCCATCTCTTCCACATATCTTTCTATTTCTATTTCTCATGCTTGTTCACTGATTTTTGAAACCAAGTTGTTGTGTTTAGCTTTGAGATTATTTATGGATGGATAAAATGTTCCAAACATGTACTTATGTTACCTTGAGGATGTTTTCATTTTGAATTTTGTTGTCTAACTTTGTCATGCTACTTGGTTATCAGTTTGTGAATGCCTTACATCTATTACATTTGGTTCTTACTACATCTTAGTGATAAGACATTAAGGGCAATATTGTTTAAATTCCTTAAAAAAGATCCAATGAATGAAATTTCCTCTAGCCCTATTGTTTTTTTTAGTGAGTGCATTCACTCTCTATGGTAGATTTTGTGATAGTTTGTATATTTGCTATTGGTGCCATGTGTTGATTTATGTACTTCTCCTATGTGTTGATTTGTGTTGTTTGAAAATAAATGTTTTGTATGAAAAATTTATATTTTTGATTCATGTCACTTGACTTAGAGTTTTATGTGTAAACTATAAAAATGTATAAGATGTCATTTTGATCTTCTATCAAAGCATGCACATGAAATGTTTATAGTAATGCCTACTAAGAGTTGGTAGAGGTTTTTCCTTGGTAAAAGAGGAATTTCATGAGTTTCTTTGGAAAGTTTGCATTGCTGGCATAAGTAAATCCCATGGGGTTGTGCCCTCTCTTCTATGGCCATTACAAATTATAGTTAATGTGATATGTGAAGGTTTCATACACTTCACTCCATGAGTACTCACTACATGAAGGTGTTATGAGCTTACAAGCAAGCACTATCATATTCATATTTCTTTTGTTTCATTTGTTTTATTCTCTTTCGTCTTTCAAATAATAGCAACGATTATGTTTGATAAATTGCTCTTGGAAGAAAATGGTGATGTTTTGGTTCAAGTTAAAGCTCCACTTTGGTCATAACTCATAAATCTTGTAGTTATACAAAGCGTTTTATGAGCATTGGCTATCTCGTTTGAGAGACTAATGTCATTTGAGTTTTTTTATTATATGCTTATTGTCTTGCACTTTTGCTTTCAATATATTGGAGGTATTTTTCCATGTGATAGCGTGTAGGAAGACATGCTTTAAAGCGACGAAACCATTTCTTTATATAATATGAAAATTTTGGTTAGTTGTAGTTGTTGAAGTCTCATCTCTTATAGTATATATGCATGATAGATCTTATTAAAAATAAAAAAAAGGCTTGAACATGAGTTGGTATTTTTCTTAGAAATTACATGAGTTAGTTTACATCCAAAGTTTTATTTCAAGTGTCATCCATTAGTCAAGTTTTATAAACTTAGTTGTGTAGGCTTATTTTGTTGGCATGAATAGATCCAATTTGCAATATGTTATGTTGATTGTTCATCTCAAAACAAAGAAAGGTGAGCTTATAATCTTTGAGTAGCATTTGCCGAAATGTTTATATGACTTTCATGATTCGTTGTTGGTTGAAAGTTTGCTTAGTTATGAAAAGGAAACCATTAGAAGTTATATTCATGCATTATTTCATCTGCATTTGCAAAGAGAAAGTGGAATAAAACAAATTCTTTTCTTTATATTTTGTACATCTCATGAAGCACAAAATTTGAATATGAATTTGTGGCACTTCAATCACGATTCATGAATCATGATTTTTCATATGAAATTTTTATGTACACATATATAGCATTACATTGAGTTTCGATTCAAAGACTTTTTACATAAATGGTATTTGATGGTTACATTGAGTTTCATCAACAAGTGTCTTTTGGATTGTTATGTTAATACATGTGGGAATTTGTTTGGAGCAATGTTTAATTTATAAAGGTGATTGTTTAAATCATGATTTCTTATCAAAACCTTACATTGTCGTTGCTTATGAGAAGTTGTTGAGCTTTGTAGTTGCTAGACAATGATATAAATATAACATTGAGTTATGGATATATTGTCTTAAGCAATTCAAGTTTAAAATGTTATGACTATACTTTGGCAAGTTCGTTTATAATGCAATAGTTTAATATCATATATTTTCTCTTATTTTAAGATCCCTAATGAACTTCATATAGACTTGTGTTGTAATGAGTTTAATTTAATATGTGGATAAATCACTTTTCTTTTAAACTATAAAACATAACCTTTACATTATTTTGTTTGATTAGTTTCACATTGTTGCACATCATGTATTTGTGAGAATGTACTTTAAAAGAAAATGTTATGATGGAGCTCCTTTCTCGTTGTTTTGGTAGAAATCTTTGTATAAACTTTATAGATTTGATTATTAATAATGAGTGGTTGAAAACTTTTTAACATAGTAGTGTTCATCTAAATTTTATGCAAATGGTTGAAGTAAGTTTCAAATATCTTCTCATGAAGTAGAGCCATATTTTCATCTATATATGTGTGAGATATTATAATTTTATATTCGTCATTGTCAATTAATGTCATTTAAAGTATTTTGAAAAGTTTTATATGTTTCTTCATAGTTAGAGAGTTTGATGAAGGGTTTTGGGTTGAAAGGTTTCATGAGTTATTTCATGTTGGAACTTGGAAGAGATTTTGGTTTGCTTATGTTAAAAAAGATTTATGATTGCCTTTAGATCTATTTTACATTGGAAAGATTTATGATAAGTTTTGCGAATATTTTATTATAACGGAAAGCTTTTACGAAATTTTCGTGTCTGAAAGTTTTAGTAGTTTTACCCCATGTCAAAAATGCTAAAAACAGTTGATCGTCTTTGTTTTTGTTGGAAAAGTTTTAGTGGATTATTTATATAAGGTTTCATATGTCATTTCATTTGGAATCTTTCATAAGTCATTTTGGGATTTTTAGTTTTATGTTTAAATTTGTGTAGCGGGGTCTCTTTATATCTTTTGGAATGAAATGATATATAGTGTGTGGGTTGCCTTTCTCTCATTTGTATTTGCTATTAAAAGTTGGTTTTTGATGAATGTGGAACAAAAAAGACGTGTTTTAAATTTTAGTTTTGGGAGCTTATTCCTCTTCGTCACTTTGAATTTTATTTAGAAAATAGTTTGGTTAGTTGTGTTAAGTGTTTTGTTTGGAACGTGGTGACATCAAATGGAATCAAAGACACATTCTCTCATATTCATATTATATTGGATTGGGATGAATGGTGTTTGAGAGTCATACTTGACTTCAAAGAGGTATGCCCAATAATAAAAATACCTACATTTCTTTTATTTTTTATTTTCATTCTTTTCTTTCTATTTTATCTTGTATATCTCTTTTTTTATTTTTAGTCTTTTTGTCGCTTCTCTATTTATGCTTTAAGATTGAATGCTTGCAAAAATAAGAAAACCCAAATGACAAGTGGTCCACTTGAGGTGCAAATAACAAAAAGGTACATTCCCATTTAATTGCATTTTTCATTTTTGTTATTATTTGCTTATTACATAGAATGTGCTCTAATACAACATTCTTCTCTTTTTTGTGCTTTGTGAGGTGCTTCTTTTGGAGAGCGAAAGTGAATGAGTATTGGAGCACTAGGCAAAGGAGCATGAACAATCGGATCCGAGCATCAGTTGCCCTCATTTAGTCTGGTGGGGGTGCTACGGGCAGAACCACCAGGTCATAGCCCCCGGTGCTGTAAATGTCTTTAAACTTAGAAAATCTTTTGGGGCCCTAATGGTTGTATGCTCCCTACCCTTTAGGACGCTATAGAAACTTCATTTTATAAGTATGATTGCTTTCTTTTGTTTTAGATCCCTAAACCTATTGACACATATACTAATATACTAAGGGTTATAAATATATCTTTCTCATCTCATAACTTTAGTGACACCTAAGGACAAAAAATTAAGGATTGAGTCTTAGATAATATTGACTTATGGTACATGCTCCCTATAGGATAGGGACATCAAAACAAAAATTTATTGGTCCATTTTCTTAGGTTTAGTGCCCCTTAATCAATTAATAATCAACCAATCAATCATAATCTAACTCTTAAAATGTGTTAAAATATTTAATTCTTAATTAAATTATAATTAACATATATAATTATTAAATTGCAAATATAAAACATACATCTAAATCAAATTCAACAAATCTAATAATCAACTTCTAATCAACTTAAAGTTTAAAAGATATAGATTAAATTAGGAGATCAAACCTAAAACTAAAATTTATTAGGATAAAAGACTTCTAAAGAACAAAATTTAGACTAATCTTTTAAAATCAATTAACAAATCTCTTGATTAATGAACTATTTAGTTCATCTTTTTTTTATTTATAAATAACTAAATTAATTTAATAAAATTAATTATCATTAGGTAACTCAGACCTACGAGGCTATTAAGTTAACCCCAATGAGGTAACAAGTCTGTGTGTATTCACACTTTTTGAGGCTATTAAGTTCACAATCCTTGGAGCTAATTTAATAGCCTTGTAGGTCTGGGTTACTCATTGATAATTAATTTTGTTAAATTAATTTATATGGTTATAAATTAAAAAGAAAAGGTAAATTAAGCAGTTCATTAATCAAGAGGTTTGTTAATTGATTTTAAAAGATTAATATAAGATTTGATCTTTAGAAGTCTTTTATCTTAATGAGTTTTAGTTTTAGGTTTGATCTCCTAATTTAATGTACAATCATTTAAAATTTAAGTTGATTAGAAGTTGATTATTAGATTTATTGAATTTGATTTAGGTGTATGTTTTAGGTTTATAATTTAATGATTATATATATTAATTATAATTTAATTAAGAATTAAGTATTTTTTAAGACATTTTAAGAGTTAAATTATGATTGATTGATTATTAATAGATTAATGGGCACTAAATCTAGAAAAGCGTATCACTAAATTTTTGTTTTAATGTTTATATCCTATAGGGAGCATGCACCTTAAGTCTATGTTATCTAAGACTCAATCCTTAATTTTTGTCCTTAGGTGTCACTAGAATTATGAGACGAAAAAGATGTGTTTCTAACCCTTAAGATATTCGTACATGTGTTAACTGTTTTAGAGATCTAAAATAAAAGAAATTAATCCTAGTCATAAAATGAAATTTTTATAGGGTTCTAAAGGGTAGGGAGCGTACAACCATTGGGGTCCTTAAAGGTTTTCTAAGTTTAAAAGAGACTTACAGCACCGGGGGCTATGACCCGGTGGTTCTACCCGTAGCGCCTCCACTAGACTAAATGGGGGCGACTAATACTCGGATCCGACTATTTATGCTCCTTCACCTAGTGCTCCAATGCTCATTTCCTTTCGCTCTCAAAAAGAAGAACCTCGCAAAGCACAGAAAATAGAAGATGTTTGTATTAGCACTTTCTATATAATAAGCAAATAATAAAAAAAATAAAAATGCAATTAAATATGAACGTACATTTTTGTTATTTGCACATCGGGTGGGTCACTTGCCATTTGAGTTTTCTCATTTTTGCAAGCATTCAATCTTAAAGCATAAATAGAGAAGCGGCATAAAGACTAAAATCAAAGATAGAGACGACAAAATGTAATAGAAAGAAATGAATGAAAATAAAAAAATAAAAGGAATGTAGGCACTTTTATTGTTGGGCATATCTCTTTGAAGTCAAGTATGTCTCTAAAACGTTTTTCACCCCAATCCAATATAATATGAATAGAAAAGAAAGTGCCTTTGATTTTATTTGCTGTCTCCACATTTCAAATAAAACACTTGACATATTTGACACAATTAACCAAATTATTTTCTAAATAAAGTCCAAAATGACGAAGAGAAACAAGCTCCTAAAACTAAAACTCAAAACACGTCTTCTTTTGTTCCACATTTACCCAAAATCAACTTTTAGTAGCAAATACAAACAAGAGAAAGACAACCCACACACTAAATATCATTTCATTCTAAAAGACAAAAAACCCCGCTACACAAAGCTAAGCATAAAATTAAAAATCCTAAAATGACTTATGACAGCTTCCAAATAAAATGACACATAAAACCTTACATGAACAATCCACTAAAACTTTTCTAACGAAAACAAAGACGATCAACTGTTTTTCACATTTTTGACGTAGGGTAAAACAACTAAAACTTTTAGATACAAAAATTTCGCAAAAGCTTTCCATTATAATAAAATATTCGTAAAACTTATCATAAATCTTTCCAATGTAAAACAGATCTAAAGCCAATCATAAATCTTTTTTAACATAAGCAAACCAAAATATCTTCCAACATGAAGTAATCCATAAAACCTTTCAATCCAAAAACTTTCATAAAACTCTCTAATAATAAAGAAACTTATAAGACTTTTCAAAATACTTTAAATGACATTAATTGTCAATAATGAATATAAAACTATAATATCTCACACATATATAGATGAAAATATGGCTCTACTTCATGAGAAGATACTTGAAACTTAATTCAACAATTTGCATAAAATTTAGAGGGACACTATTATGTTCAAAAGCTTTCAAACACTCGTTGTTAATAATCAAATCCATAAAGTTTATGCAAAAATTTCTACCAAAACAACGATAAAGGAGCTCCATCATAACATTTTTTTTTAAAGCACATTCCCACAAATACATGATGTGCAACAATGTGAAACTAATCAAGCAAAATGATTTAAATGTTATGCTTTATAGTTTAAAAGAGAAGTGATGTATTCACATATTAAATTAAACTCATTACAACACAAGTCTATATGAAGTTCATTAAGGACATTAAAATAGGAGAAAATATATGATATTAAATGATTGCATTATAAACAAATTTGTCAAAGTATTGCCATAATATTTTAAACTTGAATTCTTTAACATAATCTACTCATAACTCAATGTTGTATTTATATCATTGTCTAGCAACTACAAAGTTCAACAACTTCTCATAAGCAACAACAATGTAAGGTTTTCATAAGAAATCATGATTTAAACAATCGCCTTTATAAAGTAAACTTTGCTCCTAACAAATCCCCCATGTATTAACATAACAATCCAAAAGGCATTTTTTGATGAAACTCAATGTAACCATCAAATACCATATATGTAAAAAGTCTTTGAATCAAAACTTAATGTAATGCTCTATGTGTGTACATAGAAACTTCATATGCAAAATTATGAATCATGATTGAAGTGTCACAAATATATATTCAAATTTTGTGCTTCATGAGATGTATAAATATATAAAGAAAAGAATTTGTTCTATTCCACTTTTCCTTTGCAAATGTAGATGAAATAATGTATAAATATAACTTCTAGTGGTTTCCTCTTCATAACTAAGCAAAACTTCAACCAACAACGAATCATGAAAGCCATGTAAACATTTCGGCAAATGCTACTTAAAGATTATAAACTCACATTTTTTTTTGTTTTGAAATGAACAATCAACATAATATATAGCAAATCGGATTTTTTCATACCAACAAAATAAGCTTACACAACTAAGTTTATAAAACTTGACTAATGGATGACACTTAAAATAAAATTTTGGATGTAAACTAACACATGTAATTTCTAAGGAAAATACCAACTCATGTTCAAGCCTTTTTTTTTTTTTTTTTAAATAAGATCTATCATGCATATATATACTACAAGAGATAAGACTTCAACAACTAAACACCATAGAAACAATATCACCATAATCTATATCAATTATATTTGTCTTTGTTATCAATTTCTTATGATGATTATTACTTGAATTCTATTTCTTTTTCTTCAAATTCAATAATTGTCATTAGATATGACTCCTCAGATATAAGAGCAGCACCAAGAAGTTAATCATTAACAAACTCAAGAATCTCGATTCTATGGTAGTTTGGGTAATTCATTAAAAATAATCTCTGGCTATCCCTTTTCCATAGGCTCTCTCCAAGCTCTTAGAACCCGATTCAGAATTCATGATGCATGTCTGACCGCTATTCCATAACAACTTGTGAGCCTGAATATAGAGGATGTCTGGTGCTTAACCGCGTAAAAACAAAACTCAGACTCCTCAAGTAAATGAAAGATATCACACTTCTGAAAACAACCGATTATAGTAAAGCGTGATGAGCTAGTTGATGCCAAATATGGCATTGAAACTTTGGAATGGCAAAATAATAAAGTTAGTAGTAAGAGACCTATCAAATATGATCACACCATAGTCAACTAATTTGTGTAGCCTTCATAATCTCTCAAATCAAAAGCATAACAAATATTTTAGAAGTTACCACTACATATTTAAGGGTAAACACACAACAAACATAGTAAACATAAAATAATGAGTGACACCTGAATTAATAATGTTGTAGAAGTTACCACTACATACTTATTATCACATTGGGTAGGCTCGAGTATCGTGTGTTAGTGCATATAATATAACTTGGCTTCTTGTTAGCAATTGCTAAAATTCTAACCAGCATCATTGAATAACTTTTTCCCCAGAGACGTGACATTCCTAATGTCCTTTAATGGAGGGTAATGGTAATCCCTTATCTTGCGCCAAACCATTCACATTTGAGACAAGTGGTTGTGGCTTTATAACATTGATCATTATAAGAAATTTTGCACTCATGCATAAACAAAGTTGAAGGAGCCCTCGCCCTTAGTCTTGGGAATAAAAATTAACCTTTGTTGTCGCCATTAAACAGAGGCCTTCTTATGACCCTGTTAGGAAAGTTGACATATTAGATTTGACTTATGTTAAGAAAGGTAGAGGTAGACCTAAAAAGACTTGGTTAGAAAATATTAGAAATGATTTTTTTTATTAGATTTAAATTAGATTTTGACTTTTAACAAGACACAATGGAAAAAAAAGATTCATGTAGCCGATCCCACGTAGTGGGACAAAGGTTTAACGTTGTTGTTGTTGTTTTTGTTGTTGTTGGTCACTACTCTGTTGGGCTTCATATAGTTTTTTGCTGCTCCAATGAATGATGTTTTTTTATGTTTTTAACCACCATCTTATAGCCATCTCCAGCCTTCCTTTTTTTTTTATCCTTTCGATCAAGCATCTTCTCCTAATCATATTATCATGAACTCAGTGATTCAAACTATTAAGTCAAGCTAAGCCTGTTCGGTTTGACCCTCCCGTCAAGGTGTTATCAAGTAGGTTTTCATAAGAGACATGGCGCTAGGAGTTAACACCCTTGATGGGCACCCAAATGGCCAATCAAGTTAATACTTGATAACTTTGCATCTGATAGCTCTCGCTTTCCATACTCAATGGTCACCTATTACTTTTGACCCCCTCTTCCTCAACTCTCTTCCACTTTGCCCTATGCTGACCGGACTCTTGGAGAGATTACAAATGTTAGAAATGTTTTGTGGGAAATATATGAAATAATAATGGCAGATGCCATGATGTTCATAAAGTAAGATACCATAACAATGAATAACATGATAAGTTAACAGTATGTCGATAAGCAATAATATAGAGCCGTCGATAGTGTTAACATGATCATTTGATTGGTCATTTCCTAGGTATTGCTTCCTGGTTAGGTCGTACATGGGGACTCATAAGGCATCCCTCGTTAATACAAATTATTCTGTGCGGACTCCGCACATAGACTCCGCACGTAGAGAATCTTCCTGATTGTTGAGTATATGTTGCTTATCTATTGCGTATTTGTAGATACGTAGTAAATACTCAGTAAATTCTCAGTTGTGGGTATTTGTTGAGTATTTGGTGAGTTTTTGTTGAGTATTTATTGTATTTTGCTGATTTGTTGGATATTTGTTGCTTATTTACTGCATATTTTAAAATACACAGTAAATAAGCAAGAAATATTCAGCAATCCGGACGATTCTTTACGTCTGGAGTCCGCACAGAATAATTTCCCTCTCGTTAAAGGGCTTATAGCGACTTAGTGTTGCCACCACCATTTAGTGAAAGTGTTTTCACTCTAATCTATTGGCTAACTGTAGTATATTTCATTAAGTATTCTTTAAACTAGCACCGTTTTGTCTGCAATCACAGAATATTGTTTGCTCATTCATTTCATGCTTGTATTAAAAAAAGTAGTTGACCATGTTATGATGGCGGTAATATGAAGATTGGCAGACAATTATAATATTAGGCTCAACTCCAGTGTAGTGTCCATTTTTGGTCCCGAGCCATCAGGCTTCAGTGCTATTGCGTTTTAGTCCAACTCTAATGTTAGAGTAAGCTTCCTTTGTGGGTGAGTCAGGTGACTAAAACAAAATGGCGGGGAGACAGTTAGCTGACATGTTCAAGCGATAACTCAAATATTTTCTAGTGTTCTCTACATGTTGCTTTTCCTTTGTGTACTTTACTAACAGCTTGCTTTATTTTTGTTCTTCTTTGACTTTGACTGGCATGATAGAGAGTGGTCATGGAGAAATTATTACGTGCGGAGTCCGGACGGAGAGAATCGTCTGAATTTGTTGCGTATTTACTGACAAATACTCAGTAAATATTCAAGAAATACTCATTTTTTATCATTACTGAGTATTTTGTGAGTATTCAACAAGTATTTTATGAGTCTTTGATGATTTATTATGTGTATTGAGTATTTACAAAGACTTAGTAAATACGCAACAATCTGGACGGTTCTTCTCGTCAAGACTCCGCACAGAATAATTTCTCGTGGTGATGACATGTCATATAGGAACAAGCTGCTAGTCAAAAAAAAAAAAAAATATATGGGAACGGGGGTATCCATCCGCTGTCATTCCAAAGGGAGTGCTTGGCGCGTAACTAATTCGGCGGAACCTAGCGAGCCCACCCACCGGTATCGGGCCCACACTTGTTTTGCGTCATTGAAAAGGTGATGCCGTAGTAGAGGGGATTCAAATCCGGGATGAGGGGTTCCAACCATGCTTGCTCACCAACCACCCTAAATCTTGGTGGGTGGTCAAATAAATTTCTTAGTGTGTTGCCAAAACAGCATGCCATCAAGACAACTTGGCTTGACTTCCCAGTTCTGGCTCGTGGTAAGTTGTCGGCTTTCCAATCTGCCTTGCCTTGCAGGCTAGGTCTGTCCGTGGCCTGCTGAGCTAATGAGCGTGGTTAATGATCTGAGTTGGTGTTGTTGTCTTTATAGTTCTTGAGATAGTCGATACTTAATGGATCTCTTGTCCTTGAATCAATAGATACCCCACCCTTCGGGTCAAAGCTAAAATGTGGGAAAAAAAATCAATATAAAAATTTTGGGCTCGTACACAGTAATACATATGCTTTATCAGTCGAGCTCAATATAAAAATTTTGGTATTACAAACGGGTCAATTTGGGTCGACCTATGGGTTTCTGGGTCATTTTAAACCCACATGTTTTTTAAACGCGAAATTTAAACTTGGATCCGACCCATTTTACAAACGGGTTGATTTAAATCCTGATTTTTCCTGGTCAGATCGTGGTCGGATTTCGGATCGGATCAATTTTTGATACCCTTAATGCTATCCGCACTAATTCAATTAAATAGTGCGTCTGCATCAAAAGATTCTGATACAACGCACATACTATAGGGAGTACACTTCATACTCAAAGTTATATTTACAGTTGGTAGTTGTATGTAACTGTATGATATTTGAGAAGAAGAGAAGCTCCGTTTTCAGCTTCTTGAAGAGGAACTTTTATTACATCCAGTGAACGTACGCTCCTCTACGTTCGGTTTTAGGTCAAAACAGCGCAATACCGAGTACCGAGTACCGAGTTGTACCGAGTTTTTTAAAAAAACTCGGTATTGCGCTGTTTTGGCCTAAAACCGAACGTAGAGGAGCGTACGTTCACTGGATAAAATAAAAGCGCCTTGAAGAGAGGGAGAAAGAGATGAAAAGAAAGTTAAAATAGATTCTATTGAAAAATGGCATGAGCCTATTACAACCTATTGCACTTATTTAATGACAAAAAAAAGCTATAGCAAAGACAACACAAACCAAAGAAACTACAAGAAAGTACAAAGAAGCAACCTAAAATATGGACTAATATCTAATTGTAACTAAACTTGATATGTTGGTTTGTAGCTTTGATTGTTAACGAAGAGGTCTTGGGTTCGAGTCTTGTGTATGTGATGTGTGCCTGAGTTTGTTTTAGTTGACCTAAATTTCTCAATAATTATATTAAATAAATAAACTCAATAAATTAGGATTCTAGATATATTATAAATTATTGAAAGGGTTATTAAATTTTACATTAAATATAATTATAATTTATGATAATAAAAATAAAGTAAAAACAATATTGAATATGATGGACACTTAGCTTTATAAGAAACTTGAATGTAATATTTCACTACACAAGCTAGTAACTATATTGTGCCACATCTCTTTGCTTATGAATGGGAGAGATTATTCTGTGTGAACGTCGATTGCAGTTCTATGTCCGGAGGCAAATCAGGTGCAACCATGTCAGCGGTACTGAGCCACAGTACCGAGCGGTATCGAGCAAAAGAATGACATGATGCATTTTGGTTTGTCTCCATACAGCGTTTAGTGTCCACACAGAATAATTTTTCCATGAATGGGGTAGCAAGTCCATGCTACTCATATCTAATTGGATAAATATTTTTTCTTCGGATGCACCCATCCATGCTTCCTATGTATAATAGTTTGAGCATAAATTATAGTAATTGTCCCTTGTGTCCAAAGCTGCAGCCAATACATTTTGGCATGGGAGACCTAACATTAAACTTTCTACATGCGTATGTCATCTCATGTAAATTAGCATTATCTTTAAGATTACCATTAAGAACATACATATTAAATTGATTGATGAGGTATATAATCAAAATTCTAGTTCATTGAAGAGCTTCCTCCATACTTAGGGGTGTTAATATTTGACACGACCCGAAAATCCGACTCGAACCCGACCAAAAAATTTCGGGTTAGGGTCAACCCGAACATGAAACGGGTCGGGTTCGGGTTCAACATTTCGACCGGTTTCAAAAATCGGGTCGGATTTGGGTTAACCCTTTGACCCGAAATTGACCCTTTTTTGACCCAAAAACTCGAAAAGGAGGAGATAGACCCATTTTTTACCTGAAAACTAGCAATTTTTTGTTGGAAACGGATCATTCGGGTTGTGTCGGGTTGACCTGGACCCGAAGCGGGTCGGTTATGGTTAGGAAAACGGACCCGTTTTCAAAAACGGGTCGGATTCGGGTTGACCCGAATAGTGCCGGGTCAGTTTCTGGTTCAACCCGAACCCGACACGTGACCTGAAATTGACACCCATGGACCATACTATTTCAATTTCATTTTCCAAAAATGGCTTTATTGTTTATTGTAATGGTGTGTCTATCAAAGAAATAATTTTGCATTGTGTGGTAATAAACTCCAACAAAAAAGTGAAATTATAACTAGGTTCTTCACCCGTATTTTGTCAAACTACCTATAAAACACCACTTATGTGGCTGTAGGAAACCAAGTGATATTCCTCATGAAAACTATTTATTTTGAACAACATCATGCCTTCATTAGAACATGATGAGTGCAAGCTCCATAAATGCTTCATATTAATGCTTATTTTATAACTATTTGTTTTGGGGCTCTCAGCTATTTACCTTGATATTGGGATTATCATTATTTTTAATGGTTAGCAAATGGATTGATATTTGAAGATGAAAGAACATCGTAAAAAGAGTGATGTCTAGCATAATAAATAAATGTCTAGTAGCATATATTAAGAAAGAAATATTTGACTTAATTTACAATGAAGTTTTAATATATCATTATCACCCAAAAAAAAGTTATAATCATTATTTAATTCATCAATTATAATGAAATACAAGATTTATTTTAAATTATGTCTTATATATTTTTTATTTCTTATATTTTAATTATTTATATAATAAGATAATATCAATTAATTAAGGTAATATATTAGTAATAATTAAAAGCATAAAGTACTGTATGAATAATTTCAAAATTTATGATTAAATTTAAAATTTGTGATGATCCCAATAGAAAAGTCTATCCACTTGTATAAAGTAGAAAGATAACACCCATATCATTTAAATTTTTCATATACATAGGTTAAAAGCTCCATTCTTTCTATTTATTTCATCATCATCCACTTTTTTAAATACATATCACTTAAAATTTATATGTTTATACATATAATATTTAAATAATTATATTTACTAAGATAACATCATAATATCAAAATTAAATCAAAAAATTAGCGTGGAAAATTGTATATTTGATTTAAAATCACTATTAATAAGATTTTGATGTTATTTAATAATTTAGGCGTTATTTGAATAAATTATTAAGAACTTAGATGTTAAATAAAATTAAATATTTATCATTCAAAATATCAAATAATAATATCATATCAATATATAATTTCTATATAGAAATATATATCAAAACTTAAGGAAGTCATAGTGATATTTTTTTCTGTCATTTAAAAATTTGAATGAAAGTTAAGAGTAAAAAAAAAATTTAATGTTAAATATATAAATAATTAAATTTTTTTTATAAGACATTGGTGTGAATCTCACTATAAAATAGCTTTACATGTTTATATGCACATTTTTTTTGGTATGAACTCTCAATCATAGAAGAGATTATTACGTGCGGAGTATGTATGTAGAGAATCATTTGGTTTTATGACTGTGAGCACAGTTACTGTTCACCACAATGCTTTACTATGTTTTTATTATTTACAGTCACAAAATCGAATGATTCTCTGTGTCCGAATTCCTCACGTAATAATCTCTCCAATCATAGAGGTTTATTAGATATATGCATTGATCATTTATATAATTCTATTAGATACATGAGAGAACATAAGCATTATCTAAATGGAATACAGTTTGATTAGGAAAAAATTCAAATCTCACAGAACAAATATATTCAAAAATTCAAATGAAATAAACAAAACAAACAAAGCAACAAACAACTACTATAGACACCCAACTACATGCACTCCACATCTACTCCCAAAAAATAATAATAATAATAATCAAATCAGAATATCTTGAGCCAAATTAAGATGAAAATGGCTATATTTTTCAAAATTTTAAATTTTTTTTTTTCAATGAGATTCACGGAAGAGTTGAGGAATAGAGAAATTGTTCTTCATCCCAATTTGACTCAGAGTACTCTGCCCTAAATTTTGTATCATATCCAAATCCAAATCTGTTACTTATTGAATACACCAATTTCCATTTCCATCAAACTTTAAGTACTTACTAAAATCCTCTCCAAATTAAGCCCAGCCGGCTCTCTGCCCGCCCAAGTCTTGCAGCAACTGACCTCTCATCAAGCTCCTGTAAGCAGGCTTCTGCGCCTCGCCGTCGATCATGGCGAATTGCTGATTATTCGCTGGCGAAAACGAGAAGCCACCACCGTCGTGGCGACTGCTACCGCCATTGTGATGCTGCAAGCCAAGCGTTAGGGAGACTCCATTGCCGCTGTAGCTTTGGCCGCTGCATTCGCTATAGGAAGAGAAATCGAAGTCCGCTACACCGAAATGCTCTGTTCTCTGCACCTGATTTTGGTAGTTGTGGAAGCTTCTCTGATTCGAATGGTCTCGGCGATCGGCGTTGATGATGGAGGTGAGGGAGTCCGGATCGGTGAGCAGTTCGGCCGGTTCTTTGGGATCAGTGGAGAAGCTAGGGTTAGGGTTCCGGTTGTCTTGTTGGGCTGGGCGGGTTGGGTTAGTAAGCTCGCCCTCCTTGGTTTCTTCCAAGTATATCTCTTCGATCATTGGCTTCCATAGCCTCACCCTTGCGTTGATGAACCAATTGGTAACCTGCAAGTACAAGTACTGTTTTTAGCTTGTTGCTATTTCGTGAAGGCCATTTTAAGGTTTATTATTATTATTTTTTTAAATTAAAACTAATGCTGCGTACTAAAAATTAATAAAAACTTGATAAACTATCATAATAAAAAATAATTTATTATTTTCCAAAATTATAACTCCATTATTATCTCTATAATTGTCAATATTGGACCCGACTTGAAAACCCAACTGGAAAATTTTGGATTTGGGTTGGCCCGAACCCGAAGAGTGTCGGGTTCGGGTTTGAAAATTCCTCCTGTTTGCAAAATTGGGTCGGGTTCAGGTTGACTCGAAAACCCGAGAATGACCCTAAAAACAGCTTCCCCGCTTTGCCTGCCCCGGCTGCTCGCTGCCCTGCCCCCGCGTTGCCTGCCCCGGCTGCCCGCCGCCCCGCATTACTCTCCCCGACTGCCTGCATGACCGCATGGTCGCTGGTCCGCGTCGAATCGTTTCACCGCTTCGGGCCGAGGGTCGAGACTCGAGACGTCGAGTCTAGCATCTGTGCCTGACCAGAGTCGCCCGAGTCACATCGCCGCATGCACGAGTCACATCGCCGCATGCACGAGTCACATCGCCATCTGCCCGCTGCCCCGCGTTGCTCGCTGCGTTGCCCCGCCGGCGGCTGCTGCCGTTTCTTGCTGCCGAACAACCAAAGGACCAAATTGCGTGCGGCGATGTGGAAAATGCTGGAGGATCGAACCCGTAGCAGGTCGGGTCGGGTTGACCCGAACTCGAAGCGGGTATGGTCGGGTTGACCCGAACCCGAAGCGGGTCGGGTTCGGGTCCATAAAATCAACCCGTTTTCAAAAACGGGTCGGGTTGACCCAAACCCGAATAGTGTGAAGTTAATTCCGGGTTCGACCCGTGACCTAAAATTGACACCCTTAATTATCTCATATTGAACCATTTGAATTTCACTATAAATTATTATAATTTAAAATATAGATGATTTGTCATAAGCTATAATTTTTTTGGAACATTTAGGTCAACTAAAACAAATTCACACACATCACATACGTAGATTTTGCCTTGATTGACCTAAATGTCCCCAAAAAAATTATAGCTAATGACAAATCAGCTATATTGTAAATCAAGAAAAAATATTTCAAATGCAAATTTTGGGATTCATTAATAAAAAGATTCGAATCTAAAACCTCTTCAAAAAATGTTTGATGCTGATGATAATGTGTGTTAATATTGATTGATGATTAATGTTGAGTAGTAGCGATAGTGGATGACTAAATTTGGATAATTCTGACGGTGGATTACCAATATTTTATAGTTGTGATGATAGATGATTATATTAGTCAATGATCAACATTAGATAGAGTTTTGGTATCCTTAATGAATCCCAAAATTTGCACTTGAAATCTTTTGCAGATGTATATAAATAAGATTTATTTATAAACTTTAATATTAGACATTCCAATCATTTATAAAAAAGAGAAAATTTAGGTTCTCCCTCAAATGATCTAAGACTTCGTTTGGGACAGTTTCAGGCCACTACTATTTCTTTGTTTTCAAGAGATTTTTATACTAAAAATCAGTTTTACAAAGCATTAAGAAAGTCGTCCCAAATGAAGCATAAATATGCATCCATTGATTATTTATATTTGCATTCACTCAATTCGAATGAATTGAGAATAAACGGAAAATAGGTGATAGGGATATTTCAAATTTATTAAAATTTTTCTTCATAACAATGACATTTGAATTTAATTTACATCACTTGCCTATAAGTTTCATATCATTCTTAAATAGTTCTATCATTCTTAAGTTTCATGAAGGACTAGCCTACCCTTCATGCTCTAGATAGTTCTATCTTGCTGTATAAATAGTTGGCTAATGTAAGATTTGGAGCTCATTGAATGAATATTATCTCCTTTTTAAAGCTTTGAAGCTATGCTCTTCTTCTTCCCTGGATTGGGAAAACGAAATCCTTCTTGCAGGTCGAGTCTTCCAACGATCCACTACATCAGTCGAGACTCGAGACGTCGAGTATAGCGTCCGTGCCTGACGCGAGTCGCCTGCCTGACAGCCCGAGTCACATCGCCGCCTGCATGAGTCACATCACCTTCTGCCCGCTGCCCTGCTCTGCTCGCTGCGTTGCCCCGTCGGCGGCCGCTGCCGTGTCTTGCTGCCGGACAGCCAGAGGACCGAATCGCGTGCGGCGATGTGGAAAATGTTGGAGGATCGAACCCGAAGCGGGTCGGGTCGGTTTGACTCGAACTCGAAGCGGGTATGGTCGGGTTGACCCGAACCTGAAGCGGGTAGGGTTCGGGTCCATAAAATCGATCCGTTTTCAAAAACTGGTCGGGTTGACCCGAACATAACCCGTGACCTAAAATTGACGCCCTTAATTATCTCATATTGAACCATTTGAATTTAACTATAAATTATTATTATTTAAAATATAGCTGATTTGTCATAAGTTATAATTTTTTTGGAACATTTTATGTCAACTAAAACAAATTCACACACATCACATACATAAGATTTTGCCTTTTTTTTTTTTTTTTAACCAAACAGCTCTTATATAAATACTGAAAAAAAGAGGATACAACAGTAGGAAGGGAGAAAAAGAATAAAAAAAAAAGAACCCAATAAAAACTAACGACACAATCACACGGAGAGAAAAAAGAATCCCAAGGAGGGCTCAGCAAAATGCCGAGGCTCCCAGCATCCTCGAAAGCGCAAGGACCATCCAGAAATGGTGAGAGACACCAATGGTTGCCACAAGGTAGCCAATGAGGACACGAGCCCCAGCAACATCACAACCCGTCAACCTCCAATCCAAACCAATCGCAATCCGAACAATCGCAGAAAAAACACAAAGATGGACAAGAATTATCTCTTGCGACCACCTCTCTTCCAAAATTTCCCACGAGGAATTTGTTACCAGGGTCTGAATATGAATCAGAACCTGATTCATATTCCGACGAATTGAGCAGCCAATCACCTTGAGCCCTAATGTCCATTTTAGTAGTAACACCCACTGTTACAGGAACATTAACCAAATTCTGAGAATTGCCCAAACTGTCTTGCGTATCCGAATTTACTATCTGACCACACACCAGAGGTGCCAAACTCATAACATTATCTCGTGGCCCACCAAAATCCTCCACAACACCCAAAACAGGCGAACCTATAGCACTAGTCTCAGCATTAACAGGACCAGAAATCAACTTCGTTACCAAATCAACAGCCGTAGATTCCTCACCCAGAATAGATTCCTCACCCACATCCCTATAACCGACACCGTTCAGCCCACAAGAAGGGAAAAAAGGCATAGCATCAGAAGACAACACAGTATCAGAAGCATCCGGGGGACTATCATTCACAGCAACTGTCATTATATTAGAATTAACATGATCCAAATTGATAGAGACACCCATAGCAACAGGTGAAATCGAAGAAGTCTCCATAGAAGGTAACACAGCTGCATAATTCTTCAAATCATCAACCTCCCCTCTCTCAGTATTCTCACAAGAAATAACCTTATTAGAAACAGGCTCCACCGGAAGAGAATCATTAGTAACATTTAAAACCAGGGGATCAGACGGGGCAACAACCCGCTCCATTCTCCCGCCAACCCCCACCGCAGATAAATTTGGGTGAAGAGAAAAACAACCTGCTTTAGAATGCCCCAAAGACAAACAATGACCACAATATTCCGGTAAATTCTCAAAAACCACAGACTGCACAAAACCCGAATTTTCGGGACCAACCCAGATTTTATCAGGTAATTCTTTTGACACATCCATTTCCACCAAAACCCTTGCAACCGAAGGCCGGGATCCAGTCGATGTAGCATTATCCGTTTTTAAGGGATTGCCGAAAATCTTACCCAAACCATTTAGTATACGCGAAGCAAAAAGATGAGGCCTAAGATTAGGAAATGAGATCCAAACGGGAACCACAGGAGATTCAATTTCCACATCTAATGTATGAGACCACTTAATCAATTTCATGAAGCAATTATTAACGAAATATGATCTATGCGCAAAAACTCTGCAATAATCCAGCTCATTGAAAAATTTAATCAAAACGTTTCTCTGATTAAGAACCGTAACAGAGACCTCCCCTTTCAGTTTCAGATTAAAAAAAAAATTCCTAACAGCATCCAAAGGTGGACGACTCGCAGGAAATTTACCCACAAGGGCAAATTCAAACGAGGCAGCTGAAGACTCAATTTCCATCTCTGAAATCCATAAAGAAGGCATGCCTTTGAAAGAATAAACCTTTAGTTCAGGAAAAACCAAAGAAGTAGAAGAAGTACCAGACAGTGCTTGTTTAAACGAAAGAGGCGAAGAGCCTGAGAGGAAACCAGGATCCCGGAGGTGAGAAGACGCCATCGAAGCCAAAAACAAAAAGAAATATGCAAGTAAACTGACGGAGAAACAACCAGACGCACAAAAACCAGGCGGACGGGCGGAGCGCAGCCAGAGGAATTTAGGGCGAAGCCCTAAAACCCTGAGCGGAGGAAAAAAATGGTCGAGAAATGGCTCAAATGACTTGTTTCTCCACTTAATTGACCTAAATGTCTCCAAAAAAATTATGGCTAATGACAAATCAGCTATATTGTAAATTAAGAAAAAAGATTTCAAGTGCAAATTTTGAGATTCATTAAGAAAAAGATTCGAATTTAAGACCTCTTGAAAAAAATATTTGATGCTGATGATAATGTGTGTTAATATTGACTGATGGTTGATGTTGAGTAGCATCGGTAGTGGATGTTGCTATGGGTGGATGACTAATTTTGGATAATTCTGACAGTGGATTACCAATATTTTATAGTTGTGATGATAGATGATTATATATTAGTCAATGACCAACATTAGATAGAGTTTTGGTACCCTTAATGAATTCCAAAATTTGCACTTGAAATCTTTTCCAGATGTATATAAATAAGATTTATTTATAAACTTTAATATTAGACATTCCAACCATTTCTAAAAAAGATAAAATTTTAGGTACTCCCTCAAATGATCTAAGATTTTGTTTGGGACAGTTTTAAACCACTACTATTTCCTTGTTTTCAAAAGATTTTTATATTAAAAATCAGTTTTACAAAGCATTAAGAAAGCCGTCCCAAATGAAGCCTAAATATGTATCCATTGATAGTTTATATTTGCATTTACTCAATTCGAATGAATTGAGAAAAACGGAAAATAGGCTGATAGGGATATTTCAAATTTCTTAAAATTTTTCTTCATAACAAAGACATTTGAATTTAATTTATATCACTTTGCCAAAGCCTATAAGTTTCATATCATTCTTAAAGACATTTGAAGGGTTTAGTCTTCTCTTGCGAGTAAATTCTAAAAAATCATAGTTTCTCTTGAATAAAGTCTATCACCTATCACACATAATTTGATTTTTGCATATATTCCAAAATCATGCCATTATTGGAGATATTTTTTCATTGATTACAAACTTTGAGAATCTATTGTAACTAGTGCATTTATTGTAAATGACTAAATGGTCAGTTTTTATATATATAGAATTATTTCTATTCTCTTAGTTCATTTTAAGGTTTTTGGAGTGGTTTTCTTTGTCTTCAAAATATTTTTGTTGAGTTATTGAACATAATTTCTTGCTCTAAATTTTTTAAAAAGCAAGGCAATGCTAATTTTTTATTTTAAGAAAATTTAATTCGTCCGAGATATTAGGATGGACTAATTTGACAATGTATGGAAGACTGCAATAAATGGAAAAATAATGTAGTTTTTAGTATTTAAATTATGTATTAGGCAGATGTCATGACAAACTTTATTGTAATATCAAATTCTTTCCAATTTAATTATTGATTATTAACATAAACTCCAATTCTTGGGAGTGATATGTATAGGCATGCATATTTGTTACCCGTGTTAGAGAGAATTCTTTCTAAAAAAATGTAATTATTTTTGCAGTAAACTCTTTTTTTGTTAATAATTTGGCTTAACAAGTAATAAAATGATCCATGATTCTCTAAATTGGAGGTTTCATTTAATAAATATTGATTTTTTTAATGAAATAGTGTATTGCTCCTTAGCTTCAAAAAATTATTGTCATGCTTTAATAGAAATACTTATTTGAGTTTCAATTGGATTATAGTACTATTGGAGGTGATAAGAGTGAATAGAAGTTTTTTAGGATTTATCATTTTGAGAAGACTAAACCCTTTAGACGTCTTTGAAATTGACATGAAACCTATATATTTTCTTAAAGTGATATAACTTCATATTGTTGCAGCTAGATATTTTACCAACTTTTGGCAAGTTAATATTGCCCTTAGTTCAAGTAGAGTAGATTTGATCCCTTGGTTGGTGGAGTAGGACAATTGTTTTTCAGTAAATCATAAAATAATAAGCCTTTATAGGGGATCTTGTAGATAATGACAATTGCATGTCCTCTTGAGGTCCATATATTATAGAGCTCTCATAGATGTCTTTAGATAAATATAATTTAATATATATACCTTTGTGCTTTCTTGGGGACTCATGAATAAGGATATTTTATTTTATTGCATGCACTCCAAGAATACATGCAATGATTGGTTATCGTAGTGAATTTTTATTAATGAAGGTGTGGATTTAGAGATAAGTCCTTAGCCTATGGTAGAAGATAATTGCTTAAGCATCTTCAAGTTGGTAGTATTATATCTATAATAGAGGAAGATTGAATCTAAAAATATTTTGATATGATAGTCCTCAATAATAGGATTTATATAGAAAACATAGAATATAAATATATATCATATTCCTCCACATAACAAATGCATATAGTCTTCAAAGAAGAACTAGGAACAACTTCATTAATAGAGTTCCTTTAGTTAGGAGTTGAGCAAGCAACAATTTAACCTGATTGCATGGAAGGGTTCTTAAAAGGATGGAACCTTCCTGGATAATTATTAGTGGGGACCCTATTTAACTCTTAGTTTCCTCCAAAGATTCTAAATTAGCATTCCCTATGTGATTTTTTAGATAAGTTGAGACCTTATATAACACTTGCTCTCATGGGTTACTTATAGAGAGGGCCCTCTTCAATATTAGGTGCATTTTTTGTCTTTTAAATTGATGCACTTTTCATAATATTTTTTATATTTTTAGAAATTATTTATCATTATTTAAGTTTTTTTGGTATATATATTATAATGCCCTCTTAAACAAGTTTTATGGAGAATCCTAACTAATACTAGATACTCTCTAGACTCTAAGCTTCTAAATGGTGTGGCCTCCACATGATTTTTTAAATTATGGAGTTCCCATAAAAATTATATATAAGCATAAATGTGATTTTCTTGAAATTTCCTTATAGAATTTATCCTAGCTATATGTAGGAACCCTTGAAAATTTTATAGTTTAGTCAAAATCTCTTTAACTATAACGAAGCTTGAATACTAACATGGGCATTCTCTTGTACTGCAAACTGTCTAGGATCTCAAACTAGCTTTATCAATAACAAATATAACCACCTTATTTTTATGCTACTTTCAATGAAGAGAGGTTGCCTTGAGTTCTTAGTGGATGGTAGTGTGAAGGAGTTGCTTGGCTACAACTACGTTTGGGAAGTTTAGATGAATAACTTTTCTATGTTACAATCGAGGAGGTCGCTAATCATGACAATTTATAGTCTGATAAATTGATGTATATTAGAATATTTGCATTTGTAAAGAAAAAAACTTATAATCTTAACATTAAATGAAAAATCATGCATACATATAGAAAAATTGGGAGAAGTACATATAAGACGCAAGATCTCTCATATATGTTTAAAGTTTTGATCGAAACAATAAAACATCATAAATCCTAGCTCATTTGAAATATTTTGATTAATATAAATTAAAGTTTATAAGGGGTGCCATTCTCATAATCGGAGAAGAAGTTAATAAAACTTAATTGACATAAACCATCAAATATGACCTATATGGTTTATCAAAAAAGTTCTAGATATGATAATATTATCATCAAGTGATGATGGATGACTGTTTTGGCTAAAGATCTAATGATATCAAAAATGAGTTTCAAATATTGATGGTTGGATATTGACCATTAGCTAGCTAGTATTGAGCAATGAACAAAGATTAATGACAAAAGTTGAGCGATTGTAAGTCGTTAGCTTAGCAATTTTCTTCCGTGAAGAACTGCATGAGTTTCTTCGCCTTGAGTATGTTACTTTCCCAAAAAGAAATTTTGACAAAATTAAATCTTGGTTGTTTTCTTTAGCGATTCATCAAGCAATTACAGTCACACAAGTGGCAGTGCTCATTTTCTTTCTTAAGTTTGTAACGTACTCATTTAAAACATTTAAGAAAATGGAGCACTGGTAGGAATAAAAAATCAATGCTGACATGCTCTGAAGGAGAAGTCTATGACGTCGACGTACCTGGTTTCTGGAGAGCCCAGTTTGCCTCGCTAATATATGCTTATCAACATCGCTTGGGTACCTGCAAGTAGTCATCTTTTATTCATTATTTAATCAGTATTTACTTAAACTGTACTGTGCAGTTGCAGCTGAAAGCGATTAATTAATATTTCCTTAAGTCATATCGTAAAATACAAGAAAATATGAATGATTTCACCGCATATTAAACCAGCGAGATTATTAAGACTTTTTTTGGGACTGTTTTCTTATATTGTTTCTTAAAATAACATTTTAGTACAAAAAAATTACTTTAAGAAACAATAAGAAAGCGGTCTCAAATGAAATCTAAATAGCTAACTGTAGCCATATAAATATAAATCGAGGTGAAGATGCTGCGTCAATACAATAAATGTAGTGTCCTGCTATTATATGTATATAATTAAGAGGAATGCCTTTGTATGAACAAAGCTTGCCATATTTTTATATGTAACTATATTTATGACGCATCTAATACATATACTGGCAGATAAAATGTCATTATCATATATATCTTTTATAAATTTAAAAAATAAAGATAATTTTGAAAATATGTGGACTCCAAGTGCATTCCTATTGTAAATAATTGAGTATTTATTTAAGAAACAACTCACCCAACAGCCACCCAAATATGTAGTGATCATTCATTAATTGAGAAAACAATTATGTCAAATATCATTATATAAATTATATTAGAAATGACTTGAAGTTTTTTTTTTTTTTTTTTGAGGTTGATGAAATATATGTTGTTAATCTCAAATTAAATTTAATAATTTTTAAATATATCAAAATATAATAGTACAGTTTTTTATCATAGCACAATCCATACGCATCTGATTGTCTGTATGAATAGCATGGATCAATCAATGTAGATGGTGCCATCGTATAGTTATGCAAATGAGGGTTGTTGAGTGGTCCCTTAGTTTTATTTGGCTCAAAAAATGAAAAATTATAACGTGCGGTCATCGGATCTTTTGGAGGCGAATCAGAATGCTCCACATCACCCGGTATGCAACAAAATAGTGACGTGGCGCGTCCTGATTCGACTCTTGACAGCGTCTGATAACCATACATGATAATTTCGCCAAAAATGAATGAAGAGTATCTACTCTTTAAATTTGAGTTATAATTACAATATGATTAAATAATATTATTTTTATGAAATGAAAAATGAAAATTTTGAATTATATGATTTAAAATTTACACCTTTTTTGAATAATAGCAAAAAATCACAAATCAAAAGTAATGAAACAATTTAATTATTAAATTTCATTCAGTCTTTTCTTTAATATTCTGCTCAAAGCATTCATTGAATGCTTAAAAACAAGTAATTTCATGCATCACTAATTACACTTGTATTTTGGATGGGATGAAATGCCTTAATTAAATGAAATTTATATAATTTATATTTCTAATTTAATGTGGGTTTAAAATCCATTAAATTTATTCTAAATTTTGTAAACGATATAAAAATATTATATTATAAGTTCTAATTAATATATATATATATATATATATATATAGTGCTATATATTACTAAATAATAACAAGTCAGAAAAAAACCAGAACTAACGCGCATGAATTTTTTTTTAATTATCCTCTCTCAAAACTTATTTTCAGAGTGTAAAAACCTATGTAATATGCATCAATTGAAAAAGAAATCGTTCAGTACTTACGGGTGTAGAAAATGCTCGAAGAGCCAAGCACGAAGAATGGAAACCGAGCGCTCAGGAAGGCCTCGCTGAGGGCGCCATGGCTGCTGATCCATAAAAATCCCTCCTTGTTGAAACGCCTTCTGCTGTCTAACGCAGAACTGGTCGATCAGCTTCAGCCTCGGCGTCTCCCCTCTGCTTATTCCTCGCGCTGCAGTTGGATCTCTCTCTGCTATCGCGTTCCTCGTCGCCTGCATTTGCTCTACAATACCATCTCTCAAGCTTCGGAAATGCCTCGACATAGCCTTCGACGCCAGTGCAAGATACACCGTCGCCGCACCTTCGCCGGCTGCCGATTCGAACGACGAAGACACCGCCGCCATTTGCTCGCAGTATTTTTTATACTTCCCGTCTACCTTTTGTCATGAAGCAATAATTGATAGGTTATTATAACTGATCTTAATAAATAAATAAAAAAAACAGTGATGAAAAAATATTATTTACTAGCATTTTCATTGAGGAATTCTTATAAATTATGAATCATATGATTTTCTCATTGAAATGATTAACAACAAGTTAATTAATATATAATTTAAAATTAATAAAAAAATATAGTTTATTTGGGATGAGACTAATTTTGGATTGGTCAATTATAAATTCAGCATTGAAAAATTACTCATCTATATACAATAGAACAATTTAAAATAAAAAGAGAGAGCAAAATAAAGATAGGATATAGGGTGTTAATGAGTTGAGTAGAGCTTGGTCACCTATGATTTGAGCTTGAACTTGATTAATTAATTGAGTTAAAACACTAGCTTAATTTGAAATTTTTTACTCAACACACGAGCAGAGTTTTGCTTTCCATCTTCTAAGGTGTGTTGTATTCCAAAATGATTCAATTAGGACAAGATTAGCAATTAATTTGAGATGCAAAATCTTCGACCTAAGAGGTTGCTCATGTTTTCTACACATACTTAGGAGGATGCAAAATCTTTGATGACAGTTCTCAATAGAGCTGAGATCTTCTAACACAAGGTGAGTATGATGTAGAACATTTTAGTTATAGCTTACCTTAGGTTTAGCTTATTTAGTATGTTTCATGTTTTCTAGAAGGTTCTATGGATAGCTTATAAATATAGTTATTGTACTAGGGATAAGGCATGAAGAATATGATATTTGGAGCTTTTATGCTTGTGTTGGTTTCTTGATTTTGTATCCCTTCTAGAAGATCCATTTCTTCCACCGGTCGACTACATTAGTTAGGAATGACTCAAGCATGACCGATTAACTCATCAAGTTCAACACTTGTGATATTCATCTGACCAAGCCTAATAAGTTAGCTCACAAGTGTATTTGACTTAGTTACACTCCTAATAATAAAGATATGAAATTTTATTTTTAAAATAGCATTTTCTTTTATTTTTAATATTTAAAATTTCAAGCAGGAAGAAAAATTTCTCATCTATCTAAGAACTTAAGACTCTTGGATGAGAGGTTTTACTCCTCTTTCTATAATTTTAAATATTAAAAAGAGAATAATAGTTGCATGCCATTCAATGTGTGATAGAACTAACAAAATCTATTTAAGATATTTTGTATGAGAGTGACATTAAGATTTGAAAATACTATTATTATATTCTTTTTAAATTGCTTTTAGTGATAAAATATCAAAAGTTTTTGGGTCTTTTTTTCAAAATGATATGTTTATAATATCTATGTAGATTTCTAAAATCACTATTTGAGTATTTATGTTGTTCTTTATATGATTTGAGTAATACTTTCCTCACCAAAATATTCAAAACTTGGAATACACATATGACATACTAAAAATTATATAGTTCAATCTATCATGTAATGGAAAATGATCCTATATCCCATATACACACATGGTGTTGTATTTTTTAGTGAATAAAACAAGAAGAAATCTACAATATGAACATTTTAATCATTTTTATTATTTATCTTGGATTGCATCTTATTCACATTATCTCATAATATAAAATTCATAAAGATATTAAATTTCATGTTTATAAATATATATTTATTTATTTCTTCTTCCCTTTAATCAATGAAATAAGTGGGTTGGTAAATCTGTACAATTAAATGCAAAAATGAAATTTATTTTTAAATTAAAATTTAAATAAGTCAATTATAATAATAATAATAATAACTATCTCCTAAAATTTAATGAAACTCTGAATAATTTTTTTTTTTAAAAAAAAGTTTGTTCCATCATATTTTTATAATTATTTTTAAATTATATTTTCTTTAATTTTGCATATTTAGATATGACATATTTTTTTTTTTCATTTATTTAAATCTTAAATGGTTATACCCAAGAAAAAAAAATTTATGTATGGCACTATGATCTTATTGTTATTGGTTTTAACTCTTACTCTTCATTTAGGATTGTTTTTTTTCATTACTTCTTAAATCAATTTTTTAGTATAATTTTTTATTTAAAAACTACTTTAAAAAACAAAAATAAAATAGTCCCAAAGGAAATCTTACTTTAAAAGTTACTTTTTAATTTCTAATATTTATAATTAAATGCATTCAACGCATCACAATAAATAATACTGATAATATAGAGATTGTCTAATGACCACTCGCTTTTTACTTAACTTTTTTTTTCCCCCCTTAACTCACTTTCTAATTTTTTTTACTATACTGTATATAGCTATATTGTTTTTTGGCCCTCCGCTGCTCAACGCATCTACCGTCGTAGCAAGGAGACGATTAATAGCACTGCGATCCTATGAAAGGCAAAAGGAATAGAGGTTTCTAAAAGTAAATAGAATCCCTGAAACAGTAATATGTACTTTCATCGGCTCAGCTGAACAGTTATGGCAGCTCTGTAGCTCCACCATTATTGCGCCCCCTCGAACTCAACTCTACTTTCATCTTTCTCCGAACTTTTAATATAGAGAAGCAAGAAAAAATGAAAAAGAAATAAAATTCTGAAGCTCACCTCTTCGAGCATACTCAGCAGGTTAGCCTTTCTCTTTTGCAGCTCTAATATGTGGAGAGACTTGAGTGACTGGTCTAGCAGAGAGGCGGAGGAAGCAGTTCCTCCTCCCACTAACCTTCTA
Organism: Dendrobium huoshanense; assembly: GCA_016618105.1. Lineage (NCBI taxonomy): Eukaryota > Viridiplantae > Streptophyta > Magnoliopsida > Asparagales > Orchidaceae > Dendrobium > Dendrobium huoshanense. The sequence continues at coordinate 26,223,687 of CM028356.1, read as the reverse complement.
CTCTGTGACTTCTGCTTTGAACTTCTTATGAACCCTCCAAGGTTGCAGAACTCGTTGAGCAGCTCCTGCGCTGCAAATAAGTACTTGGAAAGCTTCAATCTTTGGCTTCCGGTAACTACTGTTTGCGCAGAAATGAACTTCCCATCATTAAAGAAAAAGTTTTGCATCGGAGAAGAAACAATTGAAGGGAAATCAACAGCTGATGAAGTTGCCTGCAAGCTGTAAAGATCTTGGCTTTCGTATCCCTGCATCCCGAAATTGCCTCCTAATGAGAAGCCAGAGTAGCCCATAGCTGCAGCTGGCTGGCCGTGAAGCTCTCGATCCATTAATACTCTAAACCGGAGATAAATTTAAGATGGAAAAATTAAATAACAGATCATAAGATCAGAGACTTTCATGTAGAAGCAACAAGCTATAAGTTTGAAACTTACCAGCTAATTTCGATCTGTTCTTATAAGTAGTGAAAGAGAATTAATTCCCTATCCTATAAGTTTGGTTGGCTTTCACTATGCGGGTGACCACTTGAGGCCGGGTCATGGCAGCTGGGTTCATAGAGCGGCTTTTAATTATTGTTTTTTGCTTTTGCTGACATGAAGAGGGTGGAGTGGTTCATCAGGGATTAGCAGAAATCCTTATCTCCTGAATTTCTTTCCCTGACTTTAGTTGATCCTCTTTGATTCTGCTTCGTCCTTGCAAGCTTTGTCAGATATATTGGCTTCTGCTGCTCCTGCTCCTATTGCTGCTCGAAAGAAGGCATGCAGATACTGACTTGTTTAATTCTTGGGGATTGAGAGAGAGAAAAGACGAAGTGGGAGGGGCGTAGGGGCAACAGTGGAGTGGATGCAACTGGAAAATATTTCTGAAATGGTGAATGGCTTCGTCTAAAGAGAGAAGAAATAGCCTCTGTGGTGTGGTCCTCTCTTTGGAAGTATTTCAATTAAAAGGGACATGGGACCGCATTCAGAAGAAATATTTATATTATCTAATAATTTAATGAGTATTAAGTTAATAATTGTAGGGGCTAGTGGGCGTGTAGGCCATTGCCATAAATTTTTAGTTTTTTCCTCTAGATTTTGATTTCTTAGGAAATATCTACATAAAATTTTATAATCAATTGAATTTTTTTTGGGGACATTTAGGTCATTTAAGGCAAATTCATACACACAACGCATACACAAAGACTCGAATCCAATACCTCTTTATTGAAAACCTAAGCTCTAAACAAATAGACCAAAGTGAGCTGTGTATTAATTGAAATTTGCTCCATCAAAATATTAGCAATATTTTAATAGAAAATTTTATTTTATAGATTGATAAAATTTTAATTAAAATATTTAGAGTCAACCTATATCGAATCCTCCTGACATCATAAACTGCTATTCACTCTTCATTAGTAACAATATCACTCTTTGTTAAAGGATTGATTTGATTGAAGTTTCTTTTAGGACAACTTTCTTATTATTTTTTAAAATAATTTTTTAATCAATTTTTTTTTGAATTAAAGTTTTTTTAACTAAAAAATTACTTTAAAAACTAATAAGAAAGCTGTACTGAATGAAGCCTGAGCAGAAGATTGAAAATTACAAAGTTTTTGACTTCATGGTAATTATAATGAATTATGTGTAAACTATTAATGTGATAGCAATAAATATTAAGAATTTGGTGTTAATATTGATATGTTATAATGAAATTATATTGATTGGACACGAATCTCGATGCAAAACCCAACTCGAAAACTTTAAAAATTAAATCCGGAAGCACCCGAACTTCGATTTCAGCGAGCTTATAGTAAAACTGAGCGTCTCGGAAATACGAACCCAACGACACCACAACCCAATCCGAGCCCAAATGAGTCCGAATCAAGGACCCGATTTTAACGAGCTTCTACTTGACGAGACGAATCCAACGAGCCCAAGATCGCCGAATTCCAACATCATTGAGGCCTCCAAATGTCCAACGAACGGTTCACGATCGAATGGTTCAATATCGGCGGTCCATTCAAACCACTTCCTATTCGCCCATGATCTCACACCTATTTACAAGTCATGCCACTCCAGAAAAACTATAAATAGAGCCCTCATTCTTCACAAAGGGGACTCAAGTGAAAAGAGATAAGAAGAAGGGAAGAAGAAGAGAAAGGGGAAAAGGTGAATCCTCTCCTCCTCGACCCCCGCCGGAGCTCTTCCCGCCGCCTAAACACGCCGGAACTCTGTCAGATTTTCGGGAAATGACGGGATTCTGCAAAACTTTGTAAATTTGCTTTAAGTTGTAATCTGATCCTACCGATTTGTGGTACGAACCAGTTTCTCGTAATTTAAAAAAACACTAGTGGAACTTTTTAGCTGGGCGAGGCCCTGTGGTTTTTTCCCTTTTTGGGTTTTCCACGTAAAAACTCTGGTGTTCATTCTCTTTTCTGTTTGTGTGCTGAATCTTCGTACAACGCTTGGACGTGAATTTACAAACTCTACCGCCGCGTATTTTCTAGCACGCAACAAATATATAAATAAACATGAGTTCACATATATGTTTATAATTAGAGTTTTGATATCGCTATCATTTGTGGATGTGCCAACTCATTGAGGTAAAATGCTGAATGCTTTAAGTAGTTGAGAACTCTTAATTTTCTTCATGAATATTTTCAGCTTTAATGAATACTTTCTTCACCAAAAGGGTAATCATTGTGATCGTAATCAACACTGCTCCATACTTTCAAATAATTTTTCTCAAATTAGGATAATTTTCTTGGTAACTTAACAAACAAAATTTAGCACAAATTTTCTTATTATTGAGATATATTCACTGCAACCATATGGAAGGGTTTATTGAGATATAGAGGGACATTAAAATTTTCGCTCCTTTGGAATGAGGAGGCATCATTGTCAATCGTACACAATCTATTAATCACTACCGACTTTTTTTTTTTTTTTTTAGTTGAAACCCACAAAGGGGCCTACGCATTGATATAAATAAGCGGGTACAAAGTCCTTAGGAGGTTCCTCCATCTCTCTAATGCTCCAACGAGCTACAAAATAAAAGAAAACCAAAAAACCTATGAGCCGGAGTATCCTCTTTCTACTGTTACAAAAATAATTAATCACTACCGACTTCTATCATCATAAGCTAAGATTTGATATTTTATCTTTAATATCAAGGATCAGATTAACTTGAGAATAAGAAAGAGATCCCTCTTATGAACTAGACACATAGTATGCTCAGTGAAATACTTCAAAAGCTAACTTGGAGCTCCATTTGAAGTAGATTTTTGAATGATAAATCTATTGTTGAATTTATAATTCTCTCTCTTTTCATATCAGGCCACAAGAATTGTAAAATCCTTTAAGTAAAAAAGAAGCTAATCTCTCAAATATTGAGATGTCTTTTGATGTAATTGTTGAAATTTCATTTAAGAAACTCTACAGTTAAGCCTGCTCATCCCAAAAAAATTTTAGGATGAGTGACATCCTGAAAAGTTGCACTAACAAGATAAAATAGTGAGACCTTTAGGCTAAAGTAGATAATATATATCTCGATAGTTAAGAGTTTGACTGTTACAAATGGTATCAGAGCAATACAGTAGCCGGAAGATGTGAACTAAATGTCAAACAAGATAAAGTGCTACACCATGAGAGCAATCTATTGAACCATTTATGAGACAAAGTGCTACATGGTGGGAGTCACCACATGAGCTTGTAAGGGCCACGTCTGGAATCCTATCTACATGGTGGATGATTGTGAGATAAATATACTAACGAGGACATCAATTACTTATGTGAGGGAGATTGTGGAATTCCTTAAGTAAAAAGAAGCTAAACTCTTAAACATCGATGCACCTTTTAGTGTAATAGTTAGAACTTTATATCAGAAACTTCGCAGTTAAGCGTGCTCATCCCAGAGAAATCTTGGGATGTGTGATTTCCTGGGAAGTTACACTAATAGGATAAAACTGTGAGACCCTTAGATCAAAGCGGATAATATCTCGATAGTTAAAAATTTTGTCTGTTACGACACGTACTATATATATAATCATTAATGAGTAGTACAAAAATTTTTGGATGTTAGTATAACCCGTCAAATCACTATAAATAGTACCTACTACATGCTTCAAGATCCTTCATTCTTATAGCTATATATATGCCGATTCTTATATATATATATATATATATATATATATATATATATATATATATATATATATATATATATATATATATATATATATATATATATATATATATATACTTATCATGATTAGTTATGGACTTCTATAATAGATTGAATTAGAATCAACTTTTCAATTTTTCTTCAAAATTAGATGGCGATATTTTTCTCCCACCTATCCTCGTCCGAGTCAAATAAGTGGCTAAAAGCACAATTCATATCTATGATGCTAAATGTAGACAACTAAATTCAAATTTGATTGCAACATTTATATGACAAACTATTTATGGTGTTGCACCATAATGAGAATCATTTTCATTTTCTATATGACTTTTTAGGGTAAAGATAGTTCATCGCAAACATGTTAACATCCACCATCAGGCCAATACTAGCTCTGTCTGGCAATCTCCACCTTCTGCATTAAATGAAGTCTCAACTCACCACAAGAACCTTTTCTTGTCCATAGAATGAATTTCCTTATGAACTGAGTGTATGCTAGGGAAGATGAACTATAGGCCTGCATACCTTTATGTCTAGCATCAATAGAGTAATACAGACCTACTATGAAATTAAAATCATTTTTTTTTAGAAGTTTTGGGTTATTTGAATTGAATATTAATTTTTAAGTTCATCCAATTAGATGATGAATTTAACTTAACATCTATTTTCCAACTTCAAACAATCAAATGAGTACTAAATTAGTAACCATTTTCTAACATTTTCTAGAAACAAATTAGATTTATACTCCGACTAATCAAAACCAGAATGATCCATTCCATTCTCTTTATACTCCCTTATCATACAATTTAGATTGTAAATCGATGAATATAGGCTTTGTTTTGGACAGTTTTTTTATTGATTTCTTAAGTAGCTTTCTAGTTAGTAAGAAATTTTCTAGCTAAAAAATTTTTTGTACTACAAAGCTGTTTTAGAAAATAATAAGAAATTTGTCCCAAGCGAAGTCATAGTTTAAGATTTCGTTTGGGGTAGCTTTCTTACTGCTTTATAAAGTGCTGTAGAAAAAGTATAAATTATTATAGAAAATAATTTTCTTGTATAAATTTTTGAAATAATAAAAAATTAACGATCAAATAAAAATTATATTTGTGATTGAGGCTTCGTTTGGGACGGCTTTTTTATTGCTTTCTAAAATGGAGTTTTAGTACAAAAATAAAAAAATTGTACTAAAACTCCGTTTTAGAAAGCATTAAAAAAACCGTCCCAAACGAAGCCTGAGAAACAGAACAGTTCCAAATGACGCCTGAGAGTGCAACATCAATTTCTTATTAATATTGTCTGACAGGCTAAAAAAATAGAAAATATTAGAGCCAGCAAAGCCCATCCCGCTTGCGATCCTTAAACAATTCAACCATAATCAATCGAAGATTGTAGTCTGCATCTCCATTCTATTTACATATTTAACAAACCTAAAGTAATTCAACAGTTTTTAATGCACAAATAACTACGAAATCTCAATTAGTTAAAAGAGACCAAAATAAGGAATCTATAAGCTGAGTCAAAGTGCCGAAGCAAAATTCCAAGAAAGAAATTGGTGACACAAATGGATGGTAAAAGTCATAGCGGACAAGTAGAAGAGTAACCTTAACGGATGGCACACTATGACTTGGTTCTGAAATATTTAAAATTTCTACCATTGAAAATCGCAATAGAGGAATCCCATGTTTTAATATACCATGATACTATGTTGAATGGGCCAACGCTTTAGGTCTTTGAATTGTAACGTACGCCTCAACGGTTAGCTGTTCGTTTGTCAACTACTGCATTGTGTTGTCGTCCTATGTTGCAGCCTTGCAGGAGAGAGACCTCATAAATTTTTTTTTTTTTGAAAGTTAGACTAAGTAATTTTTAATCTGTATTGTTGTGTATTATACGAATATTATACTATAAAGTTAGCATGTAAAGACTTAGAAAAACATTGACTAAAGAAACAAAACAGTACGTTATCAAGTCCGGGTTTCATTTGTGACCGTTTTTTTTTTATTGGTCTTTAAAGCAACTTTTTAGTATAAAAATTTTTAGTTTAAGAAAAAGTTTTTGTATTAAAATGTTGTTTCATAAAGCAGTAAGAAAACTGTCCTAAATGAAGCCTAGGAGAGAAAGTGGTCGATGCTCACCTAATAATTCTCTTTATTTAGACATGCTTTGTTTAATTAGGAGAAATCAAAGAAATTAGATTAATAGAGTGTTTTTTTTATATCATTTGATATTTTACAAAATAGAATAGTTTTATAATGTTGAGGTACAAATAATAGGAGAATAGTCTTATATCAAATTAATTAATTAATTAATAAAATTTGATTTTTAGTGTACTAGTTGTTGTGGGCTAGAATATTCGCGACGGTAAAGTAAGAAAAATTATGCCGCTTAGCATTGCATGAGTATCCAGCTCATACATAGAAAATGTAGAAACACCATAATTTTTTACATGGAAACCTAGAAGGGTAAAACCACATGGTCACATCCAATCAAAATTGATCAGATTACAATAGTCAACCAAAAGATTAAAATCTAGTGATGAATAGGAATTGGATAAAAATATGGCGACGGTCGATGATATGATACTATGATGTAAATCCGACGTTGGTTGGTGGCCGAGTTAAAGTATGGCGGCAGTCGCAATCAGGTGGAAGTACAATAACAATCAGCTGCCAGTTGATGGTCTAGTAACAATCAGCAATAGTTCGTCGGTGAAGATACGTGGCCAGGCGGTGGTCGAAGAGTCTGATGACTAGGGGTGTCAATTTTTGACACGACACGAAACACGACCCGAACCCGACCCGGAAAAATCCGGGTTCGGGTCAACCCAAACCCGAAACGGGTCGGGTTCGGGTTCATGAAATCAACCCGTTTTAAAAATCGGGTCGGGTTCGGGTTGACCCGCCAACCCGAAATTGACCCGAAAGTGACCCGAAAGTGACACGAAAAATCATTTTTGACACGAAAACCCGAAGTTGACCCGTTTTTGACCCGATTTTGACCCGAAAACCCGAGATTGACCCGATTTTTGACCCGAAAATTAGCATTTTTGGGTCAATCTCGGGTCATTCGTGTCGGGTCGGGTTGACCCGGACCCGAATCGGGTCGGGTTCGGGTCCAGAAACCTGACCCGTTTTTAAAAACGGGTCGGGTTCGGGTTGACCCGAACAGTGCCGGGTCAGTTCCGGGTTCGACCCGAACCCGACCCGTTGACCCGAATTGACACCCCTACTGATGACAAGAGAACTCTTCCTTCTCTTCCTTGCTTGGGTCCCCCACAATAAAGAATGAGGGGCATATTTATAATTTTTTAGTAGTGGCATGACTAGTAAATATGAGGGAGATCAAGGGTATGTTGAGAGTGGTTTTAAATGACCGGTATTGATCCTCTTGATCGTTGAGTGTTTACTAGACATTTCAATGTATTAATTATATCAGATTTGGTGATCAAGGGCTCGTTGGATTCTTCTGGTCAAGTCACTTGATTTGATTATAATCATGCCACATTTGGAAATCTTTTGGTCATCTAATTTGTGTTTTGAACTTTCCAAAGGCGCTTTAGGTCTTCAATTTGGATTCATTTGAGCTAAGATTGAGTTGAATTTTGTGTCATTGGGTTCAATATTTCGACAAGTTCAATTCGACTATAAGTTTGATTAGATCGGGGTTCATATGGTTCCGGATTTAATTTTGAAAGTTTCCAACTTGATTTTGCCTCGAGTTTTGTGCCCGGTCATGATAATTTGTGATGATGTATCACTAGTAATTACACTTATTTATTGACTTAGTGCCCTTTTGGGTCAATTTATATTTATATATTTTGTTTTGCTTTATATTTTTTAGTTTGAAATAAGATATGTCTGATAATTTGAAATAAAATTCATTGTGTTTTATTGAATATTAGCTATTCTAGATGAGTTGCATCTGGAGGGTGTTAATGTTTCTAATTTTGAGGTGTTGCCTAATAATGAGGAGGGCTGTATTGTGGCTGAGCCTGTTATGGTGAATATAACTCAGGAGGCTTTGACTGGGTCGGTTTCTTCTCTTGATAATTCTGGTTTAACTAGAGAGGTTGTTGGAGGGAATGTATTATCTCCAAATGCTTTGCCTTTTTTTCCCCTGTAGCTACGCCTGTGAATGATTTTTTGTTGCATTTGGAAGGTCAGGTAGCTTTTACCCCGCATAATGGTGTTGATGTTGCGGTTGACCCGGCTGTTAATATTCTAATTGAGGTCCCTGTTCTGGTGCCGGAGGTGGGCGCTGATCCGGTGACTGCTGCGATTTATGATGGTTCACCTGCTATGGGTGTAGTGAATTCAAATGGGGGTGTACAGGTTTAAAAAAATTCGGAAGGTGGTGCTGATGGTTTTGTGTTTGTTGCTCCTGTCGGGTTTGAGTACGAACCTCCGCCTCTGGGTAGGGTGGAAGGTTTTCCTTCTACCAAAAGTTTAGTTGAGGTTCCCGTAAATGAGATTGATGCACAAGCGATGGCTACCTGTGTGGGTAATTCCTCTGGTTTGGTGATTCGAAAACAGGGTGATTGGCTTATTGATTTGTCGGATGATGAATCGGAATCTGAATTTCATGAGACTGACAATGATTTTTCACTCGTGTATACTACAAATGTTGCCACTCGAGGAAAATTTTGGGGGAGAAGTCGACGTAGACGTTGAGCTTTCATTTTGTTATGTTTTTCTTCTTGCTGTTCCTCTTCGGGTTCGTTTGGCTTTACTGTTCGTTTTGCAGCTATATGAGGCTAAGGGGAATGATGTGGTTGGGGCTCGCATCCCGGTCTTTTTTGCTGGTGGCAACCGTTGGTGTGGGTTTCGGGATGGCTATTTGGGATATTATCTACACTAACTGGACGGTCCGTGTGGGACGTCTTGGACGCTGGAAGACTTGGCCGTTTTCTGAGCCGATGTTTTAGCTTGTATTTTTTCTTTTTGGTTTTTGTGGTCTTTTCTTCTACTTGCATTTTCTTTGGATGTAACCTTTTTGGGGTTTTTAATATAATTAAATTTTGGAAAAAAAATTAAATTTATTTCTATGGTTGTGATAATAATCACGATGCCGATGGTTACAAACGGAATCAACAGATATAGCTGCTAATGGAGATGGACAATAGGGGCAACTGCAATCGTCAAAAGTGGTGATAATAGTGATCAATAATGGTCGCAAGGATTGCCGACTCCATTTAAGAACATTCAAAATAACTAAATTTTATTTTGACAATTTTAAATCGATTTGATTTATTTTTTTTAAATTAAAAAAATAAAAATAGTTCTAAAAATATATTTTTAAAATTAAAAAAACAAAAAAAAAAACAAAAAACAAACAAACAAACAAATAGACCCTTAAGCTTTTATATTAATTAATGGATGTCCATCTGTTAGAATGTTGGCTTCCACCATTCATAACAAGGGGTATTAGTGTCTCTATTCATTTAGAGTCTTCTGATCTCTTATTATATGACATTTGATTTTGTTGTTAAAATACTTCTATTTTCAAAAATAATAATAATAATAATAATAACACTTGCTCCATCATAATTCTAATTTTTCTGTGTGGTTGTCGAACATCATCCAGAGATTAACTAGAATGTGCCACGTCACCGCTTCACTCGGTACCGCTGACGTGGCACATTCTAATTGGTCTCCAGACGGTCTACGCCTGGTTTCCTCACAGAATAATCTCTCCTCCCGCCGTCTCTTCTCTCACAAAATGCTTGAAATACATTTTTCATATAATAGTAACTATTATTGCTATATAAGCTCAAAATAGGTGCACACCAGCACATGATAGGGCGCCCACCAGTATCCTCACAAAGATTGATTGGACCAGATTTGATTAGCAAATTGGGACCGCTTGGCTATGATTATCTCTATCATTATCTACCGTCTGATGATCTGTACAAATCAACTTTTATATATTAATTGCGTGTGGCAAGTAGCGAGAATTTAGTTGGATCCTTTTTTATTTTTGTTTTATTTTTAAAATATAGCAACCTATATTATATGAATAGAGGTAATTTATGACCGATAATTTGGTCACAAAGTGATCAAGCTGTTATTGCTGATGTTGTAGTTCCTTTGTGAGATTGTTCTTAGTAACATGAAACAAAGTAGTATAATTAGAAGCTCATGAAATATTCTCTGTCTCATAACATATAGAAGAATTTTATAAGATTGGCTGTCAAGATGCATCTTGATATTAAGGAAATATGTTAGATCATCATGTTGAGTTGGATTTTCAATTAATGGCCTCATCAACTATGTTAATCCAAAAAAAAAAAAAAAAACTATGTTAATTATGGTCATAATGGATATCAGGTTCATCCCCTACAGAAAACCTCATATAATTATAATATTTGTAAAATATGTGTTAATTAATATTATTGATATTGATATTCAAGGTTCTTTCAAGATAAATTGTGATTTGTGAGATCTTCTCTTTAGAGAAACTTCTTTCTAGAATTATTATATTGTTCCAATATAGAGTAAAGTGTCTCATACACATATATATACACATGACGCAATAAACACACACACGCGCACACACACACACGTGTGCGTGTGTTTATTGCGTCATGTGTATATATACGTATGATTGATATGACATCTGACATATAATAAATTTGAGGATTACACCAAACATGATGGTGAAGAGAAGAATAATAATTTTTCTAAGAGAATGCACTATGAATGCACTATAAAATTGAATATAGTTGCAAAGGGTAAGTATAGTCTATCTCCTGAAAGAAAAACAGAAATTACGTGACTTTAAGATGATGACAAAGAGGTAAGGATAGCTCCTTTCGGATGGTGATAGAGTGGGGAAAAATAATTCACCTCTTAGAAAGAAAGGAAGTGTTGTGAGACTCAAATATGATGATAAAAGGAGGATGAATTATCCCTATCATGGAAGGAGCAAGATTATATGACCTAAATTGATAATGAAGTGGACAGAATAATCCGTCTCTATGAAGGAGGAGGAAACTACATGACCCAAGCATGATGGTAATGGGTAAAGATATCCCCTAACCTAAAAGGATGTGGGACTATATGTATTATCGAAGATGATAAAATGGAAAGCTATAATCTTTTAAATAGAGGGAAGATTATATGACTCTAGGAAAACAATAAAAGTGGGATAAGTAGTTTTTCTCATGGAAGGAGGCGAGTTGTCCAACCTAAACATGATTTTAGAGAAGGATATTAGAATACTTGAAAAAAGCAGATAAAATTCATACAATGATTACAGCTTTAGAATTTTTTTACAATCTAAAAGTTTAGAATGTCTCAAATGGAAAAAAAAAAGGTTTATCTTTGGATTTTGAAGGGTGATGAAAGGGGGTGTATTCTAGTGCTTATCTAAAAATTGTTAAAAAAAAAAATCTAGATGATCACAACTTGAACAACCAAATCGACCTACCTAGGATATATCAATGTTAGACAAACAATCGAGGACGAATTATGATGGTTACTAACACGTCATCATGAGATTTTTTTGATCGGGCACAAATCTCGAGGCAAAAAGCTAGTTGGAAACTTCAAAAATTAAATCCGGGAGCACCTGAACTCCGATTTCAGCGAGCTTACAGTCAAACTGAGCGTCTCGAAAATATGAACCCAACGACGCCAAATTCAACCCAATCCGAGCCCAAATGGGTCCGAATGAAGGACCCAAAGCGCTATTGGAAGGTTCGAATCACAATTTGAGTTACCAAACGATCTCCGATTTTGACGAGCTTATACTCAAATCGAATTTGACGACGAGCTTTATACATTAATATCGAACGGTGCATGATCGATACATTCCAATTCTGAAACTCCAACAGAATTCCAACACCTAATTCTACCGGATTTCCAACATCTGTAAGACGGAAATGTACTTAACAAACACTAGTCTTTACAACGAACGTGGAGTGCATGTATCAAACTCGACTTCAATAAATCGACCCCCCGCCCCAACACACACAACAACACGTAAACATCGCCCAATGAACAAATGTTCTATCTATAAAGACTCCAAGAACGCAAGTGATTGATAAATCTATCACGTTCAATTAAGCAGTTCAGCAGTCACGGCTAAAATTCAGCCTCACAAAAATATAGGGGGCAATATGTCAAAGCATGTCTCATAAAGAATGTCAATCGCAAGTTCGAACATATGCTCCGAAAATGACAACGATCTCAACTTTCATATATAATATAATGTGATTGACCAAAGTTATATTACAAGATTGTACATTAAGCAACAAGACAGATTACAATTTGGTCTTCATCATGCCTCAACTCAGTTAACACTATACGTTTGTCGTCAGAATGTCGGCATAACACATTGCTCCGGCCTCTTGAATCAGGGATATCTGATGTCGGCAAACTTCCGTATGGATGTTTATTATCTTTGAAAAATGCAACTAGACCACCATTATGATCGGCTCTTTGCCTAATGTTCGTCGTCGGTCCTTTATTTCGTATAAGCCATCATCTTCTCACTCGACTGCTACTTGCAACGCACCCTCAAACTCTCTCCTTTGACTCTACACTCGGTCGTTTACTGATAATGGGCTTCAACTCGATCGTCCATCGCCAGCGAACTTCTGCTCAATTGGCATAGAAATCCCCTAACTCCTGCAAGAGAGGAGGGGCGCTAAGTCGAGCAGGAAAAATTTTCCACTCGAAATTAGCGGAAGGCTTCAACCGTCAGAAAGCCAGGTGGAGGAGAAAAAAATCCCCTAACTTCTGCACGAGAGGAGGGGCGCTAATTCGAGCAGGAGAAATTTTTCACTCGCAAATAGCAGAAGCCTCAACCGTCAGAAAGCCGGGGGGAGGAGAAGAAAAATCCCCTAACTCCTGCACGAGAGGAGGGGTGCTAATTCGAGTAGGGGAAATTTCTCACTCGTAAATAGCGGAAGCTTTAACCGTCAGAAAGCTGGGGAAAAAAAGAAGAAAAATCCCCTAACTCCTGCACGAGAAAAGGGGTGCTAATTCGAGCAGAAAAAATTTTCCACTCGCAAATAGCGGAAGCCTCAACCGTCAGAAAGCCGGGGAAAAGAAGAAGAAAAATCTTCTAACTCCTGCACGAGAGGAGGGGCGCTAATTCGAGTAGGGGAAATTTTCCACTCACAAATAGCGGAAGCATTAACCGTCAGAAAGCCGGGGGGAGGAGAAGAAAAATACCATAACTCCTACACGAGAGGAGGGGCGCTAATTCGAGCAGGGGAAATTTCCCACTCACAAATAGCGGAAGCCTCAACTGTTAGAAAGCCAGAGGGAGAAAAGGAGAAGGTGCAAGTTTCCTGAAGACTTTGGAGGCCTATTTATAGGTTTTTGAGAGAATGAGGGGGAGTTGCTATCATTTTCGAATTTACAAAATTTTATAAATTTTTCAGAATATTTTTGGAATTTTTTGAAATTTTTTTTGACAAAAAAATAGAAAAATAAATAAATTTTTACTTAAATGAGGCCCACTTAAAGTCGGTGCAGCCAACCGGCCTCCCGAAACAACGCGGCTAGCGCGCTGATCCGCGGGCATCACGCGCGGATCGCGGCCAGCCACAGCAGCCAACACGGGCGCAGGCGCGGCAACAAAACTGTTTCGCGCGGCAAGACCCCAGCGGTCACAGTTCCGCGCGGCAAGGCCCTAGCGGACGCAGTTCTGCGCGCCAAGGCCCAAGCGGCCGCAGTTCTGCGCGCCAAGGCCCCAGGTTGCTGTTCCGTACGGCATGGCCCCAGGAGCGGCCTCTATTCCACGCCGGCGGCGGGGGCGGCCGGCCAGCCAGTCCGGCCGGTAAGGGCGCCCGGTCCGTTCTGGGTCCGTTTTTCGCCCCGTGAAGACCAAATCAGACGTTTTTGGGGTCCCTGGGACTGTTTTTCGACGTTCCGAATTCGATTTTGACACTTTAGGAGTTCAACGGGGCCTCTATAATCAAGTTTGTGCATGTGTTCAACTTTTGGAACGCACTTTTTTGCGATTCGGCAAATATAATATTTTGAAACAAATATTTTCGGACTTCTGGATCTTCGACGTTCGAAAATAGGGGGGGGGGGGGGGGGGGGCAACTAATACGTCATCATGAGATTTTCTTGATCGGGCACGAATCTCGAAGCAAAAAGTTAGTTGGAAATTTCAAAATTTAAATCCGGGAGCAGCTGAACTCCGATTTCAGCGAGCTTACAGTCAAACTGAGCGTCTCGAAAATACGAACCCAACGACACCAAATTCAACCCAATCAGAGTCCAAACGGGTCCGAATCAAGGACCCAAAGCGCTATTGGAAGGTTCGAATCACAATTTGAGTTACCAAACAATCTCCGATTTTGACGAGCTTATACTCGAATCGAACGGCTCGACGAGACAAATCCAACGAGACCAAGATCATTAAATTCTAACATCATTAAGGCCTTCAAAAAAACTATAAATAGAGCCTTCATTCTTCACAAAGGGGACTCAAGTGAAGAGAGAGAAGAAGGAAGAGAAGGAAGAAGCTCATCCTCGACCACCGCCGGAGCTCTTCCCGCCGCCTGAAGACGTCGGAACTCTGTCGAATTTTCGGGAAATGCCGGGAATTTACAAAACTTTGTAACTGTGTGAATAGTTGATTGTAAACTGATCGTCTTGATTTGTAAGACAGATCAACCTTTGTACTTCAAACAAACACTAGTGGAACTTTAAAACTGGGCGAGGCCCCGTGGTTTTTTCCCTCTTTCGGGTTTTCCACGTAAAAACCTTGGTGTTCATTTATCTTTTCTGTTTGTGTGCTGAATACTCGTACAACGCTCGGACGCGAATTTACAAACTCTACCGCCGCATATATTCTAGCATGAAACAGTTACCATTGGAGATGTCATTATTCAATTACAAAATATACTAACTTACATATCTTGATACCAAAATCTCAATAAATTTGAGGAAGGAAAACTCTAAGTGTCAAATTAATTTGAATTCTTTCCAGAAAACTTGTAGATCAAATTTAGACCTGCCAAAAAATAAAAAAGATAAGTCATAACTTTTGTTTAAATATTTGTCTCTTCCTAAGTAATCATTCATCGTAAATGGGCTACGAAACGAAGATTTATGGTAGTCATAGAAACTTAGGGAAATTCAAATCCCATTGGGTGAATTACATAAAAATAAATGAGACTTGTAATATTCAAACACTACGCATATATAGCTCATAAAAAAACGGATATCTCAAAATCATCGACCAAGTGTTGGTGGCCACTCGTCCCATCAAATCGCTTGTATTAACATAACCCATACAATAAACTGATCAATCTTGGCTAACCTAAGCTTATTGTGGGTAAACCAGTATTGAATCGTTCTTACCCTATGTAAGCATCGCCTGATTGCACGTGATATTATTTTTATTATTTGGTATGCAATCAAATTAGTTTTACTTTTATATATAATGCAAATTTGTACTTTGCAAGATTGTCTTTTGCTATATGGCCATTTGATTGCTTCAAAGATTGACTTCTTCTTTGGGATGTTGGGGAAGATTGGCTTCTTCAACATAGTACAAATTTGAAGCCATAAAATTAGAGCAATTGTCAAGATATGAAAAAGTGGTGAAAAAAGCTTTAATGTTAAGTATTTCTGACCTTTCTTGATAGATACAAGATTATTCTTGTAAGCAAAAAGCCATGACAACTTGCTTAGATTATTTTACAATTGCTTTCAAAGTCATAGTATAATAAACTGAAGAAGCAAAGTTTTAAACATGGGAAATGGTTTTGATATCCTTTTGGATACAAACAGAAAACATTTTGGATTATTTACCATTTTTTTTTCACAACTAACATGCATCATAGGACAACAAGTCTTAATTAGCTTACTTATACACATGGGAAATGCTTCCAAATGGATAACTAGATAGGTCAAGACTATACGAAAAATTATATGAAAGAAAAAGCTAATTTTCGAAAGGATTTGTCTTGTCCATACACACCACTGAAAAACTTGTAGGTCAACAAAATTTTCAAAAGGATTTATTGTGAGGAAAATGTGCAAATTTTGATGGTAATGATAATCCTACAAAGTTTTGGTTTTGGATTAGGTAGGGCTGTCTAAATCGGGTCACGGAGTTGGAATTGGGTTCAACCCGGAACAAACCTGACACTGTTCGACCAAACCCAAACTCGACCCGTTTTTTGCAAACGAGACGATTTTTCAGACCCTGAACCCGACCAGCTTAAGGTCCAGGTCAACCCAAACCCGAGGTCAACTCAAACCGGACTTGCTTCGGGTATGTTTTACTAATTTTTTTATTTAATTCGATTTATTTAAACTTTGATCAAATTAAAGTAAGATTTACTTCAATTAATTTAAAATAAACCAAGCTTAGTTCAATGTGGGCAACATGGTTTAATAATATTTATTTATTTTATAACAATCTTTTAAAACCCTCCTAACTTAATTAAAAACGGGTCGATTTCGGGTTTTCCGGGTCTAGCCGAATCCGACCCGATTTTACAAACGGGTCAAAATCCCAAACCCGACCCGATTTAGGTAGGGTTTCGGGTCGTGTCAAATATTGACACCCCTAGGATTAGATGAATCAATTTATTTTTTAATTGCTTAAATTTTATTTTAAGAAAAAATAATCATTGATGTGACAAAAACTTGAAAATTGTTGAACAAGGTATGTAAGTTGATTGGAGTAGTGTTACAATATTTGATTAATCATTTTCTTTTGACATGTGGGGGAGATTTAAAAAAGTATATATCCTCGATCATATTTGAATAATATGATGAGATAGATTTCGAATATATTGTGTTACGGTTTGATATATTTGTATGGGTCTACAAAGTTCAGGCACTTAAGTACCTTTACCTTAGAAAGATGGAAATTTAAGTGACATTGCTTTCCTCTAAATCTCTTCCTTAGCATCTTGTGAATAAAATGTTGGTCAAGATAAATTATATTATTCCGCAAGCTAAACATATATTTAAGTGGAATATCCCATTTAAAGGAACTTTTATTTGGTTCGGTGAACGGATGTAGAGCTACGTTCGGCTGGCACAGAGATCGCGCCACGTAGCAGGCACAAAACCGCGGACCCGACCCGACGAATAGTTGGTATGTTACACGTGCGTGTTTTAAATTCATGACAACCCGATATTGCTAGGTATTGCTCAGTATTGCTAGTTATTTGTCGATTTTGCTCGACAATAACGAGAAATACCATTTTGTGAAGACAAATACCGAGCAATACCAAATTTTTCTAGAAAAACTCGGTATTGCTCGGTATTGGTCTTCACAAAGCGGTATTTCTCGTTATTGTCAAGCAATACCTAGCAATATCGAGCAAATATCAAATAATACCTAACAATACACAAACATAGCATTCCTGGATTCCAGTCTAGGTCAAGTAGTCGAGCCACGCAGTAAAGAGTAAAAGCACGTGACGCGATCTCAGTGGTGACCGAACGTAGAACTACATCCAATCACCGGACCTAATAATTGTTCCATTTGAAGACGAGAGGCCATAGAGTGGTGAAAGATAGTATAGGATTAGTAGAGAATGGCATGAAGACTATTAAGAGATTATCTATAAGTTTTAGGAGTTTGATAATTGAAGCCAAAAGAGGTAGCATTGAGAGGTAGAGAAGTAGTAGAACTAAAAAGTTTTCATGAAGGTTATATGGCAGGAGAGTAAAATTTTCATGAAGATTGATCTAAGGTTTCGTTTGTGAAAGTTTTTTTACTAATTTCTAAAACATCTTTTTAATATAAAATTTTTTAATTCAAAAAATTTTTATAGCAAAAACAAAGCTTACATATGGACCAACCCAACATCAACAACAACATCAAACATTTATTCCACTATATGAGATCGGCATTCTAAATATCCAACAAATCAAGTATATTTTCAATGTACATCAAATATATATATTATGTCCAAAAAAATTGAAAGATTTGACAATAAATTTTTAATATATCTTACTTTTTCATATTTAATGTCTCATATGAAATTTATATTTTAAAAATAACTTGAATTTTGGAATTGAGAAGCATTGCTTTATTTTAAATATTAGTTGTATGTACACCTCTTAATTTGTTGGTTAGGACTTAGGAGCTTAAAATGCCAAAATTATATATATATATATATATATATATATATATATATATATATATATATATATATATATATATATATATATATATATATATATATATATATAATGTGTGGATGAATTTAGTATTAAATTCACATAGTCCACAAGAAGAAAAGACATCAGCTGTGCAAGTATTTTGCAATGATAAAAACATTTTAAGGTTTTATTTGTGGCGGCTTTCTTACTATTTCGTAAAGCAGTTTTCTAGTATCAAAATTTTAATACTAAAAGCTGTTTTGCGAAGAATAAGAAAATCGTCCCAAATGAAACCTCGGTTTCAAACTCAAGAGATGCATGTGGTGCTGCTATTGCTTCACCTATGTAGGTACAGGGAACTGCGAACAAGTGAAAAGACAGCAAGTTGTCAACAATTCGCCAATATGCTGAACCTAGACTATCGGTATACTATAGTATTGTAAAATTATCTGCAATGAAGTTGAACAGATTATTCTTTGAAATAAATAATACTAAAGAGGAGAATATCTCGCATTCTTAAACCCCTAACCCCTGTTGTCTGAACTGGGCGTACCTTTACCTGTAAAAGATCAGCAAAACACAGCGGTAAGATACCGGTTCATGCACCATTTACACAGTAACGCAGCTATATAAGACGATTTTAAAGGACAACACCATTAAGCTAAATTTGGGCTAAACACGATTTGTTTTGAATGTCTAAAGTAGGGGCGAATCCAATCTTATTTTTTAGGATGAGTATACTTATTATATAAAAATTTAAATAATATATATATATAAGTTAAAATTATAAGTAAAATCTTATATTTCATTATAATTTATAAATTTAAAAAATTGCATATATAATTGCATCATATGCATTCATTATATAGTTTATATTATTTGAAAACGAATCTTCATAAAATTGATGTTTTTTCTCTATCAACTAGCCTAAATCATCATGGTCAACGAAAAATAATGTTAGTCACTTAATGCTTAACCAAGGTAAGGTCTTCATTAACAAAATTGGTCATTGCAGAAATAATTGTGCCTGAATTACATCAGTGTTGGTTTAATGATCAATCTGATGTAGGTGCATGTGAATTGGGAATTTAATGCCGAAGCTCAGAGAAGTAATAATTGAAAATTAAGACTGATTTGGTTCTTTGAAGTTTCATATTTTCTATGGAAAAAAATGAGATGATAACCTCCGGAACTTCGGCTTTGGTGGGAAAATGAATAAGAGGGGAATTGGGAGAGGGAGAACGGATAAAAGGCTTCAGATGTATGGTCAAACAATCCGAGATGGATCATATTAGGACAAAAATTTATTTTTGAGAGGGGACAGTATTCTAAAATTACCCCTCGTCTACATTAATTTTTTTTTTCATCCGCCCGTGTCCTAAAGAGATTACAGTCCATGACAATATAAGATGAAGACTTATCAATGATAACAAGTCAAATGACAGTTTAGAAATGCAAAATGGAGGGTCATTCTAGTGTGATCAAATTATACACAAATAGGTCCATGATGTCGCATCAATGAACAGTAAATTGGCAATCCAAAAGAGCCTAAATGAAGTTTGATATAATACCTGAAGTTCCGGACAACAAAGGTAGCAGCGTAGCCGATGGTGGCTTGTCAAAAAAAGAAAATAAGCCTTCACTTGCTTAGTGCAATCTTATTGTAGTTGGGAAATTCATTATTATATATCGATACCTGTAAAAGAAAAATTGTTTGTTAGATCACAGAAAAACCAAGGAAAAAAATATTTATATCTTGATACATTTTGATCAGAATAAGACTAACTTTATTACAATTGTACTTTGCAATGATTTCATGTAGTTCTGTTATTTCTTTTTTTTTTTTTTTTTAACAAATTTAAACTTTTAAATGTCTACTTGTATATATTTATTTGCATTCTATCATGCACACACTAAAAAAATTTCTTTCAAACAATTCATTTCATATTTATTCTATCATGAGTATTATTTTAAATGTCTAATAGTTTAATTATTGATACTTAACTAAAATTGTTTTGATGGAGCATGAATCTCAAGGTATATTCAAGTTGAAAATTTTTGAAATTAAATGCAAGACCATATGAACTCCAATTTTAGCAAACTTATAGTCAAACTAAACGTATCGAAGAGACGAATCCAACAACACCTAAATCGGTCCAATTCGAGCTCAAATGGGTCTAAATTAAGAGTTTGAAGTATATTCAAAAGCTCCAAAGTAATAATTGGATGACGAAATTATATCCAAATATGACATGCTTATAGTCGAATTGAACGGCTCAGCAAGACGAATCCAATGAGCTAAGGATCACTGAATTCCGACATTATTAAGGCACTTAAACACTAAAAAAGCGCTCTATAATCGGGGGAATCAATACGGGCCGTCTGATGGAGCGTTATGAAGCTGACCCAGATCTTCTCTATTTTATGGGGTGTGCCACTCATGAAAATCTATAAATAGATCCTTACACTACATGGGAGAGGACTTTTGTCGACAGATTGGAGAGAACTTTGAGGCTTCAAGAGATTCAACAACACCGCCGACGAATCACTGTCGACCATCACCATTGCCTGGTCACTGACCACTGTCAGACTTCCACCTTCAGCCGACTGCCGTCAGACTTTTGCTCGACGATCCCTAAGAACATCGTCGTCTGTGCGTTGACTATGGTCCCTCTAACCTTTGTGGCCCGCTGACAACGCTTCTTTTGACCACCGTCGCCCGTAGACCACGGTCCCTCCGACCACCGTCGACCACAATCCCTTCGACCACGATCCCGCAGCCACCATCGCTCGATGACTATGATCTCTCTAACCATCGTCGCCCACGACTACAATACTTCTGATCTCCATTGCCCATACATAGTCTACAACAATCATATTGAAGAATAACATGTAACATTAAAAAAAGACTTATCCTAATACAAAAAGTATATCCAAAATTGGCCAATTTTATAACACTTGTAAATTTCCCATGATTTCTTAGTCCTGCCGATCATATGTTTTTTGAGATATACTTAATTTTTAATGTCTAATCATTTAATTCTATTTGCTTCTATGAAGCGCACATTAAAAAAAATTCTTTCAGAGAATTCATTTCATAAATTTTTCTATAATAATTATATTTGTAAATGTCTAATAATTTAATTGTATTGACGGATAATAAATGATACTTAAAATAAAAATATTTAATAAAACAAAACGTATATCTTTGCAAAATATGTTTCCAAAAACCGATAAAAAATGCCCATTTTTCAAAACCCCCAATCTATGTCGATTGCACGTCCATTGGTTGCATAAGCAAAGCACGTTTATACCTAACTCAAAGATAAACAACAAAAGATATATATCAGCAAGGTTCGTAAGTTTTTTCTTTTTTTTTTTAACCGGTATCCCTCTATTGCCACCCCCCAAGAGGGAAAATTATTAGGTCCGGACACCGGATGTATCGGACGTAGAGATATGTCCGAACGTCAATAAAATGTCGATACGTGGAGTGGATACGTGGATATTCAATATGTTTAATGTGTCTGCGGAACTTTAAGCCAAGCGCACCAAAAGCACAACTAAAGCTTAGTCAAAGCGCAGTGAAGAGCGCAATTAAAGCGCAGTAAAGAGCATTGTTAAAGCGCAGCTAAAGTGCACTCAACGTGTCAAATTTTTAGTGAATGTCCGGACTTATCTCTACGTCCGGTGTCCGGACCTAATAATTTTTCCCCGAATAGGGGCTTGGCGGTGTGAGTAATCCTCAACTGAACTAGAAGAGGCACCCACCACCTCCTGGCTCCTACTTCATAAGCCCCACTTAAGAGGCGCTGCCACTCAAGAGGAATCGAATGCGGATTGGGTTAGGTACCTAACCCTCCTGGCCCACCAACAAAGTTAAGCAGCCGTGGGTAGGTTCGTAAGTTTGAAGAGGAAGACCACCTGTTTAATATCCACCTAAACCACCACGCTGCCAACCCAAAAAAAAAAAAAAAAACACAAAACAACGTGCACACAGCACCCCACCGATGACGAGTTTGCCTCCTCATTCAACCAAAGGCAAGAAAATAAACACCGGAAACAAGTTGCAGGGATGCTCCAAGAACAAAATGAGCGAGGATAATATACACCGTTATTAAAATAAATAAATAAACAAATCAGAACTTCTTTTCCTAACAGAAATGGATTCAGAAATTTCCAACTAAATCAAAACTTGTGAAAAAGATCCCCGAATTTCATCAAGAGAATCTTGTTGGTACGAATACTGATCTTATTTAGGATATACAACTGGATAAAGTAATCAGTTCATACTTCATAAGCATTTATTTCTTTTCTGACTGTATTTCTCTATTCAGTTTGAATTAAACGATCAAATTAAACGATCCTGAACTATTTAAAAGTTTTACCCACACTTTTCTAAGACATGACAATCATGCAAATTAACACTGAAATAAGAGAGAAAAATTTTTTCAGAGCTCAAAATAATAATAATAATAATAATAATAAGGCTGAATTCTTAATATGATTGCTGCTCTAAATTTCTTCTAAATAAAATTCAGAAAGGAGGGCGATGGGTTTGATTAGTTCATATACCGCTTCGATATCTAATTTGTACACAAGTAGCTTGCGCCTCTCTCGGCAGCTGGTTCTATACGCCGCCACCACATGAGCCATGGCCAGAGCCATCGAGCTCAAGAACAGAGCCTCGATGGCCGGACCCTCCTTAGCTCCAAACATGAGAAGCCGTCGTTGCCCTCGCAGCGCCTCAGGCCCAAACATCATGATAGCCTTCAGCGACACGTACCCCACCGAGCCTATACCGCAAACGGTAGTGACCCCCAAATACGGTCCCCACCCGTTACAGCACAAGTAAAAACCTGCAGCGTAAAACCGAGAATTTCTTTAGTGGCAACTCATCAAACAGTTAGAGATCAACCCGCCAGCTCCAGTCCTTACACAGTATGAGAATTGATCTGGCTATCGAGATGACGGGGAGATCGATGAGGGAGTCTTGGATTTGGAACGTTCTTAGCTGGAAGGATAACGATGGAGCCGTGTAGAACGCCGGGCGATTGGCGGCTGCAAGCAGGGCGGAGGGGAGGAGGAGATCGAGGAGGATGACGAGAAGCGGAGGGGCGCAGACAAGAAGGAGGGAGACGAGCATGTTGACGACGAAAAAGAGGGTTTTTGCTCCTCGCCACGCGCGGCTCCATAGTCTTTCCTTGTTGGAAGCCATGGCGTTTTTTGTCGGGGGGAGGGAGGAAGACATTGAAGTTACTATGGACATAAAGGGAAGAAAAGAAGGCGGGTTCAAGGAAACCAGAGAGACAGGGATAGCGGGGTGATGAAATGGGGAAGGAGGCCGGCTGTGGAAGGGTTGTGAATACTTGGGGGAAGCCATCACAGATTCACGGGTGCAGCGCGCAGGGTATCGTGTGATTTTCGAGGCAAGGATTTGATTTAATGAACTCGGGCCGATCATGGGTGGGCGGGCCCTTCGCCTTTCGGGCCCGTAGGAAATCTCGGACTGTAGTGATCCGTTGCGGCGGAGTAGACAGGGTAGAATATTTCGGGACAAATAACAACATGACGCGTTGCACCTTGCCCGAGTTGTCAGGAACTCGTACTGTGATTTTTCCTTTCAATATTATATAATAAAATATGTTCAAGATGTATATTAAGTCAATTTTTTTAAAGATTATCTTTCATAATTTTATTTATTATTAAATTCACGAATGATAGATTACCTGCCATCTCCATCATTAAAATTAATCTAATCTTAATTTATTTGGTCAAAAGAGTGACATTTTGTGTAACAAGAAAAAAATATGATTTAGGCGTTTTGGCCAATAATAAAAAGACTTTGATCAGAGCAATAGGTAATCAAAATAGATATATATATATATCATGCAATTATATATATCTAATTATATGAGTTAGAATAAATTTATTTATTTTTTTTATAATTAATAGTGGATAAAGCTCTCTTAATTTTGAATGGCTTATTTATAAATAGAAGTTCAAAAAAATTTTAAGTTTTTTTTTTTTAGGAATATTGCTATTCACAAAACTTTATATCTTCTTAAAATTATTATATTTAAAATCAGGTTGGTTCAGATCCAGCACAAGATTATAATCTAAGCCATACGAGTTGCTCGGCCATTCATGAGAATTATCCAACTTGCTCAACTTTTAAGATAAGACTGTCCAATCAAACATAGAGTGTGATACGTGCATAACATAAACAATGAATTGGGTGTGAATTTTGACCATCCACTAACATTGAGGGAAAAGAATTATGCAATGATGGATTTTAAATTTTTTTGATTTATTTTAAGATGAGTGAAATATAAATTATTTTTATAATGCACTCATTATAAAACAAATTCAGGAACTTTATAATCCATTATGATTATCTTGTTCAATGTAAATTTGAATAAGACAAATGATTAATGGTAAATGATAATGGGCAAATGCATATGGCTTCGTTTGAGACAACTCTTGGCCACTATTTTTCGTTGCTTGAAAAAAAAACTTATGCTAGAAAGTTGACGTCGAAAGCAGTAAGAAAACTGACTCAAAGGTTTCGTTTGGGACAGCTTTTTTAATGCTTCTTAAAGAGGATTTCAAATATAAAATTTTTAATTTTTTACTAAAAAGCCTCTTTAAGAAGCAATAAAAAAGCAGTAGCCTAAGTTTTTTTATGTTGGTGGGGTTCATATACTTATTATGATGAAAAAATTTATGATAAGATATAATTATATATTTTATAAGGGATGAGATTAATTTTATTATGCATCTTTTCTATTAAATTAACTATATTTTAAAAATATAATATATGGGATTTAAAAATATGCATGATATAAAAAAATATATATTCTATTGTAGGCAGCTGTCAACGCCACCGATTCAAACTTCAAAAGATGAGAAACTTCTTTTGGCTCGACATTGAAACGGCACTGATGAAGAAGCCGAAGACGACCACAATGAAAAAATATAAACTTGTCAAACATTAGGATCATCACCAAGTCGTCATTCTTCCGGGAATCATCAAATACAAAGGCTTTGTGAGCCATAATCCATTTGACAAATTCTAGAAAGAGGCACAGT
Source organism: Dendrobium huoshanense (assembly GCA_016618105.1). Taxonomy (NCBI): domain Eukaryota; kingdom Viridiplantae; phylum Streptophyta; class Magnoliopsida; order Asparagales; family Orchidaceae; genus Dendrobium; species Dendrobium huoshanense. The sequence continues at coordinate 26,198,341 of CM028356.1, read as the reverse complement.
TTTCTCTGCCTATTGTAAATCAGGTGATTATGATTCGCCCAGCCATGTGTCTTTTGTCCTCATCTTTCTTGGCCATACTGCGGCTCTAATCACACTTTATTGTGTGTCACATGGCATGTTAGGGTTCTGACATCTCACATAATAATTTGATGATTGAAATTTTAAAATAAAAAAGATAAGTCTTATTGATATTTCATCAAAAAATTATCTTGATCATATGCGAATCTCAATACAAATATAAATAAAAAACTTTTTAAATTAAATTTGAGATCATCTGAATTTTGATTTCAGCAAACTTATAATCAAACGGAATGTTCCTAAGACACAAAACACATTTAGAAGGTTCAAAGCATGAATTGGATGACCAAATGATATCCAAACGAGACATGTTTATAGTTGAATTGAATGGCTCGATGTGACGAATCTAACAAGTCCAAGATACTCAAATGTTTGATAAACAATCTATGATTAAGTGAGTAGATATCGGTTGTTTATTGAAACACTCCTAACTTGCCCTTGATTTTCTCCCTATTTACTAATCATGCTACTCCCATAAAATTATAAGTAGAGATTTTATTCTTCACTGAAAAAGGAGAGCATGCAAGAGAAAGAAGACATGAGATGAAGAGAAATCTTGGAGCTCTCTTGCCACCAGACTCCTCGACCACCGCCCTACTGCCGACTGGCGTTGGACTTCCGTCCTGCCACTGACCGTCGCCGGATATCTGCCCGACCATTGATGAACGTCGTACTTCTGCCTGATCATCTGCCATCACCAGACTTCTTCCCAAAAACTGGTGGACTTCCGCTCTAGCACCGTTAGACTTTTTCCTGACCATCATCACAAATATTCACACAAAGTTCAGCTTACTTCCTACAACAACAACAACAACAACAACATCAAGCCTTTATCCCACTAAGTGGGGTCGGCTACATGAATCTTTTTTCTCCATTGTGTCCTATTAAAAGTCAAATTATCATTTAAATCTAATAAAGAAAGGTCATTCCTAATATTTTCTAACCAAGCCTTTTTAGGTCTACCCCTACCTTTCTTAACATAAGTCAAATCTAATACCTTTACTCTCCTAACTGGGTCATCGCAAGGCCGCCGTTTTATGTGACCAAACCATCTAAGGCCTAAGGCGACTTTCTCTAATCTTATCTTCTACTTGAGCTACTCCAACCTTTTCTCGTATATGCTCATTTTGTATCCTATCTCTAAGGGTAAATCCACTCATCCACCTGAGCATCCTCATCTCTGCCACACTTAACTTAGTATTATGCTTCTCTTTTAAAGGCCAACATTCGGCACTATAAAGCATTGCAGGCCTCACTACCATCTTATAGAATTTTCCCTTAAGTTTGAGGGGTACATTTCTATCACATAACAAGCCCGATGCATTCATCCACTTCAACCATCCAACTTGAATTCTGCTGATAATATCCCCATCTATTTCACCATCACTATGAACAATAGATCCAAGATATCTAAAACGTGTACTCTTATTAATGACTTGATCGTCCAAAGTCACAATCCCCTCACTAGGTCTATTACTACTAAAATTACACTTCATATATTGCGTTTTAGATCTACTCAAGCGGAAACCTTTAGACTCTCAGGTTGACCTCCATAATTCAAGTTTACCTTCAACTCCCTCTCTAGTCTTATCAACAAGAAGAATATCATCAGCAAAAAGCATACACCAAGGTACATCCTCTTGCAATTGTCTAGTGAGAACATCCATGACTAAAGCAAAAAGATATGGGCTTAAGGCTGATCCTTGATGTAACCCAACCGAAATAAGGAAATACTTGGTCAATCCACCTTGTGTTTGAACACAAGTAATAGCTCCTGCATACATATCTTTAATGATTTGAATATAAGTATTATTGATTCATTTCTTTTCAAGAACTCTCCATAACACTTCTCTTGGAACTTTATCATATGCTTTTTCTAAATCAATAAATATCATATGTAGATCCTCCTTATTTTCTCTATATTTCTCCATCAAACCTCTTAATAAATGTATGGCTTCCATAGTCGGCCTACCCGGCATGAATCCAAATTGATTTTGAGAAACATTAGTATCACGCCGCAACCTATGCTCCATAACTCGCTCCCATAGTTTTAAAGTATGACACATTAACTTAATACCTCTATAATTCGCACAATCTTGTGCATCACCTTTATTCTTAAAAATATGAATTAACACACTCATTCTCCACTCATCTGGCATCTTCTTAGTCTTCAAAATAGTATTAAAAAGTTTAGTAAGCCATGAAATTCCTTCATCTCCTAAGCATTTCCACACCTCTATTGGAATATCATCAGACCCAACAGCTTTTCCATCCTTCATTTTCTTTAAAGCCTCTCTAACTTCAGTTTTACTAATACGCCGATAAAAACATAGGGTGCTAAGGTCACTATAGTCAATCTTATTTTCACAATCTCCTTTAAAAAGTTTAGCAAAATATCTCATCCATCTTTGTTGAATATCATCTTCTAAGAAAAGTATTTTTTGATCTTCATCTTTAATACACTTCACTTGAACTAAATCCTTACTACTCCTATCTCTTTTTTTGACTAACTTATACATATATCTTTCTCCCTCTTTAGTATCTAATTTATTATATAAATCACTAAAAGCTAATGCCTTTGCATCGCATATTGCTTTCTTAGCATCCTTACGAGCCATTTTATATATATCCCAATTATCAGAATTTTTAAAATTAAACTAATTTTTATAACAAAGCTTCTTATTTTTTATTTTTACTTCCTAGATTATTATAATTTGATCGTCATCAAATTTAGGGATAGGCCAATCTTTGTAATATGTTTAAACAACAGTGTAATCATTTTGACTGGGCATAGTCCCGTGATTTTTTTCCCTTCTTAGAATTTTCCACGTGAAAAAATTTTGTGTAGTGTGTTGGATATCAGCGTAACACTGGACAAAAAATTCTCTTACTTTATCACTGTGAATGTTTAAGCCCACAACAATTTGGCGATGTATGTGGGCATACAATCCCACTATTATAAGTACAACTAAATAATTTTTTATGGTCAATAGACATAGCAATCGCAACATTGGAGCCTCATGCTCTAACACTCATGAATCCAAGAATTAGTCCATGAATCAATTATGCCAAGTATCTGCTTTTTTTCTTTCCCAATGGAAGAAATCATATTGAGGAAGGGACATCTGGGCTGTCCCTGGAAGATCGTATCCACAAGATGGAAAATTTTCATAATGAAATCTTGCGACTTCTGCAAGGTACTCATAAATTAGCACTAATACAACAAAAGGGGATTCATCTCCCTCAGGATCCACCACTAGCTAGGGATGTCTAATCTGAACATCTTCAAGCAGTGCCCCTCTCCCTCAATCAATGATCCATCCCTTGTCACATCAAGAAATTGATCTTATTGATATAAAGAGTTTTACCCATCCCTCTAGCACAGGACGGTAGACAAGTATTCCTCTAGTCGCTATCAAAGGATTGGCTCAACCTCACATTGATGAAAACCAGCACAATGCTCTACGAGATAAATTGTGATGACTACTCTTGGAAGAGTTCCTTTTAAGAGGTGGAAGACTATCCTTCCATCATCAGGACTTTCAAGAGTTATCTCCCATAATTGAAGCCATCCTTAAAGATCCCGTTTCTTCATGATTCAAATTGCTAAGAATAGAATCTTACGATGGATCGTCCGATCGTCCGACCCTTGCAAGCATATCGATCATTTTAAAACCATTATACATATTCAACCAGCCTCTGATGCACTTCTTTAAAAGTACCATGTCTAAACTCAATAAAGAGCTGCTTGTAGGCGCTTAGACTTAATGAACATAATTTGAAAGTACCATGTCTAAATTCAATAAAAAATTGCCTCTTTTTTTAGATTCATTGGAGAGCTTATAACAAAGGGTGATCTAATAAAAGAATATTTTTTAGGTTGTAAGAAACCTAGAGAAAAATGGAGTAATCTTCCTCTTCTCCTCTTCTTCTAGTTCTTCTTCATGTTGTAAAACTCTTACAATGTTTACTTTTTAAACAAGATGTTATATATAGATCTGCTTCTCTAAGGTGATTATGCAATTATATTATGACTCTTTATTTATCTTATATTGTTTTTAAAGTTGCACATATACATGACTTGAACTCGAGATCTCTTAGTCGATAGCCTAAGCTCCCAACCAACAGACCAAAGTGAGTTGTGTTACAATTACTATTTTAACAAATTCAAATATATTTCTTAACTATTAATATGTAAATATCTTAATATTTGATTACATGTATTTCATAGTATCTATCTTAATTTCAAATATATTTTTCATAAATTTATTATAATTACTATGTGTTAAATTTTTAAGCTTATTTTGACAAAAATTTAATCAAAGTATTCTAGCATAAAAACCTTTCTATTGTCATCGTTCACATAGATCATTAAGCATGCCACTAGTTGATAGAAGACACAAGTCCCCAACCATACATTCAGCAATGTGATGCAGGGAAAAAAAAACCGGCTTATTCAATATAGTAGCATATTTGAGTCTATAAAATTGGTTATAAAGTTATTTTGCGGACTGTAATTTTTTGAAAGTTATTATAAAAAAACTGTTTTATAATACATATATTTTTTAAATGAGCAAAAAAAAATTAGCCATATGGAATTGTAATTATGATTTAAAAAAAAATTAAAAATAAAAGCCAAATGCTCATTTCTTCTAAGGCTTTGTTTCGAGACGATTTTTTTTATTGTTTTTTAAAAACAGCTTTTAAACATAATTTTTTTTTTGAATTAATGCAGACAATCCAATAGAATGTTCTAAATTTTGGTTATATTTCTACAGCTTCAACTTTTAATAACTATAGATAAATCAGCACTCTCGAAATGAGGACCCATACTTAAAATTTAAGAGAGTTAAGAGGCTATAAGAATCTCGAAGCTCCACCAAACTACCATTCACCACCATCGTTGAACCACCACATGACCATCATCATCAAACCAACGCCCAATCACAATCATCAGACCACCGTCGTCCGACCACCGCATGAACACTATATAATCGTCATAATCGGATCATCGTCCGACCATTGTTGTCAAACAATTGCCTGACAACCACCATCAATGTCATCCAACCACCTCCACCATTGGTCTTTCATGCTTAGCTACCATCATTGAAACACTGTCTTCCGACATTCATCATCAAAATATCGCTACCTAATTTTCGTTGACAAACCGTCATAGTCTATTGTCGCTATTGAATTGACGCCACCCAACATCCTTATTTGTATTGTTGTTGTTGAACCTTCGTCATCCAACCTTCGCCATTACATCTTCGTTGTTCAATCATCATCATTAGACCATTGTTGCTTAACCTCCATCACTTGAGTTCTAACGTTTAATTGTTATTTTCTGAGTGCTATCATTGCACTGCCATCATTCGGCCACAACAAATTGGAGTCTAGGACACCACCATCCCTTATTACCTCAATGACATTTATCATCTCTCATAAGAGGACAGGCCACCAATTCTTACTCTTGTAAATTCTAACTTCTGCGCTTTGGGAACCGAGCAAATTATAATGAATGCTCACATAGTTGAATTATTTTAGCTAGACTACACCCCGTAGTGTATCCCCTTCCTAAATTTTTCATATAAAAATGTTGATGTCTCTCTCATTCTCTCCCAATTTTCACAAACACCTTGCCAAATGGTTCAATTGCTAGTTCCATTCTTTCAGCCACTTCCGCGTTGCCACCGGCTCTGAATTCATCTTAATTTTCTAACTTTATTTGAAGTGATAAGTACCTAAGCACAGTATATCTGAATGACTGAATCTCTTCTTCCAATGGAATGATGTAACACAAGTTTTTTAATTTATTCTTATTTGAGAGCTTTTAGTTCAAAAATTAAAATTTGATATAGATGAATTTAATATTAGGATCTTTATAATTTTTAAAATATGATCAATTAAGGCTACATTTAGGACGGTTTTTTTACTACTTAAAACGGTTTTTTAGCACAAAAAAAAAAATTTATTGTATTTTTATTGTACTAGAAATATGCTTTAAGAAGTAGCAAAAAAATCATCCCAAACGAAGCTTAAGTTTACGGAATGATCAATCCCCATTCCCCAACATCCAATTTGATCAGGGGCGGAACCCCTTAGGGTCGGGGGTGGCAATTGCCCCCCTCCCTTAAAAAAAAAAAAAAAAATCTTTATTATATAGTTCTTTAGATATTTTAGTTTTTATTATAGGAATTTTCCGGCAATTATCCCCCCCCCCCCCCTAAAATTTTTAAAATACTATGATCGATATTTAGGCAATTGCTTCCAACAAATAATAAAGAATATTCATCATTTTATTTATTAATTTGAATTCCAAAAATATTTTTACAACCAAAATTTGTTTTGGGGCACTTCCCCCGAAAACCCCCACAAGGGCGTTGCCCCTTGACCCCGCGGCCTAATCAGACAAGTTGAACCTTGCCAGGGGGCGCTTCACCCTAAACCCGATAATTATTTATAAATTTGCGCCCCTCTGAAAATTAAGGTTGGTTCCGCCCCTGAATTTGATGGCCACGATTCACTCTCAATAAACCCCTTGCATTCTCATTATTTAAATACAATGATTCCCTTTTTGAAGCTCTCAAAAAACTTCGCTCCTCTCAAAAGCAGCAATTCATCTACTTTTTCTCTCTATCATTAACTCCATTTATCTTACTCTTCAACAACTTTCGACGTGTTGCAGGGTAGTCATCTTGAAGAATTAAACAGTATGATGAAGGAATTAGGGAGACAGGTGGTTATACTCAACTATCCCCCATCACTTTTGAGCCGAGGCAATGGGGGTATAAGCCAAGCCCTTAAATGTCATCACAGTAACTACATACATACCAATATGGCAATATGTATCCAAAAGCTCCACGTGCCCATCATTTATTTCATACTAATTTCTTATCTGTTATTGTCGCAAGCCATATTAGTTTCTGCAATAATAAATTATTACACCTTAAAGCTACAAAGTATCTTACCTTCATTGCTGTAACTTCTCATTATCATGAATGAATAAGGGCTGTTAGAATAGGATCACGAGTTGGGTTTGGATCCAACTCAGAACTGTCATGGCACTATTCATGTCAATCATAACCCGATCTGTTTTTAAAAGTGGGTCAATTTTTTGGACCTGAACCGGACCCAATTTGGGTTCGAGTCAACCCAACCCAATCCGTAACACTACCAAAAAACCGGACCTATCCCATCGCTTCGTTGCAGCGGTTTTAAAAACCGCTGCGAAAAACATTTTTGCAGCAGAAAATTGATTTTATTTGCAGCGGTTACAACCGGTGCAAATTGCAGCAGTTAAAACTGCTGGTAAAGCCTAATCGTGACTTTAAGTGAACCGAAGCTCTAATTCTTTTCTTCGTTCTTTCTCGCGCGATGGAAGCGAATCCGCTGTGACGAAAGTCTTCTCCTCCTGCGAATCCCGGCAGACCGTGCGTCCGATCCACTTTTAAAAATGAAATGGAAAGCCTCCTTTACATTTTGCCCATTTTTTTAGAGTGAAATATAGTATTGAATGTTAGTTAGATTTCCACATTCATGACAGACAAAGGAGTGTAAATTAGATTTGCAATCAAAAGTTACATTTTCTTTTAGAATTGATAAAATTCAGAACCTTATTATAAACCTAGCAAAATATGGACAAGAAAACATTAAAAAAAAATAATGTTTTGAATTGTTCTAATTCAAAACTTTAAGTTATGTGTGTTACACATATTTAATTGTGCTAGTTAGTGATTAATCAATTTAATTTATAAATGAAAGATCATTGAACCTAGAGTTGGACAAGGCTATTTCCCTATATTTTGGGTTTGAGCAACACATTTGCAATTTATAGCTTACCTTGCCCTAAGAAATTTGTAATTATAATAAAAATGATCTCACTCAAATAAATTAGTATGTATATTTTTTCATAATAATTAATAGATCAACGCAGTAATATAAGAATATATAGTCACATAATTAGTTAAAATAAATAAATTTAACCATACAATAATGGAAAAAATTATATTCATAGGAATTACCCATACCCAACTTATATCCATAACCAAACACGATCACTTAGGATTCCACTGTTGATCCTAAATATATGTTTCATAGTCTTCTACTTATTAGCATAATAGCAAGCTCCACAATTCTTGATTAATGTCGCAAAATTTATGTCAATCATATCCTTCAAATATTAAGACAATCCACCACAACATTAAATTAGTCTTATTCTTTCCAAATCCTTTTTAGGCTTTTATGATGTTTTAGACAAGTTATCTTTAAAAAAATTGATTGATTTCTAATACAAAGATTATACATACCGCTACGAAAGCAACCAATTGTGCCGGAAATTCGAGATCACTTGCAGCGGTTAAAATCGATGCAAGTTGCATCGGTTAAAACCGCTGGCAAAGCCCATCCGTAACTTTAAGACACCCAAATCCCTAATTCATCCGCAAGTTGCACCGATTTTATCACTATAACAAAAATAAACAAAATTGTGCTCTTTTCTATATTCTCTCCACTCTCCATTCTCTCATATTCTAGATCATTAAGTTAGCTTTCCAATAAAATCTAATGTCATCCACAAGTAAATTTGGATCTAACAAGAATAACATTTAGAGTTGCTTTGTCATGGATAAATACCATGGAATGAAATTTGTACCATGTGTAAAATTTTCTTTCAATGCATATATATTTCCATACCACCATTAAATATATCTCTATTTCAATGGTATAAATATATTTTTTTAAAGTTTAATATAAATTGCTTGATTATTATTATCTCATTATATTTATATTATTTTCAGGATGGAAATGAGAATTCATCTGATGCCTGACTGTCTGATGATGAGCACTAGGATTAGATGTGATGCTTTTGGTTATGTGGATATCTTATGTAATTTCAAACTTTTGTTGTTTTGATTTTGAAATATAAGATGGTTATTTTGTGCTCATTTTCTTGTTATATATAAGAAATAGTGTTTCCTAATAATCTTTCTTGAGTTTGACTTGGCATTTAATAATTTTTTTTGTTGAAATACTCATCATACTCAACGATATCAAAATGCATATCATATGCTACTATGCTAGCTTAAGTTATTTCATAATACATTTAAATAACAAACATATAATGCTCCGACTGTGCATTTTACTCACTGATGTCTTCATTCTCCACTAACTTGACATCTCTGCTATGTAACTACTAAAGGGTTGTTTAGTATTTTACTTACTCTGTTTCTCTTGTTATAAGTGAATTAATCATTGTAACAGAGCAAATGCAATAGAAAAAACATTCATGGAAACTCTTCTCATCATTTTTTTGTATATGTTGTAGCTTGCTTGTGTTTTTGTAGTGACTTCAACATGGTTAACCAACTTAGTTCTAGGGTGAACCGCAAGGTTTTAGAATTAAAAAAAAAAAAATTCTGGGCTTTAGTGGCGGTTATAACCGCCACTATACTCCAAAAAACCACCGCCTATTAATTTTCGCTTAATATTGTGGCGGTTAAAACCGCCACTATACTCCAGAAAACCGTCGCAAATTTAGAATCAGGAAATTTTTGCTTAACATTGTCGAGGTTAAACCGCTACATTTTAATTATTTTGCAGCGGTTATAACCGCTGCAAAAATACGCATGCGTAAATAGCTACCCCGTCGGTCCTAAAACCGCTGCGGAAGGCCGTTGCAGTGCATTGCAAACACAGCGGTAATGTAGCGGTTCTAAAACCGCTGCAAAGATAATAATAGCGGTTATAACCGCCGGGAAAGGTGAAAAATTGCGCTGCGAAAACCCTATTTTTTGGTAGTGTATAAGCAGCAACGACTTCTGCTCATTCGTGTGCTTATTCAACATAGTCTCATAAGTGGCAGCGGCGCGACACAAAAGCGACAGCGGAGCGGAAGCGGATAACGCGTGGCACGGCAACAGATGCGAAAAGACACGCGAGGATGCATGGCAACAACTTCCGCTCGTTCAGGCATGCGACGCAGGCAGCCAGTCATGCAATACAGGCAGACCTGGGCATGCACGGTCAGACGCGGACAGAGGCATTTTTACTAGGTTATTCTGGGTCATTTCCGGGGTTATGGGTCAACCCGAACTAGATCTGATTTTACAACTGGGTTGAAATCCCTAACTAGAACCTGAATCTGATTCATGTTTGGGTTGAATCATACCTGAAATTTTCGGGTTGGATTTAGATCAGATTTCGGGTCATGTTAAAATTGACACCCATTGATTACTTAACATCATTAATGAATGCATTTTTTTTTTCATATAAATTATTAATATCTCATTTGCCTTTGTCATTTTGTGTAATATACTAAAAAGCCACAAGCACCCTAATTTTATGCCATCTGCGATTAAGCCAATTTTTTAATAAGGAGATTCTTTTTTATCCCCATCTTTGTCTATAATGATAAAAGAGTCCGAACAAATGCGATGCTTTTTATGTTTTTTTTTTTTTTTTTGTCATTTCTATGGATCATTCAGCATTTTCCTCCCATTTATTCTGGAAAAGTTTAAACTTCTCCTGGCAATTTATGTATAATAAATTAGGCCAATTGCTCGAGTGATGCTATATGATCTCATTTTAAATTAGCCAAATCAATTGGGAAAAAAATTTAGTGGAGATCAGGAGAGTTACATACATAACTTCTAAATTTTTTTTTATTGTTATTTTTTTTACTTCTAAAATTTATATATTTATAAAAGTATCTCTATAAAAAAAATTTCAAATTATTGAATTGTTAGACATTTGACAAAAATAAAATATGAGTTAGGATTGCATTATGAATTTTGATATTTGGGAGATAATTAAAAAAAATGGATGTAAGAGTATAGTTTTGTAAATAATCAAGTTTTAGGTGTTATGTATGTAATTGCCCAAAATTTATGTGTTTAACATCACTTCTCTTTTATATACTTGACGTTTCTTCTTTATTGATATTTCATTTGAAAATACATTATTTTAAAAAATAACATATATAATAAATATAGCAATTATTTTTTAAAACTAAATTTTTTGAAATATTAGTATTGATTGATGTTTACATAATAAACAGGTTGTGAAAATCGGACCAGCCAATAAACTGAAAGATGAATAGGTTAACAGTTTGATGGTTCAATCGGGATTGAACGGGGTTGAACCAGATGATATAATAAATGATGTGGTCATCGGTTAAGCCTGGCTACTCAGGCGAACCGTGGCATATGGAGACAAGCACTATCAATATTCCTTGACTTTTTTCCCTTTATGTTTTGCCTAGGACAGCCTTACTTTTTAGCTGCTTTCTAATTATGCTTTCTTCATTTTTATTTTAGCTTAGTATATGTACCAGCTAAAGCATGGATTAAGTAGTTTTTATGTTATCAGATATTACAAACCTTTCTACAGGTTACTGTTCCATTGTTCTTCCTCACGGTTTTCCTTTTTCCCCTGTTAGTCACTGCATCATCTTTGGTATAAGAGCTGGCTGCCGGTGACAATGGCGGAAAGTAGCAGCTGTCCCAGAGCCGACGGAGATCGGAGTTTGGAGGCGTTATGGGAGACGCAAAAACAGACGTCCAAGCAATTGGAGGAGCTTATCAATAATTTCGCGCGCTTCGCCGACGATATGCGGGAAGAAATGCGACAAGTTCGGGTAGCTACAAATCCAGTAGCTCGTCCCACCCTTCCGGCAACCATACTAGCACCTCGGAGACATTTACGCGCATAACCTTTACCACAAAGGGCGCCCACACTTTGTCCGGTGATGATAGAGTCGGAGTCAGAGGAATTATCAGTGGAGGATCGATTAGATGTCGAGGAAGAAATGCATCATCCCAGACTGGATCGAATGCGAAGGCAGAGGCTACCGAGACAAGAACCAGAAGGTATGTGCATTAAACCTGACATTCCGTTTTTTGAAGGTAGTTTGCACATCGAAGATTATCTGGATTGGGAATCGGCGGTAGAAAATTTCTTCGACTATATGGAAATTTCGCCAGCCAAACAAGTGAAGTACGTGGCTTGTCGTCTTAAGGGAGGAGCCAGTGCTTGGTGGATGCAAGTTTTACAAAGCAGGCGACGAGAAGGGAAGGGTCCGGTGCTCAATTGGAGCCGCATGAAACAGCTAATGTGGCAACATTTCTTGCCCACAGACTTTGAATAACTTATGTATGTGCAGTATCAGTAATGCCGGCAAGGACATCGTTCAGTCAATGAATACACTGAAGAATTTTATAGGCTGAGTGCCTGCAATAACCTTTTGGAGTCGGAAAACCAATTGGTGGCTCGCTATACAGCTGGTCTAAAGGAAGCTCTCCAAGATAAGTTAGAACTCAACTCTGTATGGTCTTTATCCCAGGCCGTTAACTTCACACTTAAAGCAGAACCCAATTGCAAAGACCATATCGAACTCAGGCTCCTCGACGTACATTCTCATAAGGCTTGTCCGGACATTCAAAATCCGGTGGAACACCAGCTAAATGTAAGATCTCGTTCCCTTACTGTTCCTCTTTGAATTGGATTTTTCTCCCAGAATCGGCCAGGACAATGTTGAGATCGTCCAGGCCGATCAGTGCATTCAAACAGTTGATTTCTGGAGTGTTTTATGGATGATTTCTGGACAGGATCGTCCGGGACGATATTGAGATCGTCCGGGACGATATTGAGATCGTCCAGGACGATCGGCACTGTTCAGGAATATCGTCCTGATCATCGCCCTGGGAATGGTCTAGGACGATCAGAATTGGTCTGATCGTCCCGGGACGATCGGGCGATCGGCCAGGCCGATATATGTATGATATAAGCAAATGAGCTCGTTTTGAGGAGAGAGAAAATCAGATTTTAAAAATTAGATATTTTGAGGAGAGAAAGAGAAAGGAAAAAAGAGGAAAAGCTGGATTTTGGAGGCCGCGGAGCGCTTTTCGTCCGACGCTGCTGTTGGAGAAAGTGAAGATCTCGTGGTAAGGACTCCGAATCCTATTTCTGTTTTCGAAGATATTGTGTTTTGATTAAGTTGTGTACGGATTTGTGTTTTCGTAGTCGAATTTTGGACATGATTTTGATTTGACACAACTTTCACCGCACAACTTCTGGTATGTTATAGATATGACTCTTGTACACGATTTGAGTATTTTCTACGAAGATTTTATCGGTCGGAATTGATTCTACGCGATTTTACTTGAATAGAAAAATATTAGGACTTGATTTGAGTTGGATTCTTTAGATTGATAGTCTTATATTGATGTTGTGAACTTTTTGTTGTAATTTGGAAGAATTTGGAATGTGTGCCTTTTTGCAGGATTTTTGTGTAAATTTGACCGACTGCCGTTACTCTGCCCGATTTTCGTATGATTTTTGATTGTCTGAAACTGATAGATTGAATTGATATGCATATGACTATCTGATATTAATTCTTGAATTGACTATTGATTGATTGATTATTGATACTGATCACAAGTGGAACCTGGTTGAACATTGGTTGGAGATTGATATTGACCTGTACAGGATGGTGGGCCGACGGGCTTTCCTTTAAACATTGATTATTGATATATTGATGGGAGTCATAAGGAGTTATTGATATGCCGACGGGCGAAAAGAGTGACGACTCTTATTGATAGAACCAATGTATATGGATATCTACAACATCAATATGGATTCTACAACAGCAACATAGCCAGTTGATTGTACTTGTTCCGTATATAGTATTGAATTGCATGTTTAATGTATTGATATACGGATTTATTGTTTTAACGATTTCTGCTTTATTGATTGATCGGATTTACTGTATCGTACGATTTTATTGATTTCATCGATTGATTACTGAGTATTGATACTACTGAGCATTGATATGGACATGGATGGATATAGACATTGCATTGATAGCATGGATATGGACATTGTATAGATTTATTGACTACCGCCTATAGATTCATTGATATTGTTGCCTATAGATTTTATAGATTCGCTGTTGCTACTGTTTCTGCATCGTACCGATTGTTGTATAGATTTATTGTCAGAATAGATTGAGATTTATCGTATCGCTTTTCTCGATTGATTTGATTTCATTGATTAGATCGTATTGATTTGACAGCATCGATTTGATTGACGGATATTGATTGATTGAGTTGATTTATCGATTTGCCTGCCGCTGCATTGACTGGTTTTATTGACTATTGATTTTCAGATTGCATTGACTCATTGACCATTGACTGATACGGATTTGATAGATTGACATGCATATTGGTAGCATCGTCGTGCTTTGATTTCAGTTATAGGTATTAGGTGACCTGTTGGGTTTTGTAAAGCTCATTATATGTGGTTGATATTTTCAGGTCAGGGCTTGGGAGCAGGAGATAGGAATTGATCCAGATCTACAGGTTTTTGTCTTTTGGTCGATTGATGATTCTTTTGTACTCAGGACAGGATAGTGATAGTATAGTTCCTGAGTATTGTACATGATGTTTTGAGATATGAATCGACTGATATATTGATGTTTAAATTTTATAGATGTTTGTTAGATTGTTTACTGAAGGTTTTAGATAGCTCTGGTAAATTGTTTGGGTAATTGATTGACATTCTTTCCAAATTAGATCTTGGGGCATGACACTAAAGATCATTCACCAATTCAACCTCCTGCACGTACACCGACAGGTGATGACAGGGGGCAGCCCAAACCCCAGGGTGTTGGAGGCCGAGAGAATCATTATGCCAAACCATCAACCATAAAAAATCTTTATTATATAGTTCTTTAGATATTTTTGTTTTTATTACAGGAATTTTCAGGCAATTGTCTCCTCCCCCCTAAAAATTTTAAAATACTATGATATTTAGGCAATTGCTCCCAACAAATAGTAAAGAGTATTCATCATTTTAATTATTAATTTAAATTCCAAAAATATTTTTACAATCAAAATTTGTTTTGGGGGCACTTCCCCCGAAAACCCCCACAGGGGCGTTGCCCCTTGACCCCACGACCTGATACAACAAATTGAACGCTGCTAAGGGGCGTTTCACCCTAAACCCGATAATTATTTATAAATTTGCGCCTCCCCTGAAAATTAAGGTTGGTTCCACCCCTCAATTTGATGGCCACGATTCACTCTCAATAAACCCCTTGCATTCTCATTATTTAAATACAATGATTCCCTTTTTGAAGCTCTAAAAAAACTTCGCTCCTCTCAAAAGCAGCAATTCATCTACTTTTTCTCTCTATCATTTACCCCATTTATTTTACTCTTCAACAACTTTCGACGTGTTGTTGGGTAGTCATCTTGAAGAATTAAACATTATGATGAAGGAATTCGGGAGACAGGTGGTTATACTCAACTATCCCCATCACTTTTGAGCCGAGGCAATGGGGGTATAAGCCAAGCCCTTAAATGTCATCACAGTAACTACATACATACCAATATGGCAATATGTATCCAAAAGCTCCACGTGCCCATCATTTATTTCATACTAATTTCTTATATGTTATCGTCGCAAGCCATATTAGTTTATGCAATAATAAATTATTACACCTTAAAGCTACAAAGTATCTTACCTTCATTGCTGTAACTTCTCATTATCATGAATGAATAAGGGCTGTTAGAATAGGATCACGAGTTGGATTTGGATCCAACTCGGAACTGTCATGGCACTATTCATGTGAATTAGAACCCGATCTGTTTTTAAAAGTGGATCAATTTTTTGGACCTGAATCGGACCCAATTTGGGTTCGGGTCAACCCAACCCAATCCGTAAGCAACAACGACTTCTGCTCGTTCGTGTGCTTATTCAACATAGTCTCATAAGTGGCAGCGACGCGACACAACAGTGACAGTGGAGCAGAAGAGGATAACGCGTGGCACGGTGACAGATGCGAAGAGACACGCGAGGATGCATGGCAATGACTTCCGCTCGTTCAGGCATGCGACGCAAGCAGCCAGGCATGCAATACAGGCAGACCTGGGAATGCACGGTCAGATGCGGACAGAGGCATTTTTACTAGGTTATTCTGGGTCATTTCCGGGGTTATGGGTCAACCCGAACTAGATCTGATTTTACAACTGGGTTGAAATCCCTAACTTGAACCTGAATCCGGTTCGTGTTTGGGTTGACTCATACCTGAAATTTTCGGGTCGGATTTAGATCAGATTTCGGGTCATGTTAAATATTGACACCCATTGATTACTTAACATCATTAATGAATAATTTTTTTTTTTCATATAAATTATTAATATCTCATTTTCCTTTGTCATTTTGTGTAATATACTAAAAAGCCGCAAGCACCCTAATTTTATGCCATATGCGATTAAGCCAATTTTTTAATAAGGAGATTCTTTTTTATCCCCATCTTTGTCTATAATGATAAAAGAGTCTGAACAAATGCGATAATTTTTATGTTTTTTTTTTTTTTTTTTTTTGTCATTTCTATGGATCATTCAGCATTTTCCTCCCATTTATTCTGGAAAAGTTTAAACTTCTCCTGGCAATTTATGTATAATAAATTAGGCCAATTGCTCAAGTGATGCTATATGATCTCATTTTAAATTAGCCAAATCAATTGGGAAAAAAATTTAGTGGAGATCAGGAGAGTTACATACATAACTTCTATTTTTTTTTTATTATTTTTTTTACTTCTAAAATTTATATATTTATAAAAGTAGCTCTATATAAAAAATTTCAAATTATTAAATTGTTAGAAATTTGACAAAAATAAAAATATGAGTTAGGATTGCATTATGAATTTTGATATTTGGGAGATAAATAAAAAAAATGGTTGTAAGAGGATAGTTTTGTAAATAATCAAGTTTTAGGTGTTATGTATGTAATTGCCCATAATTTATGTGTTTAACCTCACTTCTCTTTTATATACTTGACATATCTTCTTTATTGATATTTCATTTGAAAATACATTATTTTAAAAAATAACATATATAATAAATATAGCAATTATTTTTTAAAACTAAATTATTTGAAATATTAGTATTGATAGATGTTTAAATAATAAACAGGTTGTGAAAATCGGACCGACCAATAAACTGAAAGAAGAATAGGTTAACAGTTTGATGGTTCAATCGGGATTGAACGGGGTTGAACCAGATGATATAATAAATGATGTTGTCATCGGTTAAGCCTGGCTACTCAGGCGAACCGTGGCATATGGAGACAAGCACTACCAATATTCCTTGACTTTTTTTCCTTTCTGTTTTGCCTAGGATAGCCTTACTTTTTAGCTGCTTTTCTAATTATGCTTTCTTCATTTTTTATTTTTGCTTAGTATATGTACCAGCTAAAGCATGGATTAAGTAGTTTTTACGCTATCAGATATTACAAACCTTTCTACAGGTTACTGTTCCATTCTTCTTCCTCACAGTTTTCCTTCTTCCCCTGTTAGTCGCTGCATCATCTTTGGTATAAGAGCTGGCTGCCGGCGATAATGGCGGAAAGTAGCAGCTGTCCCAGAGCCGACGGAGATCGGAGTTTGGAGGCGTTATGGGAGACGCAAAAACAGGCGTCCAAGCAATTGGAGGAGCTTATCAATAATTTCGCGCGCTTCGCCGACGATATGCAGGAAGAAATACAAGTTCAGGTAGCTACAAATCCAGTAGCTCGTCCCACCCTTCCGGCAACCATAATGGCACCTTAGAGACATTTACGCGCGGAACCTTTACCACAAAGGGAGCCCACACTTTGTCTGGTGATGACAGAGTCGGAGTCAGAGGAATTATCAGCGGAGGATCAATCGGATGCCGAGGAAGAAATGCATCATCCCAGACTGGATCGAATGCGAAGGCAGAGGCTACCGAGACAAGAACCAGAAGGTATGTGCAATAAACTTGACATTCTGTTTTTTGAAGGTAGGTTGCACATAGAAGATTATCTGGATTGGGAATCGGCGGTAGAAAATTTCTTCGACTATATGGAAATTCCGCCGGCCAAAGAAGTGAAGTACGTGGCTTGCCGTCTTAAGGGAAGAGCCAGTGCTTGGTGGATGCAAGTTTTACAAAGCAGGAGACAAGAAGGGAAGGGTCTGGTGCTCAATTGGAGCCACATGAAACAGCTAATGCGACAACATTTCTTGCCCACGGACTTTGAACAACTTATGTATGTGCGGTATCAGCAATGCCGACAAGGACATCGTTCTGTCAATGAATACACTGAAAAATTTTATAGGCTGAGTGCCCGCAATAACCTTTTGGAGTCGGAAAACCAATTGGTGGCTCGCTATACAGCTGGTCTAAAGGAAGCTCTCCAAGATAAGTTTGAACTCAACTCGGTATGGTCTTTATCCCAGGCCATTAATTTCGCACTTAAAGCGGAACCCAATTGGAAAGACCATATCAAACTCAGGCTCCTCGACGAACATTCTCAGAAGGCTTGCCGGACATTCAAAATCCGATGGAACACCAGCTAAATCATTCACCAATTCAACCTCATGCATGTACACCGACGGGTGATGACAGGGGGCAGCCCAAACCCCGGGGTGTTGGAGGCCGAGAGAATCCTTATGCCAAACCATCAACCATAAAAAATCTTTATTATATAGTTCTTTAGATATTTTTAGTTTTTATTACAGAAATTTTCAGGCAATTGTCCCCACCCCCCTAAAAATTTTAAAATACTATGATATTTGGGCAATTGCTCCCAACAAATAGTAAAGAGTATTCATCATTTTAATTATTAATTTGAATTCCAAAAATATTTTTACAACCAAAATTTGTTTTGGGGGCACTTCCCCCGAAAACCCTCACAAGGTCGCTGCCCCTTGACCCCGCGACCTGATAAGACAAATAGAACCCTGCCAGGGGGTGTTTCACCCTAAACCCGATAATTATTTATAAATTTGCGCCTCCCCTGAAAATTAAGATTGGTTCCACCCCTCAATTTGATGGCCACAATTCACTCTCAATAAACCCCTTGCATTCTCATTATTTAAATACAATGATTCCCTTTTTGAAGCTCTAAAAAAACTTCGCTCCTCTCAAAAGTAGCAATTCATCTACATTTTCTTTCTATCATTTACCCCATTTATCTTACTCTTCAACAACTTTCGACATGTTGCAGGGTAGTCATCTTGAAGAATTAAATAGTATGATGAAGGAATTAGGGAGACAGGTGGTTATACTCAACTATCCCCCATCACTTTTGAGCCGAGGCAATGGGGGTAAAAGCCAAGCCCTTAAACGTCATCACAGTAACTACATACATACCAATATGGCAATATGTATCCAAAAGCTCCACGTGCCCATCATTTATTTCATACTAATTTCTTATATGTTATCGTGGCAAGCCATATTAGTTTCTGCAATAATAAATTATTACACCTTAAAGCTACAAAGTATCTTACCTTCATTGATGTAACTTCTCATTATCATGAATGAATAAGGGCTGTTAGAATAGGATCACGAGTTGGGTTTGGATCCAATTCGAACACTATTCATGTCAATCAGAACCCGATCTGTTTTTAAAAGTGGGTCAATTTTTTGAACCTAAACCGGACCCAATTTGGGTTCGGGTCAACCCAACCCAATCCGTAAGCAGCAACGACTTCTGCTCGTTCGTGTGCTTATTCAACATAGTAGCATAAGTGGTAGTGGCGCGACACAACAGCGACAGCGGAGCGGAAGCGGATAACGCGTGGCACGGCGACAGATGCGAAGAGACACGCGAAGATGCATGGCAACGACTTCCGCTCGTTCAGGCATGCGACGCAAGCAGCCAGGCATGCAATACAGGCAGACCTGGGCATGCACGGTCAGACGCGGACAGAGGCATTTTTACTAGGTTATTATGGGTCATTTCCGGGGTTATGGGTCAACCCGAACTAGATCTGATTTTACAATTGGGTTGAAATCCCTAACTTGAACCTGAATCCGGTTCGTGTTTGGGTTGACTCATACTTGAAATTTTCGGGTCGGATTTAGGTCAGATTTCAGGTCATGTTAAATATTGACACCCATTGATTACTTAACATCATTAATGAATGAATTTTTTTTCATATAAATTATTAATATCTCATTTGCCTTTGTCATTTTGTGTAATATACTAAAAAGTCGCAATCACCCTAATTTTATGCCATCTGCGATTAAGCCAATTTTTTAATAAGGAGATTATGCTTTATCGCCATCTTTGTCTATAATGATAAAAGAGTCTGAACAAATGCGATGCTTTTTATGTTTTTTTTTTTGTCATTTCTATGGATCATTCAGCATTTTCCTCCCATTTATTCTGGAAAAGTTTAAACTTCTCCCGGCAATTTATGTATAATAAATTAGGCCAATTGCTCGAGTGATGCTATATGATCTCATTTTAAATTAGCCAAATCAATTGGGAAAAAAATTTTGGGCAATTACATACATAACTTCTATTTTTTTATTATTATTATTTTTTTTACTTCTAAAATTTATATATTTATAAAAGTAGCTCTATATAAAAAATTTCAAATTATTAAATTGTTAGAAATTTAACAAAAATAAAAATATGAGTTAGGATTGCATTATAAATTTTGATATTTGGGAGATAATTAAAAAAAATGGATGTAAGAGGATAGTTTTGTAAATAATCAAGTTTTAGGTGTTATGTATGTAATTGCCCAAAATTTATGTGTTTAAACTCACTTCTCTTTTATATACTTGACGTTTCTTCTTTATTGATATTTCATTTGAAAATACATTATTTTAAAAAATAACATATATAATAAATATAGTAATTATTTTTTAAAACTAAATTATTTGAAATATTAGTATTGATAGATGTTTACATAATAAATAGGTTGTGAAAATCGGACCGGCCAATAAACTGAAAGAAGAAGAGGTTAACAGTTTGATGGTTCAATCGGGATTGAACGGGGTTGAACCAGATGATATAATAAATGATGTGGTCATCGGTTAAGCCTGGCTACTCAGGGGGACCGTGGGATATGGAGACAAGCACTACCAATATTCCCTGACTTTTTCCTTTTTTTTTTTTTGCCTATGACATCCTTACTTTTTAGCTGCTTTCTAATTATGCTTTCTTCATTTTTATTTCGCTTAGTATATGTACCAGCTAAAGCATGGATTAAGTAGTTTTTACGTTATCAGATATTACAAACCTTTCTACAGGTTACTGTTCCATTGTTCTTCCTTACGGTTTTCCTTCGTCCCCTGTTAGCCGCTGCATCATCTTTGGTATCAGAGCTAGCTGCCGGCAACAATGGAGGAAAGTAGCAGCCGTCCCAGAGCCGACGGAGATCGGAGTTTGGAGGCGTTATGGGAGACGCAAAAAAAACAAAAGTCCAAGCAATTGGAGGAGCTTATCAATAATTTTGTGCGCTTCGCCGACGATATGCGGGAAGAAATGCGACAAGTTCGGGTAGCTACAAATCCAGTAGCTCGTCCCACCCTTCAGGCAACCATACCGGCACCTCTTAGACATTTACGTGCGGAACCTTTACCACAAAGGGCGCCCACACTTTGTCCGGTGATGATAGAGTCAGAATCAGAGGAATTATCAACAGAGGATCGATCAGATGCCGAGGAAGAAATGCATCATCCCAGACTGGATCAAATGCGAAGGCAGAGGCTACCGAGACAAGAACCATAAGGTATGCGCATTAAACTTGACATTTCGTTTTTTGAAGGTAGGCTGCACATCGAAGATTATTTGGATTTGGAATCGGCAGCAGAAAATTTCTTCGACTATATGGAAATTCCGTCGGCCAAACAAATGAAGTACGTGGCTTGCTGTCTTAAGGGAGGAGCCAGTGCTTGGTGGATGCAAGTTTTACAAAGTAGGTGACGAGAAGGGAAGGGTTCGGTGCTCAATTGGAGCCGCATGAAACAGCTAATGCGGCGACATTTCTTGCCCATAGACTTTGAACAACTTATGTACGTGCAGTATCAGCAATGCCGACAGGGACATCGTTCAGTCAATGAATACACTGAAGAATTCTATAGGCTGAGTGCCTGCAATAACCTTTTGGAGTCGGAAAACCAATTGGTGGCTCGCTATACAACTGGTCTAAAGGAAGCTCTCCAAGATAAGTTAGAACTCAACTCGGTATGGTCTTTATCCCAGGCCGTTAATTTCGCACTTAAAGCGGAACCCAATTGCAAATACCATATCGAACTCAGGCTCCTCGATGGACATTCTCAGAAGGCTTGCCCGGACATTCAAAATCCGGTGGAACACCAGCTAAAGATCATTCTCCAATTCAACCTCCTGCACGTACACCGACGGGTGATGATAGGGGGCAGCCCAAACTCCGGGTTGTTGGAGGCCGGGAGAATCCTTATGCCAAACCATCAATCATAAAATGTTTTAGATGCCTCAAGTTGGGACATAAATCTAATGAATGTCCCTCCCATCATCAAGCCTAGTTTGTAGAAGGTGATGAGGAAGTCGAACTGGAGACGAATAAAGAAGAGGTGGAAGCACCATATGAAGTCGTATTGGCTGATGCAGGTGAACCCGTACTGTGCGTTATGGAGAAAGTGCTAATAGCTCCACGGAAGCCGGTCGATAGTCGGCGACATAGCCTTTTTTGTTCGAAATGTACAATCAATGGGAAGGTTTGTGACATGGTGATTGATAGTGGGTGCACCGAGAACATTATTTCTCGGGCAACGGTACAAGATTTACAACTCAACATCTCAAAGAATCCTAAACCTTATAAGATTGGCTGGATAAAGAAAGGAGTAGAATTCATGGTGGCAGAATTGTGCAAGGTGACGTTTTTCAATCGGGAAAAGCTATTTGTGCCATATTACTTACGACGTCCTAGATATAGATGTATGCCATCTAATACTGGGTAAGCCGTGGCAATATGACACCGGAGCCCTCCATAATGGTCTGGCTAACACGTACACTCTCGAGTGGAAAGGAAAGAGATTCAAGCTATTACCCTGTAGTGTTGTCCCTATTCAGCCAATTGCTCACAATTTATTATATACTAGATTGGTGACGGGTCAATCCTTGCTGAGGTGCCAAGATCACGCTCATCACCTCTTGGCGCTAGTCGTGCAAGACCAGGATGTAGAACCTTTAACTACTACACCACCAGAAATCCAAGAACTGCTTCAGGATTTTGCGAACGTAGCTGCCCTTGAGATACCGTCCGCACTGCCGCCCCTACGAAGCTTGCAACATCAAATTGAGTATGTTACTGGCGTAGTCTTACCGAATCTGCCTCATTATCGAATGAGTCCCAAGGAACATGCCATCTTGAGACAGATAATACAAGAACTGTTACAAAAATGGTTTATTCAACCAAGCCTCAGCCACTGCGCTATTCCGGCATTGATCGTTCCAAAGAAGGATGGACAGTGGCGACTATGCATTGATAACCGAACAATCAACCGCATTATGGTTAAATATTAGTTTCCCATTCCCCGCATCAACGATCTCTTGGACAAGCTCGCAGGCGCCAACATCTTCTCCAAGCTTGATCTACGAAGTGGGTACCATCAGATTCATATCCATCTCGGAGACGAGTGGAAGACCGCCTTCAAGACCGTGGATGGGCTATTCGAATGGAATGTGATGCCTTTCGGGCTATGCAATGCCCCCTCCACCTTTATGCGGATGATGCACGATGTCTCAAACCATATCTAGATAAGTGTTGTGTAGTATATTTTGATGATATTCTTGTGTTCAGCTCTTCTCTTATAGATCATATGCACTAGTTGAGATCCATCCTGGAGGCTCTTCGGAGCAACCATCACCTTATTAACATGAACAAACGTAAGTTCGCAGCTGCCAAGGTCCACTTCTTGGGATTCATTCTCTCTCCGGAAGGAGTTCACACCGCACCATAAAAGATTTCGGCCATCAGCAATTGGCCATCACTCACGAATATCACTGAAGTTAGGAGCTTCCATTGGCTGGTTAACTATTACAGAAGATTCATTCGAGGCTTTGGTGAAATCACAGCCCCTCTTACCAATTGTTTGAAGTCTACAAAGTTCGTGTGGGGAAAAGAGCAGCAGAGCTTTGAAAGAATTAAGGAGGCCCTTAGCACCGCACCGGTTCTAGCTTTCCCTGATTTCAACAAACCGTTCCAGGTTGAAATAGATGCGTCGGCTATGGGGGTTGGAGTGGTTGTCTCAAGAAGGGAGGTCGATGGAGTACTTTAGTGAGAAACTGAGCTGACCTCGTCAGAATTGGTTGGCTTATGAGGAGGAACTCTACGCCGTGGTTCGTGCACTTAAGCAGTGGGAACACTACCTACTGAATCAAGATTTCGTGTTATGCAGTGACAATCAAGCCTTACAATACATCAACAGCCAGAAGAGCATCAATTGGATGCACGCACGGTGGGTAGTGTTCTTTCAAAGGTTCAGTTTTGTAATCAAACATAAATCTGGTAGAAGCAATCGGGTAGCTGACGCCTTGAGCAGACGTTCTGCGTTGCTTGTCCGCCTCCGGACGGAGCTTACCGGACTTCAAGCCCTTCAAGAACTTTATGAGAACGACAAGGATTTTTCCGTGATCTGGGAAGCTTGTAAGGTCGGTCAACCAAAGCTGGACTATTTCCTACAGCAAGGTTTCCTTTTTAAAGGAAACAGCCTGTGCATTCCTGACTTGTCCAGGCGTCCCCAGTTGATCAAAGAAATGCATTGCGGTGGGTTGGCAGCTTACATGGGAAGAGACAAAACCTTTGAGCTACTGCAGTTGAGGTTCTACTGGCCTCACTTACGTCGTGACGTCCTTCGTTTTGTAGAGAAGTGTTTTGTTTGCCAACGATCAAAAGGAACAGCCCAAAATACAGGGCTTTATCTTCCCCTTCCCATTCCCGACTCTATATGGGAAGATTTATCTCTTGATTTTTTTTTGGGGCTACCCCGAACTAAGAGAGGCTCTTACTCTATTATGGTGGTCGTTGACCGATTTTCTAAAATGGCGCACTTCATCCCTTGCAAGAAGACCTTCGATGCAGTTAATGTCGGCTATCTCTTCTTTAAGGAGATTGTTCGGCTTCACGGAGTGCCACACAACTTAACTTCCAACCGCGACGTGAAATTTGTAAGCCATTTTTGGAGGGAATTATGGAAGAAGCTAAACACTAACATTAAACTCAGCTCCGCCTACCACCCACAGACTGATGGTCAGACGGAGGTAGTGAATCGCACGTTCGGCAATATGTTACGGTGTCTGGTCCAAGATAACCACAAGAAATGGGAAAATCTTTTAAGCCATGCGGAATTTGCCTACAATGCTACCTCAAATCGGTCAATTGGACTTTGTCCATTTCAGGTAGTATATACTAAGTTACCCAACCAGTTGGTTGATATTGCAATCCTACCGAAGGGCTGTAAATCATTAGCTGGCAAAACGATAGTTGAGGCTCAAGACACTATCCGAACTATTAAAGAGAACCTACAAAGGTCCAATGATAAATACAAACAGAATGCAGATAACCACCGCAGGCATAAGAAGTTCAGCGTCGGAGATTTGGTGATGCCTTGAATGCGCAGAGAACGATATCCCTAGGGAACTTACTCCAAGCTGTGCCCGAGAAAACTGGGGCCTTTTCCAATTATGAGCAAGATCAATGATAATGCATATGTGATTGATCTACCATCGGATGTTCTTACATCTTCTACTTTCAACGTAACTGATTTATACTGTTATTTTCCTCCTGATAATGAGGTTCCTACCACAGTCTCGTCAGAGTCAAGCTTCTCGGAGTCGGGGGAGATCTGATGTGGTCATCGGTTAAGCCTGGGTACTCAGGCGGATCATGGGATATGGAGACAAGCACTATCAATATTCCCTGACTTTTTCCCTTTTTGTTTTGCCTAGGACAGCCTTACTTTTTAGCTGCTTCATAATTATGCTTTCTTCATTTTTATTTTTGCTTAGTATATGTACCAGATAAAGCATGGATTAAGTAGTTTTTACGTTATCAGATATTACAAACCTTTCTACAGGTTACTGTTCCATTGTTCTTCCACACGTTTTTCCTTCTTCCTCTGTTAGCCGCTGCATCTATAAATACTTATTATATTTACATATTTTATAATCTTATAATTAAAAAAATCAAAACTTATTAAATAAATTTAAGATTATTTAGAGACAACCAAAATAACAACATTGTTGTCAAACCAAGCCACTAACTTGCATGTATTTCATACAATCATAAGTATAAAACTTGAGATAGAGAGATTTGATGACAAAAATGGCATGAAACATGAAACCAAAATTATACAATCTATAATAGTAGATTTTTAGACTAAACAAGAAAAATAAATCATTTGATTCCCTTCTCTTCAGTCACCCATTCCAATTTACTTTCATGAGTTATGTACAAGCCTATTGTTTCTGTCTACAATAACAAAGGCATAATACACTTTATAAAGATAAAGAAATAGATAGAAATCAATACTTTTGCATGCATATCATCTTGAGGAATATGGCTCAACATTATTAATGGTTAACACTCAAACATAAGCCAACAATTTTGTAAGTTTAGAAACATAACCAACATCGTTTATTCTAGTTAGCAAATAGTAGAAATATTAGAGAATCAATGACAAAATAGATCATAAATAGCTTGCTATTGACTTTAGTAGAGCAATTGAATCATGCAGAAATTTAGGCTCATTTAGAACCATAACAATAACAAACTACAACAAGATACCAGGCCAATAACATGATAAGACAGAGCAACAGAGAAGTGAAACAAAAAACTCTCATGCATGTATTAAACCAAGCTCGGATCAATTCTAGCTAATTACAACAATAATGAAATCAAAAGAACATATACTCCATAAATAATTTTATCTCAAAAATTTGTAAATAAAACTGATTTGTTGGCAGATATATTGAGGAAAGAACTGAAAAATTATTATTAGTGGTGAAAGTTATAATATAAATAGAAATCAATTGAAACTCACATTTAACAATATTATAAGGCAATGATAAATAGATAACACATATCGACTTAGGTTAGAGGATATGCCTCAGACGCCTTCGTCTCACGCAATAGGTGTAAAACCCCTCAGAAGTTGATTTTTTTTAGTGCTGTTAGTCCGGAGGAACCGGCCTTAGTACGGGACGAACTGAAGAAAATTGTGAAGAAATCTATATGGTTCGTCTGGACGAACCTGTAAGGGTCGGGACGAACCGTCGGGATGAACCGAACAGAGAGCATCGTCCAGGAACGAAACAAATTGGAATTAATTTTCGTCTATACGATCCGTGTCCATAGGAGTTCATCTCGGGACGATATGGGCATTGTCCTGGACGATCCTGCTTGATAAGTATCGGATTTGAGATATTTTGAATCATTTGAAGAGAGAGAAAGAGAAACAGGAGAGAGAAAGAGAAGAAGAAGCTTAATTTTTGAGGTCGCGGAGCGCTTTTTGTCCGTCATCGCAGTTGGAAGATTTATTTGTCTCGCAGTAAGGAATCCGAATCCTATTTCTGATTTCGAAAATTTCGAGTTTTGATAATTCTGTGCTCAGTTATGTGTTTCCGTTATCGAAAAATGCGCATAATTTTGTATTGACGAAAGTTTTACCGCACAACTTTTGATATGTTTATGATATGATATTTCTACACGATTTGAGTATTTTCTGTAAAGTTTATACCGGGTATTTTGAGTTCTGTGCGATTTTTATCGAATAGAAAATTATCAGGATGTTGAAAAATGTTGCTTCAGTACAAGTAAAGCTTTGTAACGTTATTTTACACGATTTCTGGTAATTTGGTGATTTTCTAAATTTGTGATTTATGTGTACATTCCGTGTACTGTCGTTATGCCACCGATTTCTAGTACGACTTTTGATTTTCTGAATTGATGTTTTGAATGATTGAATATGCATACGAATGTGTATATATGATTGAATATATATTACTATTACTAAAAGACAAGTGAAGACTGGTTGAACCGTTGGTTGTAGATTGACTTGACCTGTACAGGATGGTGGGCTGACTGGCTTTTCTTTAAAAAGGGTTTGATGTTATCCTCTATTGATCATTGATATAACGATTGAGAGTCATAAGGAGATTATTATGCCGATGGGCACAGAGTGACGACTCTTATTGAGCCAACGGATATATTTATGGATTTCTACAACAGCACTATGGATTTCTACAACAACACTATGGATTATCGACTCGAAAAACGCCTTAATAGCCAGTGATTGTACTTATTCAGTAAGACTATTGTATTGAATGTCATGTATATAATATTGTCCTTATGATCTCCTTATGGATTTTATTGACATTGACTTGTATGGATTTCCTGATATGAATTGATCTATTGATTACTGATTGATTTATTGATTACCCTATGCATAATTGATATCGACGAATTTTATCGACAGATTTTATCGACGGATTTATTGTTAGAGAATGGATTTATTGATTTATTGATATTGACGGATTTATTGTATTGAATTGATTTATTACTGAATGGATTTACTGACGGATTTACAGGTTTACTGTTATTGTACGATTTCATTGATATTGCATATTATTCATGTCACTGGATACCGACACCGATATGGATATGGATATTGTATTGATTCATGGATACTGACATCGATATGGATATGGATATTGTATTGATTAATGGATACAAATACCGATATTATTGATTCATCGATATTATGGATTCATTGATTCATGGATACTATTGATACTACTGATCCATTGATACATTAATTCATTGTATTAATTCTTATAGCACGTGATTATTAATGTATTGATTTGATTGATTTATTGATTTGATTGATTTGCTTGATTGTTGATTTATTGATTTGATTGATTTATATGATTTTATTGATTTGATTTCAACTAATCTTACGATGTATAGATTTGATCATTTTATGTGATTCCATACCGATTGATATTATTGACCAGAATTAATTGATTTACTAATATGATTGATTCGATTTCACTGTTATAGCATAATCGTTCATGTCGTCACTGGATTGCTATTGATATTGATACATACGCTGCTGTTACTGATTGAGATACTGATCAAGTGATATGTGATTTACTGAACATGTGATATCGATTACTGGATTGCATATGATTTATTGAGAAAGTTATATTGAATAACTGATCGATTTGCAAGTATGTTTTGATACGATTCCACTATATTGATTTGACTGATGTTATAGTCTGATGTGATAGATAAGACGACTATTAAAGAGATTTGATGCACGAACTGATTTCTGATTTATTGAATTTTATGAATTTCTTCCTACTGTTTATCGATTCTTTTACCAATGATTGTGGATTGTATCGATCATGCATTGATTACTGATTTTTCGTATCTGCTGCATAGATTCACTAATCATGTGCAACTGACTGTTATGAATTTGATTAACTAACATGTATATTGTTTCAGTACCGTGCTTTGATTTCAGTTATAGGCTTTGGTGACCTGCTGGGCTATTTGAAGCTCATTATATGTGGTTACCAATTTCAGGTCAGAGCAAGGGAGCAAGAAGTGATGGTTGATCAAGACTGTCGACGAATTCTTTTACTATGGATGCCTGGGGCGTCACAATAGGTCATGTTGGGGAACGAGAACAAGGTTTGGGTCGGGGACGGGGATGGGAATGAGAAGAAGATGAATATCGAATGAGAATTAGTAATTAAGATTTAAGAAATAGATTTCTTTGACTTTAACCATTTGATTTGAAATCAACGAGTGATAATTTGCTATTTTAAACAGCGCAATTTTGAAAAATCAATCTGATTCATCGTTTCAGTGGTCGAACAATTGTTTTGCTTGAGTCGCATGCGGTTTTGCTCAAATACAGTTATCATAGTTGACAAACTGACAGTCATATCGATTCTTGGTTCAACCTGTTGAACTGCCCTGTCTGGTTCGATTTTTAAAATCATGCCTAAATACAAACCCTTCATTAGGATTTTAATAAAAATTATTTCATTAAGTATCCTTTATGCCTTTTTATAGCTTGAATATTCTAGAAAGATTCATTTACTTGCAGTACCATCTAATTTCGTTATTTAAGGTAATATATTTGCATCTAAAAATATGAAAATAGAAAATTTTCAATATATTTTCTGTCAAAAAATTATGCCGAGTTTTCTTAATGATATATTCATATACTTAAGGTGAGAATTTACATATATTTTTTATATAGCTAGTGAGTAGGACCAAGTATTCACTCGCTAGTTACTGTTTTATTATTTTAGTCAGTTTGCCATCATCAGATAACTTAGAGATTCTGGACCTCAGGATTCGTATTGTATATTATATTATATCATACATATTAGGATTGAATCCATAGTGATTTGTAAATTAATATTTTGAGCTAATTTTAATCTCCATTCACCATCATATATATCATACTTTATAATCTAAATTGTTTAATATTCGCACGCCATCATATATATCATTTTGAGGACAATTGTGTTGAATTATACAGCGATTATTTGTTATATAAATATTATTAGCTTAAAGCTTGATGAAATATTTAGTAGCACCATCTACTCGTACACCTCTATACAAATATTATTATTGGTACATCACAAAAAAATTTTCATGATCGGACACGACTTGGAAACTTCTAAAATTAAAATTGGGACCAACCAAATTCCAATTTTAGCAAACTTAAAGTCGAACTAAACGTCTCGAGAATATGAACCCAACGACAACAAATTTGACTCAAGCCGAGCCTAAATGAGTCCAAATCAAGCACTTGAAGCGTCGTTGGAGGGTTCAAACAACAATTTGGATTACCAAATGGGTTCCAAATGTGACATGCTTATAATCGAATTGAGCGGCTCGACGAGACGAATCCAACGAGCCCAAGATCATGGAATTCATACATCATTAAGACCTTCAAATGTCTCGCGAACAGTCCACGATTAAGGGATTCAACATCGGCTGTCCATCCAAACCTCTCCTCATTTACCCTTGATCTTCCTCCTATTTATGGGTCATGCCACTCTAGGAAATCTATAAATAGACACCTCCTTCCTCTTGAAAAGTATCCCAAGCAAGAGAGCAAGAGAGAGATTGGAGATCGCTCTTGCCCCTAAGCTCCTCCTCGACCATCGCCCAGAGTTTTGCCAGACCACCACTTGAGGCCCAAAGTTCTATCGGACCACCACGCGAGGCTCGGAGTTCTGCCGGACCACCACCTGACACCCGGACTTTTACTGAACCACCCCCTGACATCCAAACTTCTCCCGGACCACCACATGAGGCTTGGACTTCTACCAGACCACCACTTGAGGTCGGACTTCTGCCGGATCACCACCAAACTCCTGGACTACTGCCGGACAATCACCTGAGGCCCGGACTTTTGCCGTACAAATACATGAGGCCCGGACTTCTGTCAGACCAACACTTGAGGCCCGAACTTCTATGGGACCACCACCTAACGCCCGAACTTTTACCGGACTAGCACATGAGGCCTGTACTTTTAGCGAACCACCACCTGAGGCTCGAACTTCTGCTGGACCACCACCTGAGGCCCGGACTTTTGCCGGACTAACACTGTCTTACGACAACGGTCTTTTCGACCTCTGTTACCTATTACGGTCCTTCCAACCTCCATCACCTATTACGGTCCTTCCGACCTCCATTGAAGGACAATGATTTTTGTGACCCCTGTCTCTTGCCGACTACGGTCATTCCGACATCCACCGCTAGACAACGGTCTTTCTGACCTCTATCTCCTGCGGACTACGTTCCTTCCAACCTCCGTCGCCTGTCGACTAAACAAATATATCAATACTGATTCTTCCAATTTCTACCATGTAATGCATTATATGTGATGTATATATGTTATATCAAGCCAAGACCTTTCCTCCCATGAAGAGCCTCATTTGTAATCAACTGCAAATAATAGTTGATTCATTCAAATTGAGCTAGGTCTTGTGATTTTCCCCCTTTTTCAGGGGTTTCCACGTAAAAGCTCTGGTGTCTCTTATGAATAATACACCGTATCTCTTATATGATTGTGTGCTAGATCTTCGTACAATGCTAAGACATTAAACTTCATATTTCTCTACAGCCGCAAATATTTCAGGATGCAACAATTATATTATTAATATATGCATATTTAGTTTAACTTATTTAGTCGTATTTCATTGTATATATTATATAATGTTTTACCATAATTTATGTATATTATATATCTCATGTTCATTTTGTGAATTAACTTGGTTGAATTTGTACAAAAATTTTATAAAAGAAGCATACGCCCACTTCATCCCCCTCTTGATGTGCTATAAACTAGCACAAGTTTGGAACCTTAACAAAGACCAACTAAGCAAGATAATACCTTTAGGATTTCAAAATATATCATAATGTTTATGATTAGTTAAAATACTAAATGCCATACATTGCTTCTTCTTGCCCTCTTTTTCCTTGAGAGACATATGGCGTGCTTACTGTTATTGGTGGCTTGCTCGATGTTCTTCGATTTGGTAGCTGAACAATGATATTGACTATGGTATATATATAATTTAAAAAAAAAAAAATTAATATCGCTACGCGTTTCGAGTGGCTGTTTTTTTCTCGGAGGTTCATTGCATAAATGAGTCTTTCCCTCGATTAATTTCGGGGAAGCCCGTAGATGTTTCGTAACCACGGTCCAAGTTGACGTCTTCTGGTTTTCCAGAAGCCATATTTTTTAAGCCGGGAAGTCTATTGGCCGCTGTTCTGCGGATCTTGATTGTTTCATTGGTCAGCCTTTGATCCTTCATCGCCGGCGGCGATTGGGGTTGAAGCTCAGTCATGGCGTCTCAGGCTTACCTCGACAAGATGCAGCTCCGGCAGAGTTACCGGAACCTATGGCATACCGATCTTGTGAGCACTATCAAGGCTGATTTCCCTTGTAAGACTCGTTTTCTCACCTTTCTTTTCTACATTCGTCCCCCTCCACCTTTTCAATCGCAGAGTTTTCTCTATTTCTTACTACTTCGGTGATGAAAAGAGTTTTTTTTTTCTTTTGCAGTTTGCTGTCTGGCTCTATGGTGGTAAGTTCCTAATCCGCAGTGAATTTTTTCTTTGATGCCTCGATTTTCTTTCTGCGGTTTGCTTGTGAACATTTTATTCGTTTCGTTTTCTGGCGATATCTGAAATTTGCCTTTTGTGTGATGAGGGCGTGGCATTTGTTGAAGAAGGCAACGCCGTTTACGATAATTAATCGGCGGCGATAGTTTAGGATTGATCCAGGTGATGCCGTGCTGGAAGAAGGCAGCGACGCTGCCGGTTGATTGAGCGGCTTCTGAGCGAGAAAGTTGGATAATAGATCTTCGGAAGAGTTATTGCCCTAGACTTACGGTTACTGTAAATCGAACGTTATAGATACAGAAGCTAATAAAAATGGTTACTGACATTGATAAATTGGATATGATGATAGTAGTATCTAACTTGTTCAGATTTCAAATCTGGAGAAGAGCAACGAATCTAACACTTGGGTTGGGCTGGAGATAGGAACTGCTTAGGTTAGTAATTTGGTTGATATTCTCTTTTGGTATTTTAGTCTAGTTGCCCCATCCTTTGTTAGGCTGCCATAAACCTATTGCTTCTCTCTCGTTAATTGTATCAGCTGCCTACTGCCCATCATACACGAATTCTGCTAGCAGTTCTAAAGTTCATTCGGAATTGTTTGAAACTTGTATTTCTGTTATCATAGAATGAAGAAATAAAACCTGGAAAGAATAAAGAGGGAAAAGCTCAATTGGTTTTTTGAAACCGAGCATAGCGGTATTTAAAAATAGCTGATAAATTATGATCTTTGATGAACGTCACACCTTTGAGACATAAAAATATTAAAGTTTGTGGCTTGTTGGTTGCATTGGCTTGAATGTTAAAACTCAGTTATTTACGCAATTAAGACATGCTTCAGACTACATTAAATTTTCATATTCGTTTTAGTTCTCACAATTTACTAGCTTGCTTTAATATGTTGGATTTGATAATAAAATTTTAATCTTACACATCTTATTGTGCAAGAGGCGCTCTTTATGCTGGGAGTTTCATATTTGAAAATATAAACACCAGTTACTTCTGCAAAAAGTAGCATAATCAGAAAGTTATGAATTTTTTATTGTTGCTTCTTTCCCTGCGGCATTTTTTTAGGACTACATTGATGATTTGATATCATAAAATAGTACTACAAATCACGTCATGGAATGTAACACGTACTGCAAAACATCTTAATATTAGCATGGTTTCAATTATTCTTACTTTTATAAAAACCTTTGTCTCTGGATTTTTTTATACAAATTCAGATGCAAGCACAGAACACGGCTAACAAGGGAAATTCAGACGACGAAAATTCTACTCTTTAAATAATTATTTATTACATTTGATGAAGATGAAAATATATAAAATTCAGTTCGGATGAAAGATCAATGGCCTACCATTTGAAATTATGATTAGAAATTTACAGATCACAGAATTCATGCACACGAATGAAATCTGATGCGATGGAAGGAAATTCAAATTATAGTAAATTTGACAAAAATCAAATCTCACTTTTAATCAATAATAAAAAAATGATTAAGAGGAGGATTTTAAGTCTGATACTTTATCAAGGAGTTAAATCTCAGAAAAAGGAATGATTTATAAATAAATATTAAGATTGTTTTCATTATATGCCTTAATGCCTATGGTATAATCAAATAGAATCCAATTGGACGGCATCAGAAGCAACAACTAAAGTAAGACATTATAATTCAAAGGTTTTGTTGGAGAACAAAAATTGTTGACTTCACATCTAATTATGATATTCCTTCTGCGCTTTTATATCAATATTTTTAGTCACAAGGGAAATTGCCCCAAGAAGAAGGTACATAACATGTCATTGAGTGGAAGCAGAGGAAAACAAAACAATGGCATTAAACAATTTGATATGATATGGTAACCTTCAATTAATTTAAAAATAGGACAATTTCATTGTCATGTAAATGCAAACTCTCATGGACTCAAGTAATTGATTACAACTAAATTTATAAATTAAAAAATACTATTATGCAAGTGTTCAAATTTCAAAGTGCTTGATATAATACAAAATTTTGTGTTTTGAATGGCTATAGGGCAAGTTTCACTTCAATTTTTCATTTCTTAGAAAACTGAATTTAATAACTGTTTAGTAGATATTCATCTTATAGATTTGGTTATAACTCTTGAACTTTTTTTTATGAATTTTGTTGGCTTAAAGGCACCTAGAGGCATGGACGGGGGGAGTTAATTGGGTGTTTCATCACTTCCATGCGCTATTTATCTTCTTTCAAAATTCTATCGAATGTAAAGCTAGGGCTGTAAGAGTAGTCTTTCCTAGGAACAACTTGATGACCATTTAATTGATCAGGATAAAATTCAAAATATTAATTGCAAAAGTTCAAATTTCAATTTGATTGTTGTAATGCAAATGCTTTGTGCTTCCAATAATTTAGAATATGATATTTGCATCAAATTAGCTTTATTTAGGAGAATTTAGTTGCTTGTCATGTTGGAGTTTTATTGTTGCATTAGCGCCTTAAATTTGTCAGTATATGCATGTGCACATGCATATCCATCATTCTTGGTGGTGTAGACATTCTTGTATTATGTGACTAATAATTTTTTGAATAATCAGATAAGGGTTTGATTGCTATTGACTCTTTTAGATGATATGGTTGGTACTGCGAGTCTTAGTTCTTTATGTTTTGGACTTATTTTCTGGAAGGGTGAGTGAGTTCTATTAATTGTTGGTAATTGAGTACCCAATCTTATTGTCTTATTCCTAGCAATAAAATCCCTTGCATTATCCCTCTACTTCATTTCAAGCTAAAAAAAAGGGGAAAAAAGAGGATCATATAGAAATGATGGCACCCATTTCTTTTTCAAAACTTAGAGAAGGGGGGTGGGGAGGTGCAATATAGATGAGGAAAAGAGCTATACTAGACTAGATTGCAAATAGGGGAAAGCAGGAAGTATTTCTTTATTAAATTTAATTTCCATTATAAACTAGAGCTTGATTATAGTAAGCAAGTTTGTGTGTTGGGGTCAGCCTATTCTCTCTGTCTTTCTTGACTCCAAAAGAGAGCTAAGAAAATTTATTTTTTGAGGAGTTTTTTCAATGTTTGGAAATGCATTTGTAAATTGCGTTGGATTCATGCGTTCAATAAAAAGTGGTAGGCTGTAGTTAAAGGCAATGAAGAATGAGGAAAGATAGAATTGAAGCATTGTATGATTGCTTTCTTCTTGTTTGTTAATCGAAAATTTTAAAGCTAAAGCTATAAATGGAAAGCAAGTGACTAACAATATGCAAAGGGTAGGAAAATGACACAAAAAATGACCTCAAAATTGACTACTATACAATAAGTAATAAGAACTTTAGTGAGAAGCTTTCTATTTTGCTACACTGCCCAGACTATTATGAACTAAACTTGTGACATGGTATTGAATGATGCACTAAATGGATGCAATATTCACTTGGTGTTATGATAGGAAGTGGATGCACTTTTCATAAAAATTAGTGGATGAAACACGAAAATTTGGGAAGAAGAACGCCCCAAAATAATTTTTATTGAAAGAACTATAAAGAGAAATGCAAGATACAATTGGATATTCAATTGGAGAGGAAGATCCGGCTCTCCCAAATTACTAACAGCCGGCTAGAGCCCAAATAACCTAGAATAAACTAAATTCAGAAAACTCCAAAACATAATTATGAAATTACCAGCACTAGGCAGGTCATTCAGAAAGAATTGAACTCTATTGTTAGCCTTAAATATGCTCCCATAATTCTCTCCCAAATTAGCTCACTTTTCCTTAAATAATTTCCTCTCAAATTTGATTCAAATTAGATTTATTTTCCTAATTAATTCCCTCCCAATTATAATTAAAACATTCTTAAACAATCCCCCCTTAATTCATATTTTTCCCTAAATAATTTCTCTTAGATTTGATTCAAATTAGATTGATTTCTCTAATTAATTCCTTCCCAATTATAATTAAAACATTCCTAAACAATCCCCCCTTAATTCCTTCTTTTCCCTAAATAATTCTCTCTTAGATTTTGAATTCAAATTATATCTTATGCCCTAAATAATTATCTCCCAATTGTAATTAAAACATTCCTAAACAATTCCCCTTTGATTAAGAATCTTTTCTTTGATTAGGAAACTTCCTAATTCCCTCTCAATCAAATCGGCCGGTCCATCATGTTGTAGCTCTAAAACTCTATACTGTTGTTAGTCTTGTAAATGAACATCTAAATTGGATAGGATTGCTAGATGGAAATAACTTAAATCAACATCAAGTCAAAGACCAAGGATTTGATTCATGTGTTTCCCAAAGTAGAAGGATAGGGTTTTTAGTTTTGTAATTGGACATAAAATAGGACTAGGAATGGATAAAATAAAATAAAGAAATATCAATTAAGATTAGGGAAGATGAAACCATAAAAAGGGCATAGAGCATAATCACTAGTGGATGAAGGCTTTCTTGGAGGTTCGGGTTCTGAATAAAAATCTCTAATCTAATAAAGAAATACAATAGAAAATACTCTAACTTGAGTTAGAAATATTTCATGCCATACTTACGAGGATGTGGAACTTAGCTTCCCATAAATAAAAATGAGAAACTATTTCTCAAGTAGTTAGAGAACTTAGATTCATATTCTATATAATTTAATTATCTCTGTAGCAACTCGAAAACCATAATCCATTACCCCATAAATGAAAGGAAGGCAAAGGGGGCTTTCCATTAGGCCATAGGTGCTCGCTTCTCTTGTGGGAAAGGTTAGGTTTGCTTTTTCTGTGAAATGCAAAAAGATATTATAGATTGGGAATACTTGGTCAACAATGTGTTCCTCTCATACTTATAAATTTATTAATGTAAATATCTAATATGAAATTAAAAAAGATTTAAAAAATTGGGCAATATATACACCACCAATGGAGAGAGAAGAAATGGAAGATACTTTTACTACAACCGATGATTAAGAACCGCATTTATTTATTTTCAATCAAATAAAAATAATGAAGGAATTGATCTGGGTCGAAACTACAGTAACATGATCAGAGGGTTATATTAGTTATTGTAGCTTGAGACGCTTAAATTTGCTTCATAAAAGCCAGTTACCTTATTGGTTCATAGGTAGAGACCAGTGAAAATAAAATAATTTTGTAAAAATAAGTTGTTCTGAAATGAATTTCCCTAGAACAAAATTATTGTGTACTGGTTTAGGGAGATATTCTTTGGAATAAAATTCCCCTTAATTGAGTTGGGTGATTGATAATGATTTTTATATTGTGTAGGCTACATAGCTGATTGGCCTTAATTTATTTATAGATTTTTAATTTTAAGGAAACGAGCAATAGATGGGCCACATGAAGTAGAGGAATGGTTTATTCCATTATAAAGCTTGCTTACCTGAAAGATTGTGTTTTCCGATTTTCTTTATAATTGGAAGAGTTGAAATATTAAAAAAAATTAAGTCTCTTGGTCTTATAATCCCTTGTTTTTAGTAGAAGCCTTATCGATATTTGGATGAAAATTGTGAGAATATATTATTCGTGTCTCAAATATCCTATTGCAGGGTAAGCTAGTAAATCTTTTAAGAAAAAAAAAAAAGTAAATCTTTTAAGAGATAAAATTGATCATCGAAATATGAAATATGAAGAAAGAAAAGACCATCATTGAGGTTGTTAATAGAACAATTTATAGTTTTACCACTAAACCATACCCGCTTCATATTATTATTGAATATGAATGAAACATTTGCCCAAAAAACATGTTAGATATAGTTCTCAGCATGGTGAATACCTGCCTGGGCTAGTTTGACATTGACACACATTTTTTTTTTTAAGTATGTGCTTCATGGTACATAAATCACTTTTGAACAAAAAAGAATCTAATTCACTGAGAATATTGAATACCTTGAGTAAATTATAGGGAAAGAAAAGTGCACTGAGTTCTTTTGCAAATTAATGTTACTAATACTCCTACAAAATACATAAAAGTTGATTGTAAGAAAGAGATTTAACAATATATGTATCATTAGTTCAATTATAAGATTGTTTAATTATGGTAGGAGTTAGTGCTGAGAGATTACTTAAATTGTCACTATATGGAAATTGAAAATAAAAAATTGAACATACCGGAAATCACAATACCAACAAGAAGATTTTGATGATCAGTCGGTTGTAGATGAAATTATAGCTAGAAAAAGGAAACCAAGTTTTTGAATAGTTAAAAGAAATTTAACCAACTAAAATAAAAAGAAGTCATCTCATTTATGATAAGAAATTTGAAGCATAGAAGTATAGTGAAATAGAAATGTGCGAGATATTTTTACCAAGGAAGCCTATCTTACAATTTAGGTGAAAAAAATAGAAAAAAAAATCAACTTAATTAGCATTACTGTAACAAGATAAGAAACATAAACAATGAATATAAATTGCATACATGCCAATTGAATTTTGCCACATGCTAATTAGCTTTTGCAATATATCTTGCTCTAAAAACTTGTTTCAACCTTCAAACTTGTTAACTAAGAATCCTCAGCTCTCACTTATGACTTATGTCACTTTTGAAATTTTCTCTTGGTGGGTATAGACATTTTGACAGAGGATATATTGAGCTTGATCATACAAAAAATAATACATAAATTAGGCCAAAATATGCTATAAAAATGATATTAAAGGATATAAAGATAGAGATTAACACTATTTGTATCATTAGTTCAATTATTAGAAATTATAGAATTGTGATTGAGTCAATGCTGAACGACTAAGTGTGATTGAATGGTGATTGGAAAAAAAAAATCATGAAATGGAGATATTTCCCATTTCATTTGTTCAATTATAAGAAATTGTAGAATTGTGATAGGGATCTACGCTAACAGATCATTTCAAGTCTGATTGAATGGAACTGAGAAGAAAAAAAAAAAGAATTCATAAATAAAAAATAATTCGCATCTTAAGGCTGGGGAGTAAATTTAACAAGAAACGAAGGTAAAATATAAAAAGTGCAAACTTGTTATTTTTGAAGAAGCTGCACTAGAATTTAGGAAAAATTCAAGGGTATAAAATAGAAAAAGCAGCCCTCCTATGGCTTTATATATAAAAGATGAAATAACTAGAGTTACCCACTTTACCTAATGAGAGAAGAAACATTGATAAATAAAATTCATATACATGCTAATTAATTTTGTCTCCGTGTCAATTATCTTTTGTAATCTATATTTATCTTAAAAAGTTGGTTGGAACTTTGATAATAAAGAAATTCTTGGCAAATATTAGTCAGACCACATACAACAAAACATT
Source organism: Dendrobium huoshanense (assembly GCA_016618105.1). Lineage (NCBI taxonomy): Eukaryota > Viridiplantae > Streptophyta > Magnoliopsida > Asparagales > Orchidaceae > Dendrobium > Dendrobium huoshanense. The sequence continues at coordinate 26,158,057 of CM028356.1, read as the reverse complement.
AAGTCTTTATTTCACTACGTGAGGTCATGTTATGATTATTCGATAAGTTTTATGTTGACTGTCGATTACCTAATGCAACCTCCTATTTTTTTATCTAAGACTTGAAACCTGGCAATGACAATATCAATAATTGCCTTTTGGTAGTCAATAAAAAGGCAGGCTAAATTAAGCTTCCATGTGGAAAATAATAAACAATGTAGGATTTCTTTGGTATAATGTTGACATTAAAGGGTGCATTTTAAAGGCCAAATGTTGACCTCCTGAAAATTCACTACAATGAAATCTGAGTATATTTAAGTGTTTTACTTCGTTCTTGGTTAGATTTTGTGTGTGTGTGTGTGTTTCCTTCTGAATTCTGAGCACATTTAGTATGTATGCACTGGAAAGTCCTATGTCCATCTATTCGTATATATACATATAGGTATGTAAAGATTTATTTATTTCTTCACTAAATACATGTCGCCGGAGTGCTCAGCAGTTGTATTCCCGTTCCCTTTCTGTTTCAGCGTTCCTTTTTCAGCTCCCATCTTTATTGTGTATTTTTGTGATGATTGATATCCTCTATAATTCTAGAATATGTTAGTCTCATCCTTCTTTTCTGTGTTTGAATTGTTACAGTGGACCATGTGTGTCTTACATGCTTAGAAAACGAGCTCTTTATAATGATATGTCAAGGTAATTTTATGTTCTTTTGTTTGTGTCACATCAAGTACGTTTTATTTGCATTTCTGTTTGTGTTCTTACAGGTTTTTTGTGCTGTTTTCCTTTTTTAGATATGCCTGCTGCGCTGGTTATTTGCCATGTAGCGGCAAGTGTGGAGAGAGTAAATGTCCCGAGCTGTGTCTTTGCACTGAAGTAAGAACTTCTCTTAATTTTTATTCATATGTTTTTGCTATTAATGTATTCTCAGTAATTTTAACATCAAATGGGCTTTGCTTTTAAGATCATGAATGTGATTTCTGTTAGCATATGTTGCTCATATGTTGCTTATTAGAAAAATAAAATTAGAGAAGGGTTATATTAAGAGCTTGTATAATTTGGGAAAATATACATTATAATTATTTTTTCATTTATTTGCTTTCTATTTTATTCATCATCTATGCCTAGAAATAAAAATATGTGTTCAGTGAGTAGTATTATAAAGTTCTATTCTCATAACATGGTATTAGAGTCAGTCCCCATCGCAAATATCCCCAAGTTGGCACAAGCCTCTTATGTGCCACCAACTTTCCATAGCTATCATCGCTTTTCGCATGCTTTGGCATCTCACGTTTGCTTGCTCCCAATACCCCTTCTCAGCCCGCCTGCTCACGCTTTTCTCATCCATCCCATATTCATCCTATGTTTGTCAGGTGGCTGATGCAACCTAAAAATAAACTTTGCTCTAGGAATGCAAATAAAAACATAGTTCCTTTTTCATTCACATAAACCTTAAATAACATAAATAAATACAACAATAAAGCAGTTCTAACACGACTTATAACTTATAATAGAACAAAACACAACACAACTTAAAACTTACAATAGTTTTAAAGAAGAAAGATACTAGTGGAATGGAAACCGAGTGGACATCAGCGAAAACGAAAAGACAGCAGGGAACAAACAACCACAATAGAAAGATAGTTAGAAACTCATGTGAAAAATAAAGAAAACATAAAAATAGCTAGCCTTGACTGTAACAATTTACCAAATTGATGCAACCTAAAAACAAACTTTGCTCTAGGAATGCAAACAAAATCCACTTCCTTTTTCATTCACATAAACCTTAAATAACTCAAACAAACACAACAGTAGAGCAATACTAACACCACTTACAACTTATAATAGAACAAGACACGACACAACTTAAAACTTACAATTATTTTAGAGAAGAAAGATAGATGTGGAATGGAAACCGAGTGGACAACAGGGAAAACGAAAAGACAGTAGGGAACAAACAACCACAATAGAAAGATAGCTAGAAACTCACGTGGAAAATAAAGAAAACATAAAAATAGCTAGCCTTGATTGCATCAGTGGTTCACATCATTCACACCCAAAGTGCATGAATTCGTAGCTCACACATGCGTGCATACTTGCTTGCAGTGGATTCCACTGCTGATGGGCCCTATAGCATTCCCTTGCTCGCCGCTCTATGCCTGTATGCTTTCTCTTCTTGCATGTTATTTCACTCAACATATGTGCTGCTTTCTCTTCTTGCATGTTATTTCACTTAACATATGTGCCTCTTTATTCTTCCTTGTTGCCTGTAGATTTACCTCTTACCTAGCTAGTGCTTGCTTTCAATCTTGCAGATCTCCATTGCTCCATGATCAATCAAGAACTGACCTTTCCATCTTCATGATGCATACTGAAGAAGTTAAATAGTAATCTTTATTATCATCCATAAATGGAAAGAAATTAGATCCATTATTATAATTCTAATATGGAAAGATTAATGTTGTCCTCATCTTTCACCGTCCACATAATGAAGGGTATTTATTATCTTCAGCATTGTCATCCAAACATGAAAATAATCAAAATATCATCATCATCGTAAATGTATGGAAAGAAATTGCTATTAGCATCCAATAATTATTATCATATTCTTCAAGAATGAGAGCAATCAAAGGAAGTATTTAATCATCATGAAGACATCAATATGAATCCACTCTCTCCTTTCATAAGTGATTGGCCAAAATCTCCATACAAGAAAGCTTGCATAGTTAACCACACCCCTCTCTCTCTTCTCTCCTTTTAAGGCACTAGATGCAAGGGCTTGATTATTTATTTCAATCAGAGATCCAATTATGAGATTATTTTCAAACTATTCTAGAGGAGAATTAAACAATCAAGCACTCAAGTTTGGAATAAAAAATTTTCTGTGATTATGAAATGCCCCTCTCCTTAATTAAATTGGTTTTAACTTTTTACATGTGAAGGAAAAAGACTTATCAATATGCACACCAGCTTGTATGAAAAGTATATTGGGCTGAATTATGTTACTAGTGTTGCTTGAGAGAAATACTGAGATGGAGCTTAGTAACCCTAAATTCATGGAGGCCGTGGTGAATTTCCTTCAAAATAATTATTAGTATCTTTCATTATTATTAATTAAATGAATAATGCCATCCATCTTTCTTACATCTCTATTTTTTCGAATCCTTACTACTAATCTTTATCATTTGTTATCAGGCTAAAATCTGGAACACCTAGTGCATGTGATCCTCTTCTTTTAATATGTCTCTTTCAACTTTTATTTTGCTCTTGGTTGTGCTCCCAAAATTCCTTTCAGTTATTGCCTTTTTCTTAACAAAATTAATTTTATTTTTGTGGCTCCGAAAATTCGGCCCCGGCCTCCGCTCGCTTTTCTTATTCGGCGAGGGAGTTTTAACGAACTAAGTTCCGAGGTAAATTTTGGAAGGCAGATGAGTTTGTAGATAAGACACTACCCAGAGATTTCACCCTCATTTTGCGAGGACTTTATGATCTGAGTTCTGGTTTCCTATAGGCGCAAGCCCCTATAGTTAATTACCTCTCCCGATCACGAGAGAGAACTTTCGATTAAGGCTAGTCGTCGATCAGATACGTATAGATATACGTGTTATCTGGCATATAGTAGCAGCAATGGGTTTGGGTATTGGTAGTAATTGGATTTGAATTTGGAATTTGGATTGAAAATTTTGGTAATAATTGGGAATTTGGAGATTTTGATATTCAAAATAGAAATTGCACCATCTTGTACTTAAAGCGGATGATAGGGGAATGGATGATAGACCCGATCAAGATCCCATGGTTCCGTCGTCCCGGGCCATCGTGGTCCCTGGTCTACTTAGTCAGAGGAGGTAGTCGACCCAACCTGACAGAAGGATCCTTGTCGGCAGCCATGGGTTGCTTCGTCCAAGGGAACCTTGTAGACCGGGGTTGAATGTTTGTCTAAGGGGACAAATTTCAATCCACCTTAGCTAACAGAGGGCTTTGTGCCCTATCGATCATATCCTATTTATTCATATCTCAAAGATTTGATGCCAATAAGGAACGTAACGACGCTGGCCATAACCGGTATTTTATGGTGCCATTTGGCGGCAAAACCACTCGGTTCAGAGGGCCCCGGGTCATAACCGTTTATCCTGCGGTGCCATTTGGCGGCGAATCGCCTGTTAGAGGACACGTACCACGCCCTTATTGGCAGGAGATTGATTGAGAATGGATCCTAATGATATTTTCGACTAGGCATTTGGCTCTTTGTGAGCTGAAGTTATATTTAAATTTGTCCACCTCGACAAACTTTTTGCGGAGGGTGGATGGATTTTCTTTTCTTTAAGTGTTTGATGGATTTATTTCATTTTTAAATATATGGAATTTGGGCTTTTTGTGGAGCTTTGGATTTTGGGGATTTTTGGATTTTTGAATTTTTATGAGTATTTTGGGTGGAGCTATGGACTTTGTGTGGACTTTTGGAAGATATTTGAAAATATTTGTGAACCCCTCTGGTTGAGATTAGCGTTCAACACGGCCATCATCGGGATATGGGGTCATTTTCATTTGTAGTTTGAACCTTGTCAACTCTGTCTGGATGTCGACAGAGGATTGGATTTCGTAGGCTTTATACCTCTGTGAGTGAATTCTATTGATTGTAGGCCTTGAAGGCCTAATATGAGTGTATTAAAATAAATACACCGGTCCCCACAACCGTATATTTATTTGATGGTCCGAACCCTGTCGACTTCTATTGATCCGTATAGAAGGATCGGATTCGGACTTGAATTCACTTGTTGACCCGCGCAGCATCCCTAGGCGTCACGTGTGTACCAATAACACGCTCGCCGGGGCCCATGCGGGTTGAGATTATATTTTTCCCTTTAGTGTACCTATGTGTATACAAACCATGGTGTAGGTGCAGGGGGATTTCAAAATATTTTAGTTGTGCAAGTAATTGCAATTTGAATGCACACAATATTTCATTTGAGAGATTATGTACGCCTTCTGTCTGCTTGTACGAGTGTTGCAGATCCGGTGGCGGGGCATTGCAACTTGTAGACGCCTTATGTCTGCTTGTATTTGTGTTGCAGATCCGGTGGCGGGTTGTAGGTTGTAGACGCCTTCTGTCTGCTTATATTTGTGTTGCAGATCGGGTGGCGGGTTGTAGCAGCTTGTGAATTGAATTGTTTGCTGCTTTGTACAGGTAGACTGTCGTGCACTACTTACATGATTTGTGCAAGAAGATTGTAGTGCACTAACGAATCTCCTGCTTTTGTTCGTATAGAGAGTTGCATTTGTTGTAGACATGATCCCTTTATTCGTGGTCAGCTCTCTTTACATATAAATCTTTTAGAACCGATCGTAGGCTTTTGCTTTTGTTACTGTTCCTCTACATTTTCTCGTAGGTAGCATTTAGTGTAGATGATGGGTCTTCTGCAAGGGCCCATAGGAATTTGCTTTTGTTGTCGTCATTTGGCACCCTATTTGTAGAGAACATCTTGTATGTATAATGAGTCTCTTGTATTTGTAGAATATTTGTTATATTTACAATGCATCTACCTCCACTTGCTTGTAAATGGGACCACTGTATGCATTGCAAGGCTCTTGTCATCACCTCTCTAACTTGTAGGTCAACTGTTGTATATGTGATGAACTTTTGCATGCCATGAATTTTCTACTTTCTTGTCGGAGTTGTTGGTTTAAAGATATAGAATCTTGTTCTTTAGAATCTTACACTTTTGACCTTGTTGTGCAATCATCAACTTAAGGGTCTAAAAGTCCTCATATCATGGCTTTAAGATCAAGCCTTGCCTTTCATAATCTTCCGGTTTCTTGTAAACGAGTCATACTTGGAAGTTCTTTATTTTCAAAGATAATTTGCAATTTGTATAATGATATTGATATCAAATTCCTCCAACTTTTCAATCAAGATGATCACTACAAGTTGCTCGTTGTTGCTCAAATAAATTCCATTTCAAATCTTGAAATGAATTTGTGTATGAGTCATTTCTTGCTTGGATGAGATATGGATGGATTGCCCTCCTTAATTAACGTTCGCATTCTCATTAGAATGATAATTTCATAGGAACATTGATTATCCTCCAAATCACATTCTTCAAAGCTCCTCCTTTGATGTTTATTTGAGTCCTTTAACTTGTGTTTATGAGTGATTTAGATCTCTTTGGCTAGCATTTTGCATTCAACTTGAGATGACAATTCTTTAACATTCCATTAAGATTTTGATATCATTTTCAAGTCAAGCTCTTTATAATTGTCCCAAGTCACAATCTTGAATCATTGCTCTTTTGCATTTGTTCCAGCTCAAAATGTTGGAGCCTTGCTTCAATATTCAAATTTGATTTAAATTGTTACAAATTCGATTAGGCTCAAGTTCATGTCATGTTCTGATCGAGTTCGAGTTCAAATGAAGCCCTCCATATGATCCAATTTGCTTGAGTTCAAATGTACAAGATCATGTTCAAGTTCTTTAGAATTTATGTTCATTCAAGTTTGAGTCAAATGTTTGCAGGTTCAATTAATGTCCATATTGAGCTCAAGCTAAGTTCTCATTTAGGTTCAAATTTTAGTTATTCATTTGAATGCGTCTCCACGAACCCGCTTGTATATGCTAAACAAAATTTCTAAGTCATGGATTCTTGTTGAAAATTTTGGCAGCACTCCGGCGTCGTCCCCGCGTAGGGGGCTGCCTCGGAGTTTGTAAGGCCTTCTCGCCTGCCAAGAAAGGCAGTCACGGTAGGTGTCGAGTGACACCGCGGCCGCAGTTTTAATTCCCGCTCGCTAAGAAAAGCGGTCACGAGGTCTTTGAGCGCAGATTTAAAATATAGCATTTTTCCCCGCCTAAAAGCAGTGACAGGTACTTAATTAAACAATTTTTTTTTACAAATAACAAATTTCCCCGCCTGCTAAGAAAAGCAGTCACGGGTACTTATATTTTCATGCATACGAATTTCCCCGCTCGCTCAGTGTGTCACGGGTACTTAAGTTTTTTCCTCGCCCGCTAAGAAAAGCGGTCACGAGTACTTATTTCATGCATAGAAATGTAAATGCTAATTTTTACCTTGGGTATGCAGCAATCGAGGCGGCGACGGCGGATGACGGCGACGTAGGAACCTTGCTTGGAGGAGGAAGAAGAAGATGAAGGAGATGAAGGAGAAGAGAGGGAAGGAAGAAAATTGAAGGAAATGGTGGGAAACTTGGAGGGAAGATGAGGGAAGATGAAAAATAGAGAAGGGGAAGAAGAGGGAAGGAAGAAGAAGAAGAAGAAAATAAGAAAATGGAGGAAGAAGAGGAAGAAGATGAAGTAGAGGAAGAAGAAGAGGAGAAATTACCTTGCTTGGAGGGAGAAGGGGAAGCCGGCGGTGGAAACCGAGAGGGAGTCGCAAGAGGGGCGGCCTCCTTGGCGTGGAAGTGTCGTGAGATGAGAGTGGAGGGTTCGGTCATGAGAGTTATGAGGGTTTAGGGGTTAAGTGGGGGGTAGTTTAGGTATTTTTAGGATTTTTTATTAAAGGAAAATTCATTTTCTTATTTAAAACCTCTTTCTCTCCCTCTTTTTTCAAAACTTTTTAATTAGATTGCACAAAAATAAAAATAAATTTTTAATCTTGCATCGAGTTGGTCGTCGCGTCGCCGCTCGCACACGTCGTCGTCTCGATTCGCGCGCCCAAAATTAAAACTTTCGCCGACCGTCGACCCCCATCAATATGGGTGTCGATCTTAGCTGTTTCAGTTGCTCCGGACGCATCGGCGCTGTCCGTTTCTTGAACGGAGGTCGTCTCGGCGATTTTGGGTTTTCGGTCGACACGCGTCGGGTGAATTTTTGCGCAATTTCGAGCACTTTCTCTTTTAAAACCCACCTTGTGCGGTCGACTCGACCCCGACACTAGTATGAGGGTCAACAATTTTTCTATCATCAATCATACATAGAGTTAAACTTGGTTCTCATCTTTTGTTTAATTTATAGTTTAGGATCAAACTTATTTGGAATATTGTTCGGAGAGCAAATTTATTCTATCTTTATCGGTAATGTTCTTTATAGTTGTGATTGGTCTTGCACAAAGTCAATTGTTTTCCCTCTTGTCAATCTTATAAGAGTTGAGGACTCGGTTGCTAGCTAGTTTTGATCTTGGTTAGATTCAACTCATCTTGGAATGTCACTTGGAATTAAAAATTTATTTCCTTTTGTTGAGTTTAATAATAGGTATCTAGTTCTAGTTTCATTCTTTTAAAATTTTAGTTTCCATTTTCTTTGCTATCCTTGTTCCATTTGGATGTATCTACTTCCATTTCTACACAAGCAATATATGACTTAAACTACCACAATTGTTCAAGTTAACATCATGGTATATGTATCATGTATGGAAAGATATTGCTTTCATTGTTATCATCAAAATAAAAAAAATATTAGCATCATATTCATCAAGAGTGGGATCAAGCAAAAAAGAACTTAATCAATATGAAGACATCAATATGCGCCACTCCCTTTCCCTATATGCTTGATCAAAATCTCCATACAAGGAAGCTTGCATGGTTTAACGTCCCCTTTCTCTAGTGTACGTCTCCTTAGAGGTGCCAGGTGCAATGTAGGAAGGAAGGTCTTGATTATTTATGCCAAAAAGGATTTAATTAAAAATTTATTTCCAAGCTATTTTGAAGTAGAACGAAGCAATCAGGCATTAAGTTTGGAATTAAAAATTCCATGTGATTATGAAGTGTCATTTGCTTAATTGAATGTAAGTTATTTTTTTATGCAAAGGAAAAAGACTTATAAATATGCACTCCATATATGGAAAATAGATTGGGTTGAATTATGTGATCAGATATGATGCACCGACACTTCTCCTCAAAGAGACGCGCAGTGTCCGACACGACACTCGTCCGACACTCCGACGCGTGTCGGACATGCCGAAAATGTGTCCGATTAAAAAAATATTAAAATCAAATTGGACATGCATGTCGGACACGCGTATCTTAAATATTTTATTATTTTTTTTAAATATAATTTCTTATATTTGACGAGATTTAAACTAAATTTATTATTTCCTATCCACAACACCAAATCAACGTCTGCATTTAATACCCATTCATCGAATATTCTCATTTTCATTTCTCTTTGACAGTGAAGGTATTTTCATCTCCTCTTTTTTTGCACAATTACAAATCTTTCTTTTGTTGAACCAGAGGTTAAAGCAGTGATATTCAATGATGATAATATTGAAGGCCAAAAACAAATCTCTAAAGCTAATCCTAATAGTTGAAGCTTGAATGCTTGATGTTGTAGTAAGTGATTATTTGCTTATATTTTTGTGGTTGTACTAGATATTTTGTACTAAATATTTTATATTATAACCTAGATAAGTTATCATGTCATTCATTTATTATAGTTTGTCATTTATAATATGATATTACATTAATATATATACGCTATATAAAAAAAATGTATTGTCGTGTCCGCGCCGTACCCGTTTCCTATATTTTCTGAAAAAGCCGTGTCCCGTGTCCGTGTCGTGTCGTGTCCGTGTCCGTGTTCGTGTCCGTGCATCATATGTGATCCAGTTTTGCTTGAGAATAATATAGAGATAGAGCTTAATGGCTATTCTTGGAGACTTTGGTGAGCTTCTATCCCAATAATTATTGTAGCTTTCATTATTATTCATATGAATAATACCATCCATATTCCTTTTCATCTTCATATTTTCAAGCCCCACCATTGATCTGTATCATCAACCCTTTATTATTTATTTGTTTTTTTTTTTTGGTAAAAAATGAAGAGTTTTTGGTTGTTAAAATTTTCTCTAATTTTACTCCACTCTTCATGGTATACAATCATGATTAACAACTAACTTCATATTTCCAAACTTTGGTACCATTTTATTCTTGTGTTTTTTGCATTACAAAACTCTCCAATCCTTAATCTTCAACCATGATTAGTACACCCATTGCTACTAGTTCAAGGGGTGGTAGGGTGGTTGTCGTCAAGGAGGACAGGCTGGTGTTGGTGGGACTATCAATTCGGATTGGTGGGTCATCTCTAGCGTAACCCGAAATTGGCATGACCCAAAGCAGCTTGATATGAATCTGACCCGTTTATCATATGAATCAAAATATTTAAACCAAATGACTCGAACAGAAGCCAACCAACCCAAACTTGGCTTATTTGGACTCATTTATCATATAGATCATGTAATTTTTTAAATCAACATGACCCATTTAACCCAAATATCTCTCGTTTAACTCGAAAATGACCAATTTAACAAACCCAACATGTTTAACTGAAACTTGAATAAAATTTGGTCAATTTTAGGGGTTTAGAACAACTTGAACTCAATCCGAAAGTTAAGTAGGTCAAATCAAATTTGAATTTTTCGAATCGAGTTATTTATTAACACCCCTAAGCACGGTTATAAAAATCTATTTACATTGTATTTGCATCAATCATTTATGTGAATGGTACTAGCAAAAATATAGGTATCGCTAGACTATCCAGAATGTATTCATAGATTGCTTTGTGTTATTATCTTTATCTAGTTATATCTGTACTACGATTCTTTATGATGAATATGACTGATTTCTCCAGCAATCAAATGCCTAGGAGTTTCATAGCTAGTTTCTTCCTTGAGCTCTATTATCGTAATTTGTATTGGTACATCCTGAGTTTTAGAGTTCGGTCCCATCTTCACATATGATATGCAATAAACAGTTATTTTCTCTGTGGAGCATGTCTTCTCTACCACTTATCGTTATCGGTGATGGTTATCCATGGTTTTTTTTAAAGAAAAAAGCATTTTCCATACACTATCTTACTATAGTTTGTAATTATTTTATAGATATCCTACTGTCTTGGATGTATTATGCGTCTCGAATTTTTATTAAATTTATTATCCATACACTTTCTTACTATATGTTGTAATTATTTTATAACCATTTATTGAACTTACCATTTTTTTATTATCTCATCTTGAAGAAGATAATTAGTGACGGTCCTTAATCTAAATGTATGTATCACCTAACAACTGACACTTCATCCACGTTTAGCTAAACCTTTTTTTCTTATTAATGGAACCACCACTTCAGCTATCCTCCTACCCCTCAACTTTCGGAATTTATCGCCTCCTTCCCTTCAAATTTGAACGCTCTACTTGTGAATTCGATAAACATCATCGTCTCAACTACTAATTATTCTTTTCCTTACAGCACATTTTTTGTGCTTTTTTTTTTTGCTTATACAATCCAATATATACAACAGATGTATATGTGATGTTTATCTTTACTTCTCATTTGCTAATTTCAATATTCTCTAGTAACTTGAGGCCTATGAAGCTTACTGCTTGCCCTGCTTCATAAACCAACAAACGATGTATTTGTTATTTTTGCTTTTCACTGTTAAGTTGAACAGATTCTTATTGATTACATGTCCAATGACTTCAAGATTATATGGTTTTAACTTTTTGTACCAATGTTTTAGGTAAGTAGGATTATCTTGACCTTTAGCTGCTTTTTCTGCATTCTCCTCCTGTAGAGACAATGAAGCCCACGCATTTTCATTGCAATAATGGAATGCCTATAATATTGACAAATTTAATAAAAATTGAGTTTTAGTCTCTATATTTCATTTTTAACCGAGTAGTTGGTGACAATATACTTGCTATGATGCACTGACACTTCTCCTTAAAGAGGCGTGCAGTGTCTGACACGTATCCGACACGAGACGCCTCCAACACTCCGACATATGTTGGACACGCCGAAAATGTGTCTGATTAAAAAATATTAAATATAGATTGAACTTGTGTGTCCAACACGCGTATCTTAAATATTTTATGATTTTTTTTAAATATAATTTCTTGAATTTAAATTTTGTACTTATTTAAAATATAAAAATTAAATTTATTATTTCCTATCCACAACACCAAATCAATTGCTTGCACTTAATTCCCCATTCATCGAATATTCTCATTTTTATTTCTCTTTGGCACTGAAGGTATTTTGATGTCCTCTCTCGATGATTGATAAATTGCATCGACGCCCGACTCTCGACATTTTAATATTAATTATTTTAAGTACAAATTCTAGTTAAATGATTTATTATTTCTAAATTATTTTTAAAATTATACTTTTTAAAATTTTATATGCTATTTTTAAAATATAAAAACCATAATACCTTGTTCAACCCGTGTCTGTGACATATATTTTCAATAATTGACGTGTCCCGTGTCGTGTCATGTCGTATTCGTGTCTATGCATCATAGCATACTTGAGAGTATCGATTATTCCATCGCAGATTATTTTAGTAGTACATAAATTATTTAAGTCCTGTTGAAAACGTTATAGTTTTCCACTAATCTATCTCCCCTCATGCATATAAAAGTGCATTGCAGATTTTTTTATAAATATATGGCAAGCCTGATCTCATCATTAATTATATGTAAATTTTACCTTAAACTTGACCATCATTTTCTCCTTAGGTCTTCCTCTGCTTTGGCAATTCGGTGGCTTCCACCCGCTTCTTGCTTCAAGATGAGTTTAATATACAGACTACGCAATGTGATAACTGCATCATTGTATGTTGCTCTCTTAACATCCCCTTTCTCTGCCTTTCCTTCCCATATCTCAAATGCTCAAGGATTTTCCTTTTGTCCTATTTAATATGCAGGGGTTTATGTTCTGCCTTCAGCAAGTCGCTTGCATTTTTTCTCTTGTAGCCATGATTGTTGGTAGTGATGAACTTCAAGAAGCTTCTCAGATACTGAACTGCCTCTCAGACTTCGTTTACTGCACGTAAGACTACCCTATTTTAAGCACCATAGTTGGTCTCCATTAATTCTTCAACTAATATTATTTCTTTCCTTTTGCAGGGTCTGTGCTTGCATGCAGGTAATATAAACTGTACAACATTGTTTCCAATTTCTTTATCCTTCTGATTTGGTTTCATTAAGGCTTTGTTTAGGACAACTTTCTTACTGCTTCTTAAAATAGTTGTTTAGTACAAAAATTTTAATTTTAATACTAAAAAGCTGCTTTGAGAAACACTAAGAAAGGTGCCTCAAATGTGGGAAATTATTGGGTTCGGACACCGGACGCCGTCCGGAGCCAATGAAAATGCGCCACATCACCCTTTACTCGGTATTGAGCAGTACCAAGCAGTACCGAGCTTGGTTTTGCACAGTACTGAGCTCAGTATTGCTCGGTATTGTGAAGTACCGAATGGTAAGCTGTGTCCGGTGTCCGAACCCTATAATTTCCCCTCAAATGAGACCTAAATCATGTTGATACGTTTGGTTGCTGCACAAGTGCAGACACAGCACAAGGTCGAAATGGATAAGAGAGATGGAAAGTTTGGGCCACAACCAATGATGGCCGTTCCCCCAGCTCAACAGATGTCTAGATTTGACCAACCTCTACCACCTTCGGCTGGCTATCCTCCTCCACCAGCTTATGGTTACCCACCTCCACCTCAGGCTCCATATGCGGGCTACCCTCCAGCTGCTTATCCTCCACCTGGATATTCTGGTTATCCGAAGTAAATGGTGAGATTACCTGTTAAGCTCTGGTTTCATGCCTTTAATGTCTGTTGGGTTTTTTTTTTGGCATAAAGATGTTCTCCATTTTTCCTTGGTGGAATTTGTCTCTTATTATACATGTTTTAGGAGTGCAGAAGGTCTCCTTGACATTGCAGCATCAATTGTGTGCAAAACATATAGTTGCTATGAACATTTTAAGAAGATGGACTCTGTTTATTTTTGTATTTCTTTATTGCGATGTATTTGGCTTGAAATTACTAGGATTTTTTTGCTTGTTTTAATTATAACGCATCTAGCACTTGTTGGAATCAATGCTTAGGCTTTGGAAAATTAACATTAGCCTTAAGAGTATAGATTCCACTATTTTCTTATTCTCTTAAATCAATTTTTTAATATAAAAATTTATATTAAAAAGTTGCTTTAAGAAGCAGTAAGAAAATTGTCTCAAACAAAATCTTAAATTTCATTTGGGATAATTTTTTTTATGGTTGCTTTTTAGTCACAACTTAATTTTTGTCTAACATCTTTATACAGCTAAAGTTAATTACAAGAGAAAAGACTCCATTGCCTGTATGCTTTTATCAACAAGGCTGAATGAAGATATCATATGATATTACAACAATAAAAGCAAGCCTTTAAAAATTATGTAATAATTACCTATTCATTAAACATGTAAAGGATTATTGGATAAGGCTTGGAAGTTTTTTTTTTTCTTCTTATTTTTCATCAATGAAAATTTTCTAATACATTCAACAGATCATCAATAACAGCCAATGCTTTTCATTCAACACCTTAGGAATTCTCTACCAAAATTTTGAAGCTCGATTTAATCTCATCTCTATCAATTAACATTAAGCACTTAACTCCATAATTACTTAAAAATACTGAAATTTATACCATTCTTCTTTTTTATTATAAATATGATTAAAATATATTCAATTTGAAGAAGGTTATCTAAGATTTAAATTACAATTCTATTTAATGAATTAGTTTTTAAAAATTGACTCAATGAGCCAAATAGAAATCAATTAAAGTCATTTTATTGTGAAAATTTTTATCCATCAAATATATATATATATATATATATATATATATATATATATATATATATATATATATATATATATATATATATATATATATATATATATATATATATATATATAAATAAAATAGAGTTTCATCAAATTCTATAGTCATTCAACTTTTCAACACATACATGAAAAAAGGGAATAATGATGATAAAAGGACATATAGAAACCTTATTAAATGTTTATGTATATAACAAAAAAATTGTGCTTTTGATTTCAAGCTATTTAAAATTTTCTACATTTTGAAATCATAATCATCTTCCCATTCAATTCTATTATGAAATTTTTAATGTACTCGGCTAATGTCTGATGATCAAATGATTTAATAAATTCTTGACACAATTTATGCCATTTGTATAGATGATGTGGAAGAGGAATGATGATTTTGATGTTGTTTTTTAAGGCAATATTAAAGTTTTATTGGGAGGAGAATCATGATTGTGCTCCTATAGTATTTTTTTTTTGCTCTTCGCTGAGATCATATATATGGTAGTGTAAGTAAACACCCTTTAAAAAGTCAATCTTAAGAAGGCCCATTAGGTTAGTCTCACCAGTTGGTTCATTTTATGTTTATTATTAGTGAAGAAACAGTAAAGTAAAGAGGAAGAGAACGGGAAACAAGAAAGTGAGAATAAAGAAATTATTATTTCCCTGGTCTGTACAGGTTATTACAAGATGTATATATAGACTAGTCTATTTGACTTAGAGCCAATAGATTTTGTACAGCTGTAATCAAGAAGATACAGAGAGATATTTATGTATTTATTTATTATTACTTATACACCCCTTCAAACTGACGGGTGCGAAGTGACCGTAAGTTTGTCCTGTAGTAGCAAGAATCTGGGCGTAGATAAAGCTTTGGTGAAGATATCAACAGTTTGATCCACAGTAGATATAGGCAGTAGACGAATGTTGCCATTTTGTAAATGATCTCGAATAAATTTTTGATCGATTTCGATATGCTTCGTCCGTGCGTGGAACACCGGATTGTTAGCCAAAGCTATGGCAGATGTATTGTCACAATACATGGCAGTGGGGTCAGATTGCAGTATACCAAATTCTTGAAGAAGACGCCGTATCCAAAGCACATCCGCCGTAAGAGACGCTAGAGCTCGATATTCTGATTCGGTTGAGGAGCGTGCTACTGTGTGCTGCTTTTTGATAGTCCATGTGATGAGATTTGATCCAAGAAATGAACAATAACCAGAAGTGGATCTTCTTGAGATGGGATCACCAGCCCAGTCCGCATCTGAAAAGGAAGTTAGAGCAAGATTAGATTTAGAAATTGGAAGACCCAAGTGAAGCGTACCTTTGAGATATCTTAATAGCCTTTTGAGCAGATAAAAGTGAAGAGGTAGCGGATTGTGCATATGCTGAGAGAGCTGATTGATGTTGTAGGCAATGTCGGGTCTAGTAATTGTTAAATATTGTAGCGAGCCGGTGATCTTTCTGTAGAGATGCGGATCAGATAATACCTTGTCTGAAGGTATGTTCTCGGGTGGCTTCGTGCAGTTAGGATTTGCAAGTGATTTACAGTTGCTAAGTTGAGCTAACTGCAAGATTTTAGATGCATATAGTTGTTGTGATAAGAAATAGGAGGTAGCTATGTGAGTAATCTGTATTCCTAAGAAATTACTTGCTTCTCCTAAATGCTTCATAGTAAATCGTTCATTAAGTTTGGCTATAGTTGATTTTATAAAATTTGAGTTGTTGCCCGTTATAAGTATATCATCGACATACATAATCAAATATGTTTGAATGCTGTTTTTGTTAAAATAAGAAGTGACGGATCGGCATTACTATGGGAGAAGCCAAGAGTGACAAGATATGACGTGAAAGTATTGAACCACTGACGTGGTGCTTGTTTAAGCCCGTAGATAGCTTTGTGTAAGCAACAAACATGATTAGGTAAAAGAG
This sequence comes from Dendrobium huoshanense, assembly GCA_016618105.1. Classification (NCBI taxonomy): domain Eukaryota; kingdom Viridiplantae; phylum Streptophyta; class Magnoliopsida; order Asparagales; family Orchidaceae; genus Dendrobium; species Dendrobium huoshanense. The sequence continues at coordinate 26,141,553 of CM028356.1, read as the reverse complement.
AATCTTCGAACCCTTGCGGTTGAGACATGTACACTTTCTCGGATAGAGTTCCGTGTAAAAAAGCATTTGCCACGTCGAGTTGTTGTACCTGCCAATTAAAATGAAGAGCAATAGTAAGAAGAATGCGAATTGTAGGGAGTTTGGCTACCGGACTGAAAGTTTCATTGTAGTCTATGCCGAACTCTTGGTGATTGCCAAGAGCTACTAGCCGCGCCTTGTGCTGTGCAATTGATCCGTCCGAGTGAAGCTTCAGGCGATAAGTCCATTTACTACCAAGTATTGACGTATTCGGTGGTGGAGAAACAAGGCTCCAGGTTCCTTGCTTCTGTAATGCATAGAATTCATTAGCCATAGCGTGACGCCAGTGGGATGATTTGTTAGCTTGAGTGAATGAGGTTGGAGCTGTGGAGTTGTCGTTTTTGGTAATGGTATGACATAAATTCATACGCACAACTGGTTTGAGAGAGCCTGTTTGCCTTCTGGTGATCATAGGATGAGAAGCGTGAACAGGTTGAACTGAAGCGGGCCGTTCAGAAGATTGCTGCTGATGCATAGGACTTCCAGGCAAAACAGAGGTATTTCTGGTATGACTTCTAGAGGGCGGATGATCCTGCATGATAGTTTGCTGGTTTGTTTGAGCAGAAATCGGTATAAGTAAATATGGGTTGGAAGAGTCAGTAATGTGTGTAGTGGGCTTGTTGTTAGAGAAAGGAAATAAGTTTTCAACAAACGTAGTGTTCCGAGATATAAAGATTCTGTTATCTTGTAAATTGAGACACCGATATCCTTTGTGAGAATCAGAATATCCCAAGAAAACACACAGGTTTGATTTTGGTTGTAATTTGTGATGGGAATGCAACGGAGCGAGGGGAAAACAGGCACATCCAAAGACCCGGAGGTGAACATAGTCCGGTTTTGTATGGTGCAGCATTTCGAACGGAGTCATGTTGAAGGTGATAGCGGAGGGCATCCTGTTAATCAAGTAAACAGAAGTTAGTACAGCATCTGGCCAGTATAGATATGGTATTGAAGCCGAGTGAAGCAGTGTTCTGGTAGTCTCAATTATGTGACAATGCTTTCTTTCCGCCACTCCATTTTGTTCAGGAGTATAAGGGCAAGAGACCTGATGCGTAATGCCATTGCTAATAAGAAATTGTTTGAGAACATTATTAATATATTCTTTACCACCGTCAGTGCGCAAAATCTTAATGGTCCAAGAAGTATATTTTTCAATTTGCATTTTAAAATTTATAAAGACATTTGTAACTTCAGATTTTTGTTTTAGAGGAAAAAGCCAAGTAAATCTTGAATGATCGTCAACAAAAATCACGTAATATCTAAAGCCTTGCACAAAAGATACAGGGGAAGGTCCCCAAACATCCGAGTGTATAAGGGAAAGTAAAGAATTTTGCATAGTAGTAGATTTATCAAAAACAAGTTTATGTGCTTTAGAACATTTACAGGATAAGCAAGAAGAGATTAAAGAAGGAATGTGTAATTTCGGATTATTGGTAGCAATAGAAGAAAGCGTTCTTTCATGTGGGTGACCAAGTCTTGAATGCCATATATGCGACGAGGAGGTAGCCGAGAGAGCCTGATGATTAACCCGAGAAGCAGTAGTCGGAATTTGATACAGTCCGTTGAGACACGGTCCGTGAAGAATTTCTTTCTTCGTCTTGAGATCCTTAATGGTAAAACCAGAAGAATTAAAGCATATAGAAATATCATTATCTTTAGTTATTTTTGAAATGGATAAAAGATTATAATGAAGAGCGGGAGTGTGCAGAAGTTGAGATAGTGTTAGCTTACGAGTTGGGGTTGGCAAAATACCATCCCCAGTGTGAGCTATGTTTACCGTCCGTCCATCTCCAACAGTAATGTTATCATTGCCTTGATATGCACTGGCTATTGACATGTTGTCCAGAGATCGGGTGAGGTGCGCTGTTGCTCCCGAATCAAGAAGCCAATTGTTATATTGATTGTCTGAGGTTGCTGCTAGAGCTCTTGCGGAAGAATTGGTTGCGGTGGGCACAAATTGTTGATTTAATCTATGCCAACAGTTGGGTGCCGAATGCCCTTTCTTGAGGCATATTTGGCAAAAAATATTCTGATATGCGGAGTTTTTGGCTGAGCTGGAAGATGCATTCTGATTTTTGGGTTTGTTTTTGCGAAACTTGCCCCGGTTTGCATACAGTGCCAGAGAAGGATCGGTAGTTGTTGTGTTACGGAGGGCGTCTGAAGCTAGGTTGATCTCTTCACTTAGTAAGAGAGGGTAAAGCTGATCTAGAGATATGGGATGAAGCATTGTTCTTATCGCTGTTTTAAACGATTGATAGTGGATTGGAAGCCCGTTTAGAATATAAAGTATGACATCTTCTGTGTCAACCTTGGATCCAGCGGCTGCGATATGATCAACAAGCGTTTTGATCTCCGCAAGATATTGAGTCATCGTAAGATTGTTAAGAGAAATATTGTGAAGAGCATTCTTTAGTTGGATGACTTTTGACCTATTGGAAGATTGAAAACGGGTTGCAAGAACTTCCCATATTTCAGTAGTGGATTCAAGATTAACAATGTAGGGTAAAATAGAAACGGATATGGTGGAACAGAGAGCAGCAGCGAGAATTTTGTCGGTTTGATGCCATTGCGAGAAAGAGTGATTGTTGATAGAAGTTTCGTTCGGTTGAGAAATGAACTTAGTTGGAGGAGAGGTGGATGAATCCAGGAACTGGTGAAATCCATGAGCACTGAAAATCTTGAGGATTTGTGGTTTCCAAATGGCATAGTTCTCCGATTCAAGATGAATCGGAGCTATGTTCTTGATGTTTGTCACTACGAATTTTAGTGACGAGGAGATCTGCAACTCTTCTTGCATTTCTATTCTTGATTCTTCGTGATCTTCCGCATCGGAGGAGGTCGCCATTTCAGACCCGCTCTGATACCATGAAGAAACAGTAAAGTAAAGAGGAAGAGAACGGGAAACAAGAAAGTGAGAATAAAGAAATTATTATTTCCCTGGTCTGTACAGGTTATTACAAGATGTATATATAGACTAGTCTATTTGACTTAGAGCCAATAGACTTTGTACAACTGTAATCAAGAAGATACAGAGAGATATTTATGTATTTATTTATTATTACTTATAATTAGCTACATATTGACATTGTGATGATAACCCTATAACAAAGGGCGGCCATTCTACTTGCCATTTTGGAACGAAGATAATACCTCGAGCCTCTTTGTCTCATGATCATTTCCTTGTACTATTTTGGCTTAGTAGATGATGGCTCACAATTATTAACTCAGCGTTGATGGCCCATCTGCTTAATTGGCTCAAAACCAACTCCTTGCCAACATATTGTTAACAACTCTTCTAATGATTCGTATTAAATCTCTTATCAGTCTCTATATTTTGCTTAGCACCAGCCTGATAGATCTAGCTAGCCTTGTTGGCCTAACGACTCTACTAGTTGGAGAAATCTATATCATAGCATACATATAAAACAAAAAAATAAAGATTTCATCACCATGACTTTTGACATAAAGAGTTGAATTACAGTAAGATAATTGTCTCTCTTTGTATGGCATGCTCCTGGCAACTATTTAAGTTCATATAATATTTTCTTTAGTTTTTCAATTTTATAGTACTGCATGCCCACAGTCTTGACTCTTGAGTTTGAGAAGCAAATCCTCCTCCCCAAGTTCACCATTAAGAATAGTTAATATGAGGGCTCTCGTTTGATTCAACTTATTTTTACTTTTACTGTTTCAAAACGACATAATTTTTTTTTGCTGTTTGTATGTGACGCTTTTGCAGCAATGTTTTTTTCGAGAACTTCATTTTTCAACTGTTTGATAAGCTTTTTGATATTTTCTTCTCCGTTACACACCTCCCTTTTACAAAAGGTACCGGATAACCAAATGAAGCCTAAGTTTTCAATTTCTTAATTTTTTTTGAGCTACTAATGTATATATCTAGATTGGCATCAATTCTAAAAATTCAAGCAAATTTTTTTTAAGAAATAAATTCCATTTTATTGTTCATATCTTTCACAATCAGTCGAGCTTTATACTTTTGAAGAGTTCCATCTAAGTTTTTATTTGAGATTGTTTTCTTATTGCTTCTTAAAGTTAACTTTTAATAAAAAATAAAAAAAATTAATTTTTGTACTAAAAAAATGCTTTAGAAAATAATAAGAAAGCCGTCCCAAATGAAACCTAAATTATCTTTTTACAATCATCAATAAAAATGGCAAGATATTTACAAACATTAAAAAATAATATCACCTTGGGACGACAAATATCAGTAAGAACAAGCATTAATGTATTATTTATTCTTCTTGACTTGCTAATGGGAAGGAACTGACGATGATCCTTTCCTTCTATACATTCTTCATGCATCCGTTTATCATTTTACAAATAAGATGGATATATACAACAAATTATGAATATATTTTCACTATCATAATGTGAACATTATCTTAACCATCCTTACTTGCGGTTTAATGTTTTCAACAATTTCTTCAAATAATTTTTTTCTTTGGTGATATGGTTATTATACCTATTAATTAATGACCATATATCATCTTATTCATCATTGGCACTTGTTGCGTCCTGAAATATTCACGGCAGTAGAGAAATATAAAGTTTAACGTCTTAGCTTTGTACGAAGATCCAACACACAATCAGTTAAAAAAAGAGAGGGTGTATTATTTATAAGAGACACTAAGATTTTTACGTGAAAAATCCTAAAAACGGATAAACGACAGGGTCCAACTCAGTTTGAATGAATCCACTAGTATTTGCAGTTGATTACAAATGAGCACCTTCATTGTAGGGAAGACCTTGGCTTAATGTAACAAATATACATCGATGGGTGACAGAGGTCGTAAAGACCATAGTCGGGTGACGGTAATTGAAATGACCGTAGTACGAGGGCGACGGAGGTCAGAAAGATCGTTGTATGGCGACAGAACTTGGAAGGGCCATAGTCGACGGGCAACAGAGGTCAAAAGGACCGTAGTCAGCGGGCGACTAAGGTCGGAAAGACCATTGTTTGGAGATGGAGGTCGGAAGGACCATAGTCGGCGAGCGACGAAAGTAGGAAAGACCATTGTCTGGCGACAGAGGTCGGAAGGATCGTTGTCTAGCAACGGAGCTTGGAAGGACCATAGTCGGTAGACGATGAAGGTCAGAAAGACATGTCGAGTGAAAGTCCAACAAGAATTGAAAGTCGGATGGAAGTCTGGTATTAGTTAGTAACCGAGCAGAAGTTTGGTATCATTTGATGGACAATCGGAAATCCGACGTCAGTTGGTGGACGGGCGAAAGTCCGACGTCAGTGGATGGCCGGACAAAAGTTCGACGTCAGCTGGTGGCCATGCGGAAGTTCAACGTCAGTCCGATGAAGGTCGATGGCCAAGAGGTAGACGAGAAGAGCTTGGTGGCAATTTCTCCTCATCTCCTCTCTTGCTTCGGTACCCCTCTATCCCCCTTTTCCATGAGGAATGAGTATTCTATTTATAGTTTTCTGAGAGTGGTATGACGAGTAAATAGGAAGAAGATCAATGGTAAGGTGGGAGTGCATGGCTAGCTAGTAAATAGGGAGAAGATCAAGGATAAGGTGGGAGTGGTTTAAATGAAAGCCGATGTTGATCCCCTTGATCATAGACCATTTATTGGACATTTGAATGTCATAATGATATCTGAATTTTGGCAATCATAGGCTCGTTGGATTCTTCTCGTCGAGCCGCTCGATTCGACTATAAGCATGTCATGTTTGGAAACTATTTGGTAATACAAATTATGATTTGAGCCTCCCGAATGTTCTTCGGGTCTTTGATTTGGACCCATTTGGGCTTGGATTGAATCGAATTTGGTGATGTTGGGTTCTTATCGATCTTTGAGATATTCAGTTCGACTGTAAGTTTGCTTAAATCGGAGTTAAGATGGTCCCAACTTTAATTTTGAAAGTTACCCACTTTATTTTGCCTTTGAGATTTGTGCCCGATCAAAATAATTTTTTGAGGATATATCAGCACTAAAGCACAACATGAAAATTGGTTTTTGTAACAGTTCTAAGTTTCTAATATGTACATACTCTTTGCAATGATAGATTAGTTCCTATTTTGATTATTCTTATTTATAAACTGCGTGATAATCCTTTAAAGAATGATTTATTTTTCCACAATAGGAACCTTCCATAGAAGAAGACTTATAATGCCATCATATTAAACTCTTCCTCTGAATCCACCACAACCATGTCCATTTTCACCTTGCTTTTCTTCTCCAGCAGCTTCTAGATCTTTCTTAAAATTCACCTTTGAATATTGAAATGGCTGCACCTTAAATTTTCTACAATCCTATTTAATCTCTGTTCATGAGCTTGCAAAAAACCCTCATTCATTGAATATTGATTTTTTTATATGATAATTCCTCTCCATATGATCTAATTTGGCTCACAATTGAAATAATTATTGTGAGAAAATCTGAAATAAATTTTGAAAGTTTCATAAAGATGGCATTAAAAATCATGATAAAGAGTCTGTACTTAACACATTATTTTAGATGTACCTCGATATTCTTTTTTAAGCAAATCTCAAAGTCCGTTGGAAGTAGTAACAGTAAATTTTTTGAAAATGTCTCATCATCTGTTGCTTGTTGAATTAGAAAAAGAGCTTTCACCGCCTAATGCACAGGAGAGAGATTTTGAGGTGCAGGAGATGAGAAAATATGCGAGCAAATTTACACTTCAGATGAACAAAATTAGACAATCAAGAGATCAACCATTATACATGTCCACAAGATTACATCTCCAGTAATTGAGTTATCAACAACTAATAGTCTTCACTATAGCATTTACTACAGCACTTTGGCAAATCTTCATTGTTAGAAAAGCAAAAAAAAAAAAAAAAGTCTGTGTATATATTTGTGGGTGGGGTTGAGCGATTATACTTTACATATCCAGCATTGTCAGCTTCCAGTTTTCTCTATGGACATTATTTTATACAAGATTGTTTAGACTGATACTTAGTACTCCACCTTGTCGCCTTCTTTTTTGGCAAAAACTTATCCTCGTCATTGCTACCAAAAATCTGTCATGTTTGAATCCCATCCACAACTACTAAGTAAATAACATGATATGATGATCATTTCTATGGCTTCCTTCTCAGTTACCTGTAAACAAAATCAATTGCGTCATTAACCAATGATACACACTTTCCATATAGAGGAGAAATACCTTTTGCGTTTAGACTTCAAGCAGCTTGTTGCAGACTGGGCGTTATTGTGCCAATTTCGCTTCCTTTGATTGATAAACCAATTGTTGATCTGTTTCAGTTGCAGGCCAGTCTCTTCAACAAGTTTTGCTTTGTCATCTTCCTGCATGCCAAATCATCCATGTTAATAGCATAGAAATGTAGGCACAATCTAGAAGGAGCCAGAACTATATATTCATAAATAAAACAGTACTCTGATATACATTATTATACACAAAAATATGTAAGATATTTTACCTTCTAATAAGCATTACTCTTTTAAAAATGTTATTTTTGATAGCTTATGTTAGTAGAGAAAGCTTTAAGTATTAATTAAAATGTAGTTAGCCCTCTTAATTGCTTACTAACAGAATAGCTAATCATTGATCCTTTTCCCCTCATCTTGTTCTTTTACTTCTCTCTTGCGACTCACGGGTCACAACCTCAAGTACGGCTTTCATTTTCCCTTTCGCTCATCTCTCGCCCCCAAACGAAGACCGTCCATGACAGATGTTTATGTCTTATGAGCTCTAAGGGTCATGTTATTTGTATTCTTAATTTTGATCTTACAGCTCCTCTTGGTTCCGGTAATAAGAGGGCAAACGAAACTATTTTAATATATTCTAACCTTCCAAATAAGACGGCAAACATAACTATTTTAATTTACCCCTCCCCGAACAAAATTTATGGCTCCGCCATTACATAATTGTAGGCTAAATTAAATAATGCATACAAGGATACATTATTTGATTCGAACTCGAGCTAGCTTGACTCGATCGCTTAGCTCAGTTAATGCTTAGTTCAGGTGAGATCTTACTCATCTGTCAGCTCCTTGATTTAAATCAAAATAAAAGTAAATCCGTTTTTCAATGGAATTTCCATCTTAGAGTTCAAGTCAGCATATTTTGTTCCGGATTTCTTATTTCTTCCGTGACAATGTAATGCTTTTAAGTTATTTCCTTCAAACTATCCCTCAAATTTTACATTTAAAAAGCCACAGTAATCTCCTGTTAACACTTCACACCCAAAAGTTCCATATTTGTTAAAATCTAATCTATGATTAAAAGTGTAAAAATAAACAAATCATACTGTTGGGTACGGCCATTTGGAATGCTGCTGCCACCATTGCTTGAGCACAGAAGTGGTGTCACCTGGAAGTTTTCCTGCCCTTCTCTTCCTCAGAATCTCCTCTCTTACATCTTCAATTCTCGACCTAAAACCCTGAAAGAAGGCCATAAAAATAAAAATAAAACAGAAGAGTTCCAGTCATAATTCATAAACTACACATTACAACCATTAAATTAGATTTGTAATGCAGATGCGAAATAGTAACAAAACCTGCTTCAGCTCTAGCTTGAGCTCTTGCCTCACTCTCTCCATTAAAGATCGCTCTGTTTCGCTTGGTAGAAGGGGTCCGAAGCCCATCAGATCATGTCCGTCCATGGCAGGATCAAGAGAGCAATCAAGTTGGAGATCATCTTCATCATCTGACATGGTTGCTCCGGTTCCTTCATCCAGGGTTATTCCTGCAAATTTTTTGGTTACTTGCAGGAAATGCCCAAACAAAATTTTTTGAGAGCAGCTACCAACATGATTTTTGTAAGTAGAGCTTTACCATCTGCCATTTTCTATATATATATATATATATAATATAGGTTAATAACCTAGGGTATGATTCGTTGAATTATGGTATGATCAAATGATATTTGCTTATATAACTATACTTCATAGGGTCATTTGGTATCCATTTTATGAACAGTATTTGCTAATTTTTTTCTTGATTTAATGTACTGTTTTATGCTTCTTCTTTTTTCTTATAATCATTGGAACCTTGTATTTATTTAGGTATCAATCATTTGAGTGTCTTGAACTCTAAGCAAAAGATGAAAAGGGTAAATGACTAAATGCCCTTCCATCATCCTTATTCATCCTATTTATGGGTGTAAAAAATGACTTGATCAACCAACCCAGCCTAAACCTGATTCAAAAAATTCGGATTTGGGTTGACTTGTTTAATAAATGGGTCTGTTTGGGTTTGAAATTCTGACCTATTTTTAAAACGGTCGGGTTTTGATTGACCCGCTAACCCAATTTTGATCCAAAATGACAAGTTTAATTTTTGTTTTCCTTAAATTTTTTATTTGTTGGCATGATTGTTTTATTTTTTTTATTAATTAGTTTAAAATCTATTGTTTAAAAGTTATAACTTTTTAAAAAATAAAATTGGGTTATCAAGTCACATTTGGGTCATTCGGGTTGCTAGTGGGTTAGGTCCAGGTCCACATTTTTGACATATTGATTAAACGAGTTGGGTTCGGGTTGACATGATTCAATTAAGATCAATTTCAAGTTGGACCTAAACCCAATAACCTGTTTTGACACCCCTAATCCCCATCTCCCCTTATCAATCATATGGAGCACACATACACCAAAAAAAAAAAAAAAAAAAAAAAAAGAAGAAAGAAAGAAAGAAAAGGAAGGGAAAAACCTCTATGAAGGTTGATATGAGTAAAAAAACTAGGTATCTAGAAGTTCTAACATAATTATATGCGCATGGGAGCACCATGCTTACATGGATATTGTAGGTGATTTAAATATAGAAGGAATAGCGATGAAACATGGACACATTTATACTGCTACATGGAGTTCTATATTATGTTTATAGAACCAACTTTTATGGATGATAATGAGAACAAACATGGCATATAAAATATAAGCTGAACAAACAACTTTGTGATGTATATCAATTATTTTAAAATCATGTATACAAAATCTCTTGTAAATTGTACAAATTGCTTATATTTATACTAAAATAATGATTATATGTTTAACTAAGTGAATAATATGTAATATGAGTAAATTCATGCTTTGAAGAAGTTTTGGCTTTTGAGGAGGAATTGCTATAGAGTAATATAGATATGTAATACTGAAATCAGTGCATATTTAGACTTCTAATGAGAATTTGCTCAGAAGTTTTTTACTATTTTCCCTAAGTATAATTCCTTCTCATTATTTTCTATCATCTTACGTGAGAATTAATTTCTCACATTCACATCTTTGGTACAATTTATTGAAAGATAAACTTTAACTCATAAGAAAATGAGAAATGAATGATGATAACCACAAAGAAATGATGCTCAGTATAGATCAAAATTTGGTATTGTCCCTTATTGGTATGCCATCAATAATAGCACCTTTGTTTCTTAAGAGAAACTACTATCATTAAGGTAATCAATGCTATCTGAATTCCCAACATTCTTGCAATTAATTCATTCACCTTAGTCTTCTCATAAAGATAAGGTAATTATAACTGATAATACTCTATCACATATTCCACACCCACTCATATCAAAGTTAAATGCATAATTCTACATTCAACTCTAAAATTTTAGAGGAGATTATCCCACTAAACTTCAGTGTTCCTCAACTTGAAAAATATAAAGCAAGCGTTGATCCTACTTATGAAACGAATAGCATCGATAATATGCTTTAATTATATAACATCTTTGATGTTATAAAGTGCATAATTTTTACAATTGCCTTTATAAAACCAATGCAAAGGTAATTCAATAGTTTACCTTTCTAGAGTAATATTTACTTTAAGGTTTGTTTTATTAATTTCTAGTCCATTTCTCTATGTTAAAAATAATTATTGAAGACTTCTCAATCACTCATTTGCTTTATGGATTCAAAACCAATCCCATATAAAGTAACAATAAAGAAAAGTTCATCGAATAGATCTTCCATCTTGGGACTGAGGATTAGAGCCTTCAAGTTTAGGGTATCCAATAATCCTCTATAGAGGATGAAGATATGAAGAAACTATTAAGGAAATCTACAAAGTATGTCAATAGTGAATGGTTTATGATCATGTGTATGTTACAAAAGATTTTGCTTGGAGACTTTTTGGATGTTAATAGGGCCATTCTAGTATTTTTTATGGAGCAACAGATAAAACATCAAGAAAATCTAACCTTAAGTGACTTTAGTCAAGAGAGGTCTAAACTATATCAACTTTTCACTCAACAAAACTATGGTGGTTCCCCTAACCTTCTCAAATCTTGATTGAATACCAACTAAAAACCTTATAATTATGTTACCATTATCATTTCTCGTTGTCAATTTTCTTATTAGTAATATTTTGATCAATACATGGACAAGTGTTAAAATTATTATTATTTTTTAAAAGTGTTAAGATTATTTTTAAGTGTATTTTCTATCAGATAAATCTTGAATCTTCTCAGTTGACACCTATTATACTCCTTAATAATCTCTCTTGTGAGTGTAATAAGATTGTAGGAAAAATTATGCTTCATTTTATTTGGGATAAGAGTGAATATCAATACATTAACATGGAAAACTTCATCAAAGCCAATGCATCATCACCTATTATATAATATATATTAATTATCCACTCGTAAAAAGAATCAAGCCAGACATCTCCACCAACAACGGGGTTGTGTAATTCTTGGTGAGAGGCAAAGTATATATATATATATACATATATATATATATATATATATATATATATATATATATATATATATATATATATATATATATATATATATATATATATATATATATATATATATATATATATATATACAATCCTATTCATGCTACTTCAAGATGACAATGTCTAGAACGAGGTGCTACAAAACAACGTCCAGTTGGGAGATCGATTCTAAGGCCTCCGATATCATAATAAAATCATTGTCATATATATATATAAACAAAACTCTCATTTTGTGCATCAATTCTTTCTTCAACTTAAGAGTATTGAAAAGAGTACACCACAAGCATCCAATTGAATTTTAAAATATTTTATTAGATTACAAATGAAATGCTAGGCATAATATAATTATCTGCTACCCCACTAATTAACTTAAATCAAGAAGCTGCCTAAACCAATTAAGCAAAAGATTACAAATACCATAGGAAAACTTATTTGTTATGAGGTATAAGAGCTAAAAAGTGGTTGACTTCATATACTAGGCTTTGTCCTAAGGGTAAGTTATAACTTCCAAAAATAAATGCTTAAATTGAATCTATTATTGGCTCCCCAGTCGTGAGAATTTTGGATTCCTTCTCAATTTGTCATAAGATCTAAACTCATGCCATTGACTACGACAAGAAGAAAACATTCATGATTGATAATTGATTATAATGCTACAACATCATATCATTCAAAGTGACTAATAGTGATACCTTTACTACAACATGATGGAAATCATCTTTAAAGATTAAAGGGATCGTAACATAAAGGTACATGTTAATCTACTAATCAAAAGCAAGGCATCGACCCACCATATTCTCTGTCTCTATGAAAGATTATCCAAGCTTAGGAAAGCTAATATGAACCTAACTATTTCGTACTATGCCTTTAGAGTACGATTCATGAAGTTTCTAGGATTCTTGCTCATAGTTGAAGGCTTCAATAAAAATCACAATGGTTAAGGCCATCTTATAGTTATCACCTTCGATAATCATCAAAGAACTCCAATGATTTACTAAGTAGGTTATTGGTCTCAATTAATTCATATTAAAGTCCAACAAAAACTTCTCTCCTTTCTTTATGATTCAATGGAGCTCAAAGGACTTTAACAAGAATAACACTACAATAATGTTACAGATTTGCAGCGGACTTTACGATGTATTATTTTTTTTTATCAAAAATGACAACGGATTTGCGATGATATTTTTGCGACAGATTTGCGGCATAATTGGCCATCACAAATCCACCAAGCTGAGTTATAATATAAACAAAAAAAGCTTTCTGCTATATTTTGTCTTTGCCGCCGAGTAGAGAAGGGGGTTGGTTTGCAAGAGGAGCATGTTCAAATCCCAGGGCAGGTCATGTGGCGCAGGCAGTTCGGTCAAGCGGGAGCGGGCAGCCGGTCAAGCGTGTACCGATTATGTGGGAGTGGGCGGTCAGTCAAGCTCGAACAGCCGGTTAGGAAGGAGATTTGGCTCAGGCAAAGAGTAGCCATTTTAGGTTCGAATTTCTAGTTTTTATTTATTATTATTTTTTAAAATTCCGCCGCGGTGGATTTTTTTCTATTGCAAATGATTTTGCGACGCAATTTTTTGCGACTGAAAGAAATCCACCACAAATTTGATTTTACGAAAAATTTTCCTTATTTTGCGACGGATTTTTTCGCGCAAAAAGGTGATTTTCCTATAGTGTGTAACCAAGCTCACAATCATTTGAATAACTACTCTCCTTGCTACTTTTCATTTATGTAATTCACTTTATTCATGGTAGAGATGAAAGAAAATAATTCCCAATCTTTATATTAATAAAATCCTTTATGGGGATAAACTAAGATGCTCGATTATGAAGAAACAATCCTAGGCAACAATCATCCCCATTCTTCAACTCCATTCTTTCATTCAAGCTCATTTAATTCAATCTGCCATTAGAAAACCTCTAGATAATATATTATCAAAGCTAGTTAGCTTAGGCTATCTTAAACTATAAATTAAATTAGGCAAATTTTAGATTTCTTATATGCCAAGGATCATTATTAAAATGCAATCACTTGCTAATTTTAAATAAGACTTCACATTTTATGGAGTTAAAAGGGCACATGATTGAAGGAGAGTTATTGCACTCTTGTATATATGACCCCTTAAAGTTCAAGGAGTAAGCAATAGAGTTTTTTTGAAGAGCCCATATGGATCATTCTTTCTCAGGTTTTGAAAACTTGCTCCCAAGTTATAGATAATCAAACAAAGTATATACATAAATATATATACTTGATAGCTTCTAATTTGCTCTATTTCAAGGGTCAAATATCACACAATTTTCTCTAATTCCTAACTTATTATAAATTAACTTAATGATAAATAAGAAGAATGATCCAATAATACAAACATATCTTCACAAAGTAAAAGCTAAAATAAACAAGTTCAAATACATTTGCCTTAATCATACCCTCAAGCAAGTAATCAATTTAATAATTATTACCAAAGAGTTGCAACTCTGATGGGTAACATGAAGTAGATTTTTTTTTTTTCTTGAGAATTCAAGAAGTTAAAGCACAAGTTAAGGCCACTAATAGTTGGGTTGACCTAGTTGTTAAATAATTTATATTTGTCAAATTTTGAATTCTAGTAAAGACACAAGAAGATTTACAATCATGGCCCCTTGAAATGCTCATTGATGATGAGTTACTTAAAAAGGTCAACTACTTTGAATAATATTTATTATGTATATGAGACCAAAATAATTATCGATTCATTTGGGAGTATGTAAAATCCATTTGACTTGGAGGGAAGATTGTAGTAAATTAAATATTAAGATAAGGCTTTCACTCCTTTTGTAGAAATTAAGTGAGGTGTTCTCAAAGAAATGAATTTAGTGTCAAAAGTTTACTCCCAGACTACTTTAACTTTCTTACAAAATTTAACCTATCTCAAGCTCATACTACTTATCATTAGGATCTTCTTATATTTTTCATTTATGATAACGATCCTCAAAATTTTAATTAAAAGTGAAAAAAATGTACTAGAGATGAAGCATTCTCCTTAATTTTATTTTGGTGCACCACCCTAAGAACAATGAATAAGTCAAAGTTGTGAACAAGCATATCATAAACCTTCTTTTAAAAAAAAGTTAAAGGTGCCAAAGATAAGCAACTTGAGATGTCACTATATCTTTTTTTGCAAACCTTCAAACTATGCCATCTTTGGCAACTGGTCAAACTCCCTTCATTCTCTCTTATGGATTTGAATAACCTCTAACATTTATGGAGTCAAATGATTATTGTTATTATTTATTTGGAAGAGGAAGAAATCAACAAGTGGAGAAATTTTAATGAATGCATGTATTAGAATATCAAAATAGTTAAATATTGTATTTATTATATTCTTGCTTACGTGTCAGTAATTCATTAGATAGCAAGAAATGTAAAGGTGTACACCAGCTATATAAACCTATGTATCTATCTCCTAGCCATGATAAGAAATACATTTAATTACTTTCTCTGTTCTCGGTCTTCACATCTGCTTTTCTTTCCTCTGTACTTCATCTTCTACATGGTATCAGAGCCCGGTAAGAGGCATCAAGAATGAGCTCGGCTACCTCGAATCCTGGCGAACAACTCGACGGAGAAGGATTCGCAGATCCGCTCATTCCGGCGACATTAAAGTTCATCGTCACAAATCTACGCACGCTGGTGCATCTACAACTACAAGAGGATAATTATCCCTTATGGAGAGCTAAAATTGCAAAAATATTCAGAGCAAACCTGTTTGAGAAATTTCTTGAACCCCTCTCTCTTTCTTCTTCATTAGATCTTTCTTCCACTCCCACGGTTTCTATTCCAAATCCCCAATCATCCCAATGGATTTTAATGGACCAAAACTTGGCTGCTGCCATGTGCTAAACTATCTCCACATCCATCCTTCCATATATGGTTAATCTTGAATCCACAGCTGAAATTTGGTCCACACTTGAGATACGTTTTCAATCTTCTAATAGATCCTAAGTTATCCAACTAAAAAATTCGCTCCATAACATTTCTCTCAAGAACACATCTTTCCGTTTAGCTTAAAGCAGGACAATCAATCGGGATCACCACCTGAGCTTCCACCCTTGCTTCTTGTGCCTAATTCAGCCGCTGTTACGAACAGACCTTATTTAACAACACATACCAGCCAATAATTTTCCTATCACACCAGTCTTACCATCACCTATGTTATCTGAATCCATTAATCATATTAATACTAATTCTCCCTCGCAACCTACACTGCAGCTATCTCATCCAATGATTACAAGAACAAAAATTGGGAAGCTTAAGCCGCTGACAAGGATGAACCTTCTGCACACTCAAGAAGCATCAAGCTAGCTCCTTCACATCTCCCTCCAACTACACCGAAGCTGTCAAACATCAGCACTGGAGAACATCAATGATAAATGAATTTTTGGTATTACAGCAACAAGGCACCTGGAGCCTTGTGCCTCCTCCGCCAAATGCATATATACTAGGATGCTGCTGGACCTACCGCACCAAATTTCACTCCGACGACTCCGTAGCCAAGTACAAAGCACGACTGATTGCGCAAGGCAATCGTCAAGAATTCGGGCCAGCTGACTACACCGAAACTTTTAGTCCAGTTGCTAAACTCCCTACAATTCGTATTATGCTTGCAATTGCTCTTTCTAACAACTGGCAGGTGCTTCAACTTGATGTAGCAAATGTGTTTCTTCATGGAAAACTTTCTGAACAAGTTTTCATGATTCATCCTAAAGGTTTTGAGGACACTACCTATCCCGCACACGTCTGTCAACTCCACATCAATGGTATTCTACATTCACTGAGTACCTAATATCCATTGGGTTTGAATGTAGTTCAGCAGATCAGTCGCTACTTGTTCTTCGTCAACAATCCCACAGCATTTATCTACTAGTTTACGTAGATGATATATTAATTACTGGATCAAATCCAGATTCTGTAACAGCCGTTATACATAAATTAAGCTAAAAATTTTCTATGAAAAATCTAGGTCATGTACATGACTTTCTTGGAATTAAAATTGACAGGCACAGAGATTTCTACTTCTTATCCCAAAAGCTGTACGCCACCTCTATCTTACAGCAAACGGGACTACTCACCTGCAATCCGACAGCAAATCCTACTTGTACCAAAATACAAGATAAACCCAAACCAGATTCCACACTCTCCTATCTGGCAGTCTACAGTCATATTACAGGATCCCTATAGTACCTAATGCTCACTAGACCAGATATAGCTTATAGCGTAAACCAGCTCTCTCAACATATGCACAAACTGGAACCACAACACATTTACATGCTCAAGAAACTTCTACGATATATCAAAGGTACAATCCAATTCGGAATTCCAATTACTAAATATGACCTTGTGCTTAAATCTTTTTCAGATGCTCACTGGGCCGGGGATCCTATCTCGAGGAAATCCACCTCCGGATTCTGTTCATTCTTGGGAAATACCCTCATTTCTTGGACTGTTAAAAAGAAACATACGGTGGCTAGGTCGTCCACCGAATCGGAATATCGAGCTCTAGCCGCTCTTACCTCAGACATCATTTCTATCAAATTTCAGAATTCACCAAACCAAACCCACTGACATGTTTTGTGACAATATGTCAGCCATAGCATTAGCCAATAATCCGGTGTTCCATGCTCGAACTAAACATATAGAGATCGAACAAAAATTTATTCGGGACCATATTCACCAAAATCATATTCGTCTTCTACCAATTAGCACGGTCGATCAACCCGCGGACATCTTTACCAAAGCTCTATCAACACCTCGGTTTGAGATGCTCAGATCCAAACTGACGGTCTCCAAAGACCCATCAGCTTGCTGGGCATATTAGAATATAAAAACAGTTAAATATTGTATTTATTATATTCTTGCTTACGTGCCATTAATTCATTAGATAGCAAGAAATGTAAAGGTGTACAATAGCTACATAAACCTATGTATCTATCTCCTAGCCATGATAAGAAATACATTTTATTACTTTCTCTGTTCTCGGTCTTCACATCTGCTTTTCTTTCCTCTGTACTTCATCTTCTACAGCATGCTACAAACTTTTTTAAAAGTGCTATAAAAGTTGTGGCTTGAAGCATCACACTGAGGAGAAAAAGGGAAAAAAGGCAAGTAGCATGATATTATGATGCTAATGCTATTAAGAAGTGCATCCACTCTTGAGATTTTACTCTTCATAAGATTGATAAAGAAGATCATCAATACATGCATAAAAAAACTCAAATCCACTTAGAAAATATATTACATTATAAATGAACAACTCGAGTCTGACTCTTACATACTCCAAACTTATACTAAAAAAGAAATATCACAAACTTCGAACAATGGTGATTATCAATGAAAGAAAATGGGAGTATATCTTTAAAATATTTTGACAAAATTGTAAATTTTATAACAATTAAAGGGAAAAAAATGTATTTTGAATCAAACAATATGACATTGCTCCTTCTAAGTGACTTTAATAAGTCATGTAGTCCACACTTGGCAACACAATCTTCTTAACACTTGATTTAAAACATGAATTTCCTCCAATAAAAAAATTAGACGAATCAATAATAATCAACACTCATTAGTTATTAAACTCATGATTTATTGATTTAGCTAATTAAAACTCATTCTTAATTAATTACCAATGAAGACAAATCATTGATGGATTTCATTTTCATAAGTTCCTAGACTAGATATTCTTAGAACTTTAAAGTTGCACATATAGGAATCACACATAAATTCTAAACATTAACTTAAGTATACGTTGTCATATATTTAGTATGATGTTCACCATTATAATTATTATGGGAAAATTTCAACTCATAGTGCTTCATATGGAACTCATTCAGAGAGTGGCATGAAAGTGAGCAAGATTCTACCTCATGGATTCACAATCAAGTGGTTTTTTTTTGGTTAAAACCCACAGAGGGGCCTACGCGTTAATATCGGTAAAACGGTTACAATAAAAATCCTTAAAAGGATCCTCCAGTTCGCTAATGCTCTCAAGAGCTACAATGAAAAAAGAAGAAAAACCTAAGAGCCGGTGGTTCCTTATCCTAAGATTACAAAAATAGTATAAATAAGAAAATGGGCTGTGAAGAAACCAAAACATTTATATTGATGTGTAGCATTACTATCTTCCCGTAAAGAGAACTCACACTCTCCACAACAACTTAAATCAACTCAATTTATTTTATTTAAATGAGAATTTGACTCTTAATAGAACATAATGAAGAAAAATGATTCCCCCCATGTATTGTTAATGTTGTAGTTGTTGTCTCTTTAATTGCTCGCCACCATCAATGATCATTCTACTTGGCCAAAATATCTCTTAAAATCACCACATATTCCATGATAAGATGATTCCAATTTTAACTTTATCAACTAACCACTGAAGTAGAAGTCAACTTTGACTTGCAGATGAACCACTCTTAATTATGAACATCCATTATGATTGTCAAAGTCACGCTAAACCCATATCAATGATTTAAGCCTTATTGATGTTTATCAACATTGACTTCTTACTTGTTTAATGTCTTTTTAGAAACAACCTTAATTATCTTGATATCTTCCTTTTATAGTTCATAGTGGGCCATCAGTTTGGTACGTGATAGAGCTTGCGCTTGAGCACCTTCTTATGATCATTCAATATTTATATAGTTCATTGAACATTTGAACTTAGCAGCAACTCCAATAGCTTTGATAGCTCTGCAAAATGATGCCTCTCAAAACCTCTTTTAAATAACCTTAGAAATATGCTAACTCTAAAGACCTTCTAACCTCCTCAACTTATTAAAACACTGAAGATCAACAATCATAGTTTAGAGCTTTTAACATTGTAGATGAAGAATAATTAAATAGTTCTTATGTCTAACCTTATAATTGATTTTTTTAAGTTTTTTAATAATGATTAATTAATTGTCAAGTGTCATATATATAATTACCTTAATTTAAGAAAAAAATTGTCAAATTGTACCAAAACCTTCCATATGTAATCATTCACTCATGGAAAAGTAGATTATGTAAAATTATTCTCATATTCTTTTTAATTTCTTATGAAGTGCAACAAAATTTTGAAGCTAATGTACACCTAAAATAGCTTGGGTTCGAATGTTCAGGTTAGTTGATAAGCCTACACTAAATTCTACAATTTGTAATTTTTAACCAACTTAAATAACTCATAACTTGATAAACTTAGAAATAACATATGGACTTGAGTAATCTATTATTATTCATATACAAAGAAAAATAAGTTCTAGCCAGCACTTAATGCTTCATTAATATTAAACTAGCTAGCATCCTCACTTATCAAGTATACTCTCACACTAAGTAGGGGTTCCTCATAAGACTTGTTTAGGGATCTTGCTAGATAATTACTTTAGAGGTATCCACCATTCTTGCAATACTCAACCAAAATTACTACCTAACATATAACTACCAGCCTAACACGTTTTTATAAGAATATGTAGTACTATATAATTTATGTACTCTTTAGTTTTTTTAGTCCATCACATGCTATTGACTTGAGTAATCTTTAGTTTTTTTTAATTTCTTCATCTCCTAAGACTTGTGAGACTCGGTTAAAGGAGGATATGAAGAACTAGATGATCAAGAAGCATTGATGGCATGCCAACAAGCAAAGTAAGAGGAGTTCAAGGATAACCAAAAGACTAATGAAAAGGTATTGTTATTCATCCAACAAGAGGTCTTTCTAAGAATGCATGGGAAATTCTTAAAAGAGAGATTTAAGTAATTGGAAAATTTATCTCAATCAGGTTACAATTCTTGCGGCTTCATTTTGATCATTTAGATATGAAAGAGTTGGAGCATTAAAAATTTCTTCATTGAAGCTATTGGAATTATTAATCAAATTAGAAGCTATGAAGATATAATTCAAGAAAAGAGAATTATTGAAAAAAAAAATTAAGAAGCTTGGCCACCTCTTCATCTCAATGGAAACAGTATGCTAGATTGATCAAATCATTGTTATAATCAAAGAGTTGAAGGATTTATCCATTCTCACTTTGTATGAATTAAGTGGGCTTTCTTGAGGTGCATGAACAAGGATAAGCAAATTCTTAGCTTTAACTTTTGAGCAAGCATTTTAGTTTAAGCTTGCATTTGGAGAAAAATAATAACCAATTTCACAACATGAAGGGAACCAAAGAAAAAGTAAGAGAAAAATAGCCATATAATAATTTTCAAGGTAAAGGAAAAGCCCAAAAAGAAAATTTCTATCAAAGAAATGGTAATCCTAATCCTAATATATATTTTATTTGTAAAAAATGAAATGCTTATTTAAAGATATTATAGATATAGCTGACGGATTGCAAAATTCCTAATCACTCTAAAAGAGATTGTTGGAATGAGAGAGAGAGAGAGAGAGAGAGAGAGAGAGAGAGAGAGAGAGAGAGAGAGAGAGAGAGAGAGAGAGAGAGAGAGAGAGAATCGAGTAAAATTTGCAATGGATTATTGCATGAGCACACATCAAGAATATATATATATATATATATATATATATATATATATATGGTGGTTGTGGTTCTTATATCAAAAGTGATATAAAACTCTTAAGCTTGACCAAAGCTTTCTCTTCTCAATTCAATATGGGTGATAAAAATATACATGAAGGCTTCATTTGGGATAGCTTTCAAACAATTTTTTAAATAAACTTTCTAGTACAAAAATTTTTTGTACTAGAAAACTGCTTTAGAAAGTAGTCAAAAAGGTTGTTCCAAATGAAGCTGAAGTCAAAGGCAAAGGTTCATTATAGTTTACATAAATGGAGATATGAAAAGACGTTTGTTATGTTCTCTTTGTATCATGTTGAATTCAAAACTTGTTAACAATTTTTCAATTGTTAAAATACGGCTATCTAATTATTTTTCATGATGATGAATGCAAAATCTAGAACAAAGATAAGAAAACTTCTATCACAAAAGTGAAAATGACTCAAAAATAAAGTCATTCCATTTATTATGCTAGCTGAGTATTCTTTAGTTTCTCAAAACAGAAGTATTAATGAATGTTACCTACAACACTTTATATGTGATAATATTAATTATAAATGCCTTCACTCTTCACCATTCTTAAATTCAATAGTTTTATTGAAAAATAAATTGATAAACAATAATTTTTTTTAGGGCTGATGATTAGGGTGGTGAGTTCATCTATACTTAATTCATTTATTGTAAAGAACAAGGCTTAAGAAAAAGAACTTATCATACAACATATGCTAGAATAAAAAGGAATTTCATCACATTGGGTGGAATTTCTTATAATATAATCACCCAAGAATAAAGAAAAAAAAGAGAGATCTAAGATATTGGGAAAGCTATTTGAGGTGGATCATCGTTCATTCAAATTTAGCTCAATATATTAGTAGATGGATAAGACTCATTAATACATAATAATTTCTACTTTTGCTTTAGGCTTCATTTGAGAATTTAGACCACTTTTTTAGCTGTCTAAAGTAACTTTTTAGTTAATAAATTTAGTTTATTTTTTTAAAATAAAAATCACTTAAGAAAATAGTAATAAAATTATCCTAAATAAAATCTTAATTATGTATGCCAACATAAATTGCTTCTAATTATAATTATAAGTGAAATATAATCACTTCTAATTTCTCGGTGCATTTATTGCAGGTACAATGCAAGCTAATTAATTCCAACGTGCAATATTAAATATCCAATGACATAGTTTCTTTTTTATTTTGTGTTGTATTTATGCTATTAATCTATATTATTTTGTATAATTGTATTAATAATTAACCCAACATCAAAAGAAACTAATACTAAGATTCAACCTACAAAGAAATTAAAATTTAGCTTATCCAATAAATCCTCTTAAGACAGCCTAAACAAGCTGCGATTTAGAAAAACTTTATACTCATTCACGTATCAAAGAACTGTTTCATGCAAATGAACAAGATTAAACAATCATTCCCTCTTAATTAATTGATCTGAAGCTCCTAATTAAGGATTAATTGATGGTTAAATATTTATTCTCTTACTTTAAACGAGGGAGGCTTCATATCATACACAACTGCCTCTTGATAGCAGCAGCATAACTAAATACAAGGAATTAATAATTAAGTATTCAACCACCGGTTGTTGGATAGATAGGATCATTAGGTTTATATACCTAATTAAGTAATCGGATATTGAAAAATAACGCTCAGATTTCCTGAACCAATTTTAAATGAAAGTGTTAGCTCAAGGGTGTCCTATTAAGGAGAATATTAACATCATAAAATAGGCTATAATTACACATATTTTTATATATTATATTAATCTCAAAACAATATATATCAAATGATGAGATTATCCTCTCTTTGGATATCTTGAGCTAACTTTTTTTCTTCATGATGCATGGATATATATGGGTCTACTTCCTAAGTTTTGCAAAGGCAAGAATGCAATGCACTCTTTCATTCACTCTCGTATTACTATTTCAAACAGAAAACATGCGAGGAAAGAGAAAGGATGATCCATGAGGAAGGACGAGCCACCGATATATACATACGAATTTCACTCGTCTTCTCTCTCTCTCTTCTCTCTCTCTCTCTCTCTCTCTCTCTCTCTCTCTCTCTCTTATATAAATATAATAAAGTAGAATTAAACAATTAAATCCACCTACAAAACTCCATATTGCTATCCCGTCGGTTGCTATATTACCATGCAAGAGTGACAGAAGAAACATGACAATGCGTTCTTTTGTCGCCAATTCCACCCACCTAACTTAACCAACATCCCCGTCGGGTCCCCTCAATGCTCTAAACCATATGGTAAGGCAAGGGAGATGAAGAAAAAATAAAGGAAATTAACCCAATGTTAATTTACTTAACACCATTCATAATTTCATATAGGGATAATTAGCTCAGCATCACAACATGTATCGATCGATCTAAATCAAAATAACTTAGAAAAAATAATGAAATAATATGAGGAAACGATTCAGTACCAGTGAGCTCATGAAGGGATTGCTCGATCTCTCGGCAAGCCATGACAGCCTCCACTGCGTGTACTCTGACGTGCTGCTGTAGCTGCTCCTTGAACGAGCACAATAATAGCGAATACTGCATCTTCATCAATATATACATACAGTAGAATTAATTTGCATGAATTAAGGAAGAAATTATATGCGTGAATTGATGAAGAGGAAGGAATAGGATATATAAATTCTAAAAAAATTAAGAACTTTTTTGGATTTAAATAGTATGTATCAAAATCTGAATGTGTGGAGAGTGATAATGAATAGAATACTAACGAGGAAATTGTCGAGTTCGAGCTTTTCCTGTGGGGAAAGAAGGGGGCGGTGGAGGGAGGCGTAGGAGCGGAGAAGGTGGTGGGATTGGGAGAGTTGGGCGTCGATGAGGGGTAGATGGTCGATGGGGGTGGCGACGCGAAGACAGCCGACGTGGGCTGATAGAAGCTGTTCTAAGAACGGGTGTACTGAAATCTCAGCCTTGAGAAGACGGCGGTGCTCCTCCTCTGCGGCGGCTGAAGGCGGTACGGAGGAGGAGCACTCACCTACTGCTGCTGCTGTGGAGATATGCATACCCAGGTCTTGGTGGGGGTCTCCCTGCATCATCTTGGATGAAGGGAGATTTGGAGATCGACCAGTTCCTATTGAATTATAAGGTGATGGAGATAGAGGGCCACTGCAGGGGTCTTCTTTATGCGGTGGTTGTGAGAGGAAGAGAAAGAGAGAGAGAGAGAGAGAGAGAGAGAGAGAGAGAGAGAGAGAGAGAGAGAGAGAGAGAGAGAGAGAGAGAGAGAGAGAGGTTGGTCTCAGGAACCTTTTTAGAAGGGTCCCTTCCTTCCCTGCCCAGAAAAAAAGGAGAGAGAGAGAGAGAGAGAGAGAGAGAGAGAGAGAGAGAGAGAGAGAGAGAGAGGCAATTGGGATAACGAGGAGGAAGATTGATGCAAGGAGTAGAAATGAAGAGCACATGTAAAAGAAGGAAGGTGGGCGATGGTAATCGAAATTCGTTTAAAAAGGAACCTACAGAATCGTCATGATGGAGTTTCCTTTTTCTTTTTTGGTTTTATTATGATTGTTTTTTTCTCTTTAATGAGTAGAGATAAAACTGAATGGACATAGAGTTAGAGAGGGCGCGAAGGGGTGGGAGGAAAACAGTGAGAAAAAATCGGTTGAGGATATTGAGGAGTGATCTTGGAGTAAAAATCATATAGGCTCTGTTTTATTTTAAGGAATTTGAGAGAGAGCTAAGACTTTTATATGATTATTATATCACACATTTATTAATGAGCAAACTAAATTATTTAGAAATTGAGAATAATTTATTTTTATTTGAATATTCTTTATCCACATCACAATGAAAATGGAAAAGAGAAAAAAAAATGTAATTAGTATATCTCATATATATCTTCTTTATTAAAAAAATTCAAAATTTTATAAATAAATAGGAAATTAAGAGATTTTACTTCAGCTTTATTTGGGAAAACTTTCTTACTACTTCTTAAAGAAGCTATTTTAGTTAAAAAAATTTATTTATTTACTAAAAAATTATTTTAAATAGTAAAAAGGCTGTTTCAAATGAAACTGTTATGTATTGATTTAGTTTTAGGATACGTTGTTCATGCATGCTACCACACTCTTGTACATCTCTATATATAGAGGCCTTGTATGATGTATTGGTTGGAGAAAATTAATGAAGCTTTAGGTATTTTCCTCCCCAATCGCTGTCTATCTCTCTCCCTCCCTCTCCCTCTCTATCTTTTGCAAGAAGAGCTCAAGATGAGCTCTCAAGAACATCTCCAAGATCCCAACAGAAACATTAGTTTCTCCTTAGCCAAATTAGTAAGTTAAAGCAATTTTAAATTACAAACCTTTTTTAATTATAATTTTTGTTCATTAATTTGCCTCTATTTCAATTTTTTTTTTTCAAAAAAAAAAAAGAGACATAAGGAATTCATTTCTGTAAGGAATACCCGATTAAATCTTACTTTAGGATTGTTGAAATTAGTGGCTTTTTTTCTCATGGATTTTATTCTAAAGTAAAATCTATGGTGGTTGGTCTTGTTTATTGGAATTTAAGTAAATTTTTTTATAGGATCGTTTTTTCAAAGAGCTATTTTAAATTACTTTTGAGTTACAATAACGTACATGTATTTGTTAGTTCTAAGCTCACTTCTTTCAAACAAAATTTGCATTGATTTTTTGTTTGGGCTACAATAAATTTTAGTTATATCCACTATCACATTAATTTTTGTTGATTTTATATTTGTATACTTGTACATATATATCTTCTGATATTCAACATGTAATTCGTTGGTCATAACAAATGAACTCATATCTTATGGACCCACAAGGTAAGAGAGTAAATAAATGACCTGATATGCTAACCCGACTCAAACCCAACCCAAAAGAATTCGGGTTCAGTTTGACCAGTTTAAATAACAGGTTTCGTTCAGGTTATGCATTTTTACCCATTTATTAAATAGGTTGTATTTGAGTTGATTCGAAAATGACACATTTGATAATTTTTTTTCTTAAATTCTTTTATTTATTGATATAAAATTCTTTTTTTAATCAATTAATTAAAATTGATTATTAGGTAAAGTTTGGGTTATTAGAGTGTCAAGTTCGATGACTTATTTATTAAATAGGTTGATTCCGAATTCTACCCATTGATCTGTTTTGACACATCTACCATAAGAAAACTCGCCCAAAGACCACAAGACCCAACTCGACAGAGCACTCAGCACTCAGGATGGCGGATCTAACATCGAGAGGCCTACACAGACTTTATGCGCTAAGTCTTTGCTAGTTGGAAATGTAGTGAGTAGTGACTCTTTAATTTAATGAGAAATGTTTGCCCTTATCATAGCAAAATAAAAAATAATTAGTATTACAATTCAAATGCTAATTAACTAAGAAAATAAAATTCTTTTATAGTAAATTTAAAAAAAATTACAAAATTAGCCCAAGATAAGCTTTATCCATGGGAGGGAAAGGAGCGTCGGCCAAGGAACGCTATCAACCTTCTTTCGCGTTTCATGTCTTGTCGCCGCTATCTTATCTCTATTTTATTTGCTAATATGATAAATTATTGGGTTCTAATTGTTATTGGTTCTCTGTAATGATAAGAGTGACTTTATGTGGGTTCTGATTATGTCATTTTTGCACCATCTTTAATTTAATATTGCAATGTGGTAAGAAATTTTATAAAATAATATTTTTGTTCCTTATAAAATAATACGGTAAGAAATTATTCTGAACTTCCTGTAAGTGTCAGTGGGGGCGATCTATTCTACTGACGTAGCAATCACGGATTAAACCGAACCTGGCATGAAACTTCAAATCAGGGGTTTTTAAACCCGGCTCGACCGTGGAGTTATTGGTTTCTTCGATTTTGTTATTTAATTTTGATTTTAATTATAATTATTTTTAAAAATTATTGTTGTTGGCTAGAATATACGCATCAATATAGTTATAATAATACGTCTTAACATGTATGGATATCCATCTCATACACAAAGAACATGAGATTTTTTACGTGGAAAATCCTAGAAAGGGAAAAAATATGGGGTCTGGTCTAGTTAAAAATGATTCCACTAGATTTCGAATAGCTTTCAGTAAGCTGACTCGTCCTTGAGTGCGATTAGATTGCAAATGCCAACTGTATGATTGAAATCTAGCGACAAATGGTAATGAAGGTTTGGCGTTACTTGGTGGTCCATCGGAAGTCCGACGTTACTTGGAAATTCGGGCGTTAGGTAGTGGTCTGGCAGAACACCTGGTGTCAGGTGATGGTCTGGCAAAATTCTGAGCGTCAGGTGGAGCTCCGAGCATCAATAGATGGTTCGGCGGAACTCAGGGTGTCAAGTGATGGTCTGGTGGAGGTCAAGGTGTTAGGTGGTGGTTCTGCGGAACTCCGAGAATCAGGTGGTGGTCCGGCAAAAGTCTGGACCTTACGTGGTTGTCCGGCGGAGCTCAGTGCCTCAAGTGGTGGTCTGAGGGAACTCAAGGCCTCAGATGGTGGTCTCACGAAGCTCAGGGCCTCAAGTTTTGGTCCTACGAGACTCCAGATATACAGTGGTCAAGGAGGCAAGAGCTATCTCTCTATTTTCTCCTTAGATTTTGGGGTCTATTTTCAAGAGGAAAGGGGGCTCTATTTATAGATTTCTTGGAGTTGTAGGATCTGTAAATAGGTGGAAGATCAAGGGCAAATAGGAAGTATTTTCATGGACGACTGATGTTGAATCCCTTGATCGTGGACCGTTTGATGGACATTTGAATGTCACTGATATTAGAATTTAGTGATATTGGGTTCGTTGGATTCGTCTCGTCGAGCCGCTCGATTTGATTATAAGCATGTCACATTTGAGAACCGTTTAGTATCCAAATTGTGATTTAAACTCTCCAACAGTGCTTTGGGACCTTGATTTGGACTCATTTGGGCTCAAATCGAGTCAGATTTAGTGTCGATGGGTTTGTATTTCCGAGATGTTAAGTTCGACTATAAGTTTGCTGAAATCGGAGTTCAGATTGTCCTAATTTCAATTTTGGAAGTTTTCAACATGATTTTGCCTCGAGATTTGTGCCTGGTCATGATTATTTTTTGATGATGTATCACTTATAATGAAAAATATTTTAATGTATTTTAGCATATTTAAAAGTAAAATTTTATTTGTGGCAGTTTTTATTTTATTTATTTTTTTGTTTTTACTTTAAAAGCTCATTTGTCAAGTGTAGTTTCAAAAAAGTTTTTTCAAACATGCTTTTTAAAGACAGAGGCTAATAGTTTGGGATGACCTTCTTTCTATTTTTAAAGTAGTTTCTTAATACAAAATTTTTAATTTTTTTTAGTAAGAAGATGCTTTAAAAAGCAATAAGAAAGTCGTTCAAAACTAAGCCATAGATTTGAAATAGCAATAAAAAAATATCTTCTAAATATACATTATTTTCTTACTAATTATTTTTATTATCATGAAAGTGTCAATAATCTATTCCAAATAAAGTTTAAGGACATGTTTGGGATATTTTTATTTTATGCTTTGTTGGTAGGCAACGTTCATAATTTTATTTGACTATTAATTTTTTTACTATTTTTTTATCATTAAAAAAAAGTTATTTTTTTCAACTTAAATAATTTATCTATTTTTTCAACAATAAATTTACAACTAATTTTATAAGATGTTACAGTCATCTCGAACAAATCCTAAGTTTCAATAATTGCAACTGATTCTAACTTTTTAATGACGTAAGAAAATATAATTTAGCTATCAACTCAATAAAATGGCTTATAAATTGAGATTATATTTAAGTTTTTGAACTAAGTTACTTAAAAAATATTAATATATACTATATATTCATGATGAGTATAGTTTGAATACCATAAATAAATATAAAAATCAAGTTTAATTAGTTTCCTCATTCACCCTTTGATATATTCTTAAAAAATTATCTTGATCGGGCACGAATCTCGAGGGAAAAATCAATCCGGAAACTTCAAAAATTAAATCCGGGAGCACCTAAACTTCGATTTCAGCGAGCTTACAGTCAAACTGAGCGTCTCGAAAACACGAACCCAACGACACCAAATTCAACCCAATCGAGCCCAAATGGGTCCAAATCAAGGACCCGAAGCGCTGTTAAAAGGTTCAAACCACAATTTGAGTTACCAAACGGTCTTCGATTTTAATTAGCTTATACTTGAATCGAATGGCTCGGCGAGACAAATCGAACGAGCCCAAGATCGCCGAATTCCAACATCATTAAGGCTTCCAAATGTCCAACGAACTGTGCACGATCGTAGGGTTCAATATCGGCCGTCCATTCAACCACTCCCTATTCGCCCATGATCTCACACCTATTTACGAGCTATGCCACTAAAAAAAAAAACTATAAATAGAGTCCTCATTCTACACAAAGGGGACTCAAGTGAAGAGAGAGAAGAAGAAGGGAAGAAGAAGAGAAAGAGGAAAGGGAGAATCCTCTTCTCCTCGACCACCGCCGGAGCTCTTAGCTTCTTGCCGCCTAAATACGCCGGAACTCCACCGGATTTTCGGGAAACGGCGGGATTTTGTAAAACTTTGTAACTTTATTAGAAGCTGATTGTAAACTGATTGTCTCAACTTATGAGACGAATCGGTCTTTGTACTTCAAACAAACACTAGTGGAATTATTTCAACTAGGCGTGGTCCCGTAGTTTTTCCCTATTTCGGGTTTTCCACGTAAAAATCCTGGTGTTCACTTTCTTTTCTGTTTGTGGTTTGAATATTCGTACAACGCTCAGACACGAATTTATATTTCTCTGCCGCCGCATATATTCTAACCTGCAACACCCTTCTTCTTTTTTTTTTCCTCTTCAGAATAACTAACAACTACCTGATCACTAAATCTTCAAAATTAATTACTGTACTAATGTTCCTTAATTTACGGATACGCTACTTATGATGCAAGTCACTTACGTAGATAGTCTTCAGGGTTTTATATATTATTATTATTTGGAACGTGCACAATCTTCTGCTGTAAGCACCTGAACATAATCTATTGGTGAACGTGCCAATTGCAAGCAAAGACAACTTCCAACAGTAATTTAATCAAATTTCACTCATTTGTTTTATAAGTATCAGTGCTATGATTGTGATTGTTTTATCGTGCTACATATATGCTTTCATTATTTCTAAATATTATAAATTTTTAGTGATCATCTGATGCTCACGTACATTTTACTTTGCTATTTAACTGGTATTTATTTGTTCATTTTGGAGTTAAGAGAAGGTCTGGTTTAGTTCACATTGTATATTTAAAAGAAAAGGCAAATGATGTAAGCATACTTAATTTTTTTTTAGTTTAGTTGGGTCATTGCTTAATTAATTAATCAGAAAATATATAAAATGGGTATGCACCAAACTAATAATAATAATAAGTTTATATATAATTATATACACACGATTATATATATTTGAGAAATACTTAAATATGGATAATAATATTTTTTGTGGTTGCATCTAGAGTTACTCTCCATCTTCATGTATTAGCCTCCTATATATGGAGGTATCATTATTTACAGTTATAATATTAATGAGGTTTAGAATTATCCTCCGGCCAATAAATGGTTGGCTAAAAGAAATTGATTGGCTATAATTATCTAAATATGAGGTATTGAGATTCTTTGACATAGATGATTATCGAGCATTAGGCTAGCAACTCTTCAAAGGTGTAAAGATATGTTTCTCATAAATGGAACCAAATTATTGCATATAGTAAATCTAGTTAATACAGAGAGTAAAACTTGATCATCTTAGCTACTAATCATAACAAATACACATCAAATTTATAGTGAGCGGGAAAAAAATATTTTTAGCATTGAATAGCCTTAGTTGAAAAAACATGGGCCAAATATTGTTTAACAACATTCACTATTCATAGAAGATCATTATAATAATGGTCTACCTTCAAGTAATTTGAGAAATTTTAATAAGAGATGCTCTTAGGTAATTTTAGAATATAAAACTGAGCCATTGTATTGTTCACATGCATTAGCTATTAATATTAGAGATGTATATAATGCTAGGAACTTTAACATTACTAAAGTTCATCATAGCATAAACCCTTTTAAAGTTGTGGTTCAAGTCTTACTAGAGATGGCTATGATGTGGAACATATGGTAAGATATATGTGATGAATGTCTTGAAGGCTAAGGATATGAATATGACATGTTTGAGGGTGTGGTATGTCTTGATGAAATAATAATTATGACACAAGTGATGTTGTGGTATGCCTCCTCAAAGAGATTGTTGAAATAAATGTGAGATTGTGACGTAGGTATTGAGATAACTATGAATAATGTGGAAGTGAGTTTGATGTGTATAAAGTATAAACTAGAGAAAATGCCTATAGTACAATCAAGGCTGTGGTATATGTTTGAATATGATGATGACAATGATGCAAGCAATCTTATGGTGAAAGTCTTCATAGATAATTGCGATGTAAACAAGGTTGCAACACATATCTAAAAAAGATATTGCACTAATCCAAGTAGTGTTGTGGAATAAAACTAGAGCAAGATTACTATGGCCAAAGCAATATGGCAGTGTTGGTTTATATGTGCCAATGAATTTCACATATGCAACCTTATGTTACAAATCTTAAGGGAGACAACGTCTATATAATCCATGTCTGGTGTAAGTATAGAAGGAATTAGTTGTGTCTTAAGTAATATTGGCATAGATTTTGGGGGAGACAATTTTAATGCAAGTAGTATTATATGATATATTCATGGAGGGATATGACTACGATTCAAGAAATTGTGTACTATATGTCATGATGTTATGAAAAATACAACATAAAAGATATTATATCATAAGTCTTGAGAGAGAAAACTATCATACATGTGAGACTATGGTGCAAATCTAGGAGTGCTTAAGGCACAAACAATATTAACATGAAGGTCTAAAGGGAGATGATTATAATGCAACCAGTGATGTCATGTAGGTTTGTATGTGGTAATGATTATAATATGAGTGGAGTTGTAGTGATGATCTTAAAGGAGACAATTATTACACAAGTAATGTTGCTCCACATTTATAAATAAATTGATGAATATTGCATAAGAGGGGTTGAAGCATTGGTCTTAAAGGATAAATTTACAACACAAATATAGTTTGGTGCAAGTCTTATAGGAAATAGATATTAAAAAGTTTCTCCATGTATTTGGACTCCTCCCACCTTAAGAAATTTGTAGTTACTTGAAAACAATCACATTTGGAATTTCTCCTAATTAACTCTAGGCTCCTTTAAGCATTTAAAATCACACAACTACTTAATGTGGCATACTCTTTGAATTTATTTTAGCTTTGAATCCTACTAAGCTTGAAAAGTCCTATAGCTCCTTAGTGACAATTGGTCATAGGGTTTCTCATTAGTTTGGGTTCCATTAAGCTTGAAAAATCCTATAACTTTGAATGTCTCAAATGAGTATATATGAGGCTTATTTATAGATTTCAAGAAATATATATATTTTGCACTTTTATAATCTACAATTTCACTTAGAAATATTGAAAATTGTAAACTATATTCATAATCAAAATATGATCATGTGTCTTTTACCCCTATGTTAATCGAACTGACCTCGTTAGGATCAAACTTGGGCAACCGATGTTGGTTGGATTAATGGAACAAAAGCCAAAGTTTTGGAAGAGTCTTGTAGCCTTCATAATGTCAAAAAGTTGTCAATCAAATTACAAAAATTATGAGTAGGATCATATAGCATTATCTTTATGCACTTACTGAGTGTTTTTCGGGGAGACTCATTTGATAACATTTTAGAACAACAATAAAGTTACTGGTAGTTGTGGGATCATTAGCATCCATGATCTTGCCCCCTTTTAATTTTTTTTTATCCATGATCTTGCCCCTTGTACAAATAATAAAGATCAGTTTGGTTGAGCTAATTTGGCACAAGCCAAGGTATTTTAGATGCCTCTAACCATCTAAATTAGATAATTTTGATGTTGATGGGTTCATCTTGATAAATTAATCATTTCAACTGTAACTTTGAATCCTTCAATATTTAGTCTACTTTTTCTTTTTAGTAAAATTGAAAATTGGTGATGAAATTTTGAATTATTTTGACATCCACAAATTATGAAAAAAAAATTAAATCAATTACTAAGATATTTTAATATTGTTACGAGCTAGAATATACGCAGTGTATAGTTAGAAAATTTTTTGTCTTGGCCATGTATGGAAGGAACACCAAAATTTTTACGTGGAAACCATAGAAAAGAGAAAAACTACGAGGCCACGCCCAGTTGAAAGAATTTCACTAGTGTTTGCTTAGATTACAAGTAGTTGACTCTTCCATGAAATTGAGGACGATCAAATTACAATAATCATTTACAAGATCAAAATTTAGTTACAAATATCAATCGGGAATCCGACGATATTCTGGTGTTTGGACAGAAATCCAGCTTCAATTGACGGTCAAGCAGAACTTCGGTGCCAGTCGGTTATCGGGCAAAACTCTAACGCCAATCGACAGTCGGGAAGAATTCTAGCTTCAGTTGGCAGTCGGGTGGAAGTCCGGCGATTGTCGATGAGGAATCTCTTCGCTCTCTTCTTGCTTCTTTGATTAATTTCATCAGCGATCGGCTACCAGGTGAAAGTCCAACGATAGTCGAGGAGGAGTCTCTTCCTTCCCTTTCTTCTCTTCCTTTCTTCTCTTCTCTTCTCTTCTTTCTTCTCTTCTCTTCTTTCTTGGGCTCCCCCCTCATGAGAAATAAGGGGTTTATTTATAGTTTTTTGAGAGTGGCATGACCAGTAAATAAAAGGAAGATCAAGGGTGAATTTGGAGTGGTTCGAATGGATGACCGATGTTGAATCCCTTGATCATGAACTATTTATTGAGTATTTGAATGTCTTAGTGATATCAGAATTCGACGATTTGGGCTCATTGGATTCATCTTGTCGAGCAGCTCGATTTGACTATAAGCATTTCACGTTTGTAATCTGTTTGCTAATCCAAATTATGGATTGAACCTTCCAAATGTGATTCGGGTCTTTGATTTAGATTCATCTGAGCGGATTGGGTCGAATTTGGTATCGTTGGGTTTGTATTTTCAAGACGTTTAGTTTGACTATAAGTTTGCTGAAATCGGAGTTCAATTGGTTCCCAATTTAAATTTTGAAGTTCCCAACTTGATTTTGCTTCGAGATTCGTGCCCGATCAAGATAATTTTTTGATGATATATCAAATATGTACGACATTCTAAACATAATATGACATGAAAACCACACATTGTTTCCCTTATAATTAGTACCATCAATCAAAATACTGTTAATGCATCAATGTCATTGGCACAACTTGCCTTTTGTGTGATGCTAGCGTTTTATCTCATAATAATTGCAACGAACATACGGAAAGCGAAAAGGGAGAGCTCTGCTAGGGTTAGGGTTTCTTTGCGAAACGCTTGGTGATTCCTGGCAGTTGTGATCGGAGGGATCCGTTCCGATGGATCCCTCTGGCTTCGAGGAAGATTTTCCTCCTCTAAAGAGTCCTCTCCTTCCTTCCACTACTGCGGGAAACAAATCTTCTCGCTCGTGGGATCACATCCTTTCCGGACCAACTTCTAATGCATGTGAGTTTCTGATATCTCCCTTGCCAACGGAGGAAGAAATCATCAACTTCCCCACTGATGACATTGCTGATGCTGTTAATGAGTTGGATCTGGCACTTGTTGGTTACTCTCTCGGTAAGAGACCTTACTATGAGGCGCTTCTGAACTCGGTTAAAAAGCTATGGAATCTTAAAGGTAGCCTGAAACTTATCTCTCTTAGCGATGGGTTTTTTCTGTTTAAATTTTCCAACGCGGAAGATTATGATCTTGTCTGGAGTAGAGGTGCTTGGTTTATTTTTGGAAAACCTTTTATCTTTCAAAAATGGAACTCTCACTTTTCCCCAACTCGTGAAGAACTTACTTCGGTCCCGATCTAGTTTAAGATTCATGATCTACCTTTATGTTGCTGGACTCCTGTTGGAATATCTAAAATAGCCACCAAAGTGGGTCATCCGCTTGCGGTTGACGCTCTTACTGCTTCGAAATCCAGACTTACCTATGCTAGGATTTGTGTTAAAGTTGATAACAAAGCGATTTTTCTTGAAACTATACCTATTTGTGTTGAAGGAAAACTTTTTAATCTAAAAATCCAATATGAATGGCGTCCTACCTTTTGTGAATTTTGCGGCTCTCTTAATCACTCTTCTTCTAAATGTGCTGATAATCCCAACCCTGAAATTAACCAAATTCCTAACCCTCCTAGAGGGAGAAGTACTAGCCGCAAACCCAGACCTCACTCCTTAAACTCGAAAGGCCTTCTTCCTACTCCTAATCCCTCTAAAAAGAATTCTGATATTGTGGGTGAGCCTGACAAAAATCTTGAAGGATTACCAGTGGAAAATGTTAAGGATTTGGTCCCTTCTTCGGCTTTTGCAAATACTGAGGCACCTAATAAAAATGTTCTACCCAACAGTCCTGCTACCCAAAATATTGCGGTGGATATTCCTAATAAAGAGGAGGATGCTCTTAACTCTGAGATAAACA
Organism: Dendrobium huoshanense; assembly: GCA_016618105.1. Classification (NCBI taxonomy): domain Eukaryota; kingdom Viridiplantae; phylum Streptophyta; class Magnoliopsida; order Asparagales; family Orchidaceae; genus Dendrobium; species Dendrobium huoshanense. Next base: position 26,105,688 of record CM028356.1, on the reverse strand, counting down.
AGATTAACAAAATTGTCGAGCAAGGTTCGTTGGCTGTTAATTCTGTCCCGACTAATACTCTAGTAGGGGCAAGCTCTAACATCCCCAATCTCAATTCTCCTACCTCTTTGACTTCTTCTACCTCTGTTCCCATGTTTCAATTGGATGGTCAAAAGGAGTATAGAGTTACTTCTGCTAACAAATTTAGTGTACTTCAGGATGATAATGAAGAGGATTCCTCTTCATCATTGCATAATGAGAGAATGGAAGATTCCAAAGGGTACTCTGCTAAGAACAAGAAAGAAAATTTTGGTAATTCTAACACCAAAATGATGAATTCTTCTGAACCTTCTTCGTACAGAAACACTAGGGGAAAGGGCAACCGTAAAGGCCCTAACCATAAATCCTAGTTTTTTATGTATTGTCCTTCATTGGCTGCCTGGAATATTAGGGGTTTCAATAACCCGGACAAAGTTTTTTGCTGCAGGAATTTGGTTATTGAGCATAAGCTTGACTTAATTTGTATACTGGAAAATCGTATCCTCTATTCTAATCTTTTGGACCCTTGGTTCTACTCTACTCACAAAGTTTTTGATAATGAACTCAGTTTCAATAATTTTGATCTTGCTTCTCCTGGTCGCATTTGGATTAAATGGAATTCTGGAAAGGTCTCTTTTAATCCTATTTATTCTTCTCCTCAAATGATTTCGGGTCATTTAATGGTGGGGTCTCAAACTATCATGCTTCTATCTGCTGTTTATGCTTCCAATTCTTTTGAAGAAAGAAATAAGCTTTGGGCTGATTTGGGGGAAGTCAATCCGCAAGGTGCTTTGCCTTGGGCTGTGATTGGTGACTTCAATACCTGTAGAATGCAAACTGAAAAAAAAGGAGGGAATATTATCACTATGGATAGGCTTTACCCTTTTAATTCCTTTATTTTTGATAATAATTTGATTGATCTCCCTTCAACTGGTAACTTTCATACCTGGTTCAATCAAAGACAAGATAATCCCATTCATCTTAAGTTGGACCGGGTTTTAGTGAATGAAACTTGGATCAATCAATTCCCTAACTCTCACTATAATGTGCTGAGTAGCCTTGTATCCAATCATACTCCTCTCATTCTCAGAGATATCCCTACTAAGAATACCCCGAAGAGGTTTATGTATAAAAACTTTTGGAGCCATATTCCGGAATTTTGGAACATTCTTTTAAATATTTTTCAATCTCCGGACCAAGGGAATCCTATTTTAAGCCTCTATAATAAATTGAAACTTCTTAAAAAGGAGATTAAAACTAGAAAGTGGAATTCTTCCAATCACATTGCTACTAAATGTGCTTCTTTAGCTGTCGAACAAGATATATGTCAGAAGATGATTGATAAGGATCCTCTCAACAAGGTTTTGTGTGGTGATCTCAAAAGAATCAATGCTAATATTAACTTTTATAATTCATTGCATGCTTCTTGGACCATTCAAAGATCAAAGATTAAATGGCTAAAGCATGGAGAAGAAGACTTGAAGTTTCTTTACTCCAAAATTAAGAAAAGGAAGGCTTTTAATGGCAGCTCTCTTAATGCTGCTATGAATCAACATGTTGATAATGATAATGGCAATCATTTTAGTTTTATTCAGCATTTCAATAATCTTTATAATTCTGATCCTCCGGTTTTAAATGACACAAGGCTTATTCCAAGAGGGAATATGGTACCTGAAAATGCCATTTCTTCTTTAGTTAGACCTGTTACCAATGAAGAAATATACTTGGCTATCAAATCTGGCTGCTCAAAATTGGCTCCTGGTCCTGATGGCTTTAATTTTGATTTTTACCAAAAAACTTGGAGTATTACTGGTCCTCTTGTTTGTAAGGCTATCAAATCTTTTTTTATTAAATGCTATTTGCCTAAATGTGCCAAAGCTACTGCTATAGCTCTAGTTCCTAAGAAATCTCATGCTGATAATATTCATGACTTCCGGCCTATATCTCTTTGCAATGTTTTTCACAAAATTATTGCTATTATTTTAGCATGTCGTATGAAAACTATTATGCCTGATATCATTGAGAAAAATCAAGCTACTTTTATATCTGATAGGATTGCCACTGATAATCCGATTCTGGCAAAGGAAATCATAAATCTTTTCAAAAAACAGAATAAGATGAATCTTTTTTGTGCTAAATATGATATCAAGAAAGCTTTTGACACGGTTTCTAGGAACTTTCTTTTTGCTCGTATGGCTGATAAGGGTTTTCCTAATATTTTCATTAACTGGGTCAAAGCTTGTATTAATGATATCCATTTTTCTATTTGTATGGACGGATCTTTGGATGGGTTTTTTTCTTCTTCCACGGGTCTCAGACAGGGTTGTCCTTTAAGTCCTTTTCTTTTTTGTATAATTATGGATGCATTTTCATGTCTCCTTGAGCATAACTCTGAGTCCAGTGGTTTTGAAGGCTTTAATATGAATAATTTTCAGATTACTCACCTTGCTTTTGCTGATGATCTTTTGGTTTTTGGAAAGGCAGATTCTAACAATTGTGACAAGCTTATGAGGGTCATTAATTTGTTCACTATGCTCACAGGGCTACATATGAATCTACATAAGAGTTCTCTCATTATTTCCCCAAGTGTTTCTTGTCCTAATGACATTTCTAATATGCTTCAAATTCAAAATGTTTCTGATAGGTTTAATTACTTGGGGATTCCTATTACTTTGGGTCGGACTAAGGTGTCTGACTTTGCCCCTTTGATTGAGAAAATCATCTCTTTACTGGCAGGTTGGAAGGCGAAGACGCTGTCCTTTGCTGGGAGAATGCAATATATTAAATATACTATCACTAACACTGTGGCCTTCTGGATTAGGAGCATGACTCTGCCTAAAGTTATCTACAAACATATTAGTAAATTGTGCTCTAATTTTCTTTATCATGGGGAGACTGATGGTAGGAAACTACACTTGATTTCTTGGAATAATACGTGTAAACCGTATTCTTATGGGGGTCTTGGTATTGCTTCTTTACAAGCTTTAAATTTTGCTTATAATTGTGGTATTATTTTGAGATGTTATAATACTAACTCTCCTCTTGCTAAGTGGTGTCTGGCTAGATATAGCAGTCCCTGGAAACCTGTCATGAACAATGCAACTGCTTTTTGGAAAAATATTTGTAAAACGGCTGAAATTGCAAGGGAGAAATTCACTTTTTCCATTACTAATAACAGTCCTATTTCTATTTTATGGGATCATTGGTGTTTAGGGGAAACATTCCTTGATAAATTTCATATCTTAACATTGCAAATAATACTCAGTTAAATACTTGGATTCAGCAAGATGTTTGGAACATTCCGGCTTTAGAGATCCCTTCCATAAGAGATTTTATTCTGAACATTCCTATCGTTCCTGATAATAAGTATCATATTAGATGGGACAGCAATGTGAATGCCAAATTTAGGGACTTCTATTTATATTATTTTTCTAATGATGAACAAGTTGACTGGTATCATATGGTTTGGCATAAGAAGCATGCTTTGAGATTTTCTGTTTACTCGTGGATGGCTCTTAAAGGAGGGTTAAAAACATGTGATGTGCTAGCATCGAGAAACATTCATATTTTAGATAAAACATGCTCTCTTTGTCACAATTGTTTGGAGTCCACTTCTCATATTTTGTTTGAATGTGACTACTCCTTTAAAGTGCTCCAATTTCTCATTCCTTCATTTCAAACCTTTTACTTTAGACCAACAATTTTTTTAGCCTTTCAACATATTGATAGTTTGGATAAGCCTAAGAGTTTCAAAAATGGCATCCTCCTCATTTTAAATGCTGCTATCTACTTCATCTGGATAGAAAGGAACAACAGAAAGTTTAAGTCTATTGCTTTATGTTCTAATTCTCTGATCAAGAAGATCTCGAGAGCTGTTATTATCAAACTTCTAAGGTGGAAGAATGGTATTGAAATTAAAGAAGCGATGAATCTTGTATACTGATGCTTCTTCCTATTATCTATGACTTATGAAAGGTGGTGCTGATTGCCTGTTTGAGCTGCTTTGGGAATTCTGGTAATGTATTTTGTTGCCTGTCTTTTCTGTGTTGCTGATCAAAACATGTTTGAATGTCTATGTGGTATGCTTAGGCCTGATATGCAGGTCTTGACTTTGTAATATGAATTTCACTTTCTATTCACTTTTTGGATGGCCTACGGGCAACCAAAGTGGATAGGACACTTCGGAGATTGCAGCAAAAATATACATTTTTTCCCCATCTCAGTTTCTTAGACTATGTAGTCTGGTTTTTATTTTCTGAATACTGCTTTATCTTTTTTATGCATATCTTGGATCCTGTTCGGACAACACCTGCTGGGTGAGAATTGATATGGGCTGGAAGATTGTGGTCGGTTGCAATGCTGGTGTTGGACTGCTGGAGTTCGTGGATTCTGGTTCACGAAGGCTATTTGATTGTGGTTGAAGATATACCTTTTGAGCCTGTCTCAACCTTTGGTTTGTCTTCGGCTTGCTTGGATTTGAATTAGCATCCTTCTGATCGGCTGAGATAATCTGATGTCTGAGATTCTCTTCTCTAATGTCCTTTTTTCCATAATTCTTTTTATGTTGTTTTTCTACAGTTTTGGTTGTATTCATTCTATATTTGTTTTAGAATGATTGGTTGTTGTTGTATTTTTCCTTTTTATTTCCTGTATTAGTTTGGACCTTTTTGTTGAACTTTTTATTAGTTTTTAATAAAATGGGCTATGCCCCAAATTTCCCCAAAAAAAAAAAAAAAATTTGCAACGAACTTGATTTCTTCTTCTAAATTTCATGAATTTGAGATTGATTCATATTTAACATGTAGGTAATAGACCCATTTGTTAGCATTTAAGGGTGTTGATGAAGAGGGTGGAATATGATCAGGCAACTCAAGCTAAAATTAATTATTAAGTCAAAAGTTTAAATTAATTAATAGATAAAATTAGTTGTATAACCAATATATTAAACACTTAATTTTTTGTTTTAAATTTAATTTGATTAAATCATAATTATGGAAAGAAACATTAAAATTAAAACGTATTTAAATATAAATAAATAAAAACAATACCAAAGATTAAATTTTTTTAACATGAATTTAAATAATTTTTAATTTTGAATATTTATCTCGTATTTCTAAATGTTTTAACTAATTATGAATTTATTTTCATATAAATTGCATTTATACAATTATTATTCCATTTATACCCTTAATTCTGAGTAATATCTACCACACAAAGCAATGGGCCGATGGTCGAGCCTTTTATGGTTGAAAGACCTGGTTCGACGGATTGAGCTGGCGAGTGAGGACCAAAGAACCATAAAGTGAAGAGTGTAGTGGACAAGTGTCCAGGTGTCAACTATCAATGAATTCATGGGACGAGCGACGATGACCGTTGTGGTCCCCTCGCCATTGTTGTCTGCCCACTCCGCCCCACGACACGTTTTCCCTCTCTTCTTCATCTACGTTGCGTGCAACACCACAATACTACATTCATTATGATTTAATTTTACATCTGTCATTTTCTGCACCTATTATATTTGATATAAACAAGAGGGATGAGGGGTGAGAGCTCTAATAAAGTCTTAGTAGCCAAATTATTGATCATGCTTGAATTGTCATAAAAATAAGCAACTCAGTACTAGATCCAATAAAATGATTATTTAGCTCAACACATTCCTTCCTTCCAAATATAAATCCATCTAATGTTACCTAAACATAGTAAAAATTAAGTTAATATACTAAAATTAAGTTAATCTACTAAAATCTTATACTTGGTCTCCACCTCTATGTCAGGACAGTTCTGTGGCTGTGTCTCCTGGTTGTTGTGCCCGTTATTGATGATGTAGGGGTTGAGTTAATTCCGTCTTGCCAATTTCACTATCCGATTGTCCCTATTTATGTTGCTAGGATTTGTTCGGGTGGCTCTCCTATTATTTTGGTGGAGCCGGTTGCTGTGTTGGATTTTCCTATCCTTGCTATTAATTATTCTGCTGTGGGAGTGCCTTCTGTCGGGCAACTGTCTTACCCTGTTCTCTCTCCTACAGCCCCTGTGTCTGCTGATGTTGTTCATTCGATGAATGGAGTTGTTTCTCCTAATGTGGCTTCTGCCCTTGTGGCTGTATCTAATAGTAATTGTTGTATTAATCTTAGTGATAGTCCGATTGTTGGTGATGGTGCAGAGTTGTCTGTTGATAATTCTTTTTCTTTTGTTGATTGTGGTGAGGTAACCTTGGCCGTTGTTGGGGAGGAAGGTAGTGTGATGCCTCTTGTGGATGTGTCTATTTCTATCATTTCTAATGTTAATATGTTAGCCCATGTTGCTAGAGATGTTAGGTGGCAATGTAATTGGCTACATGATGACATGGCTATTGATAGTGAGGAGGACTTTATTGATAACACCTTGGATACGAGCTCGCTCGATAATTTTGTTAGGCAACGTAAACTGAATTCCAAGAAGAAATGATTTTCTTCTTTTGGATGGTTTGGGATGTGCTATTTTTTTCTTCCTATTTTGTCTTTCCTACTCTCAGTTTGCCTTGCTAATACTTTTCTTTATTTTAGCATTAATTGTAATTCTATTGTTGTGGTCATTCTTATGGACTTGTGTTGTATCTTTCTATCTTAATGAATTTTTTTTCTTTAAAAAATTTTTTGATGAGTGTTGGAGCGAGATGCTCAAATCTTGTGATTACTGCGCATGTTGACCATTGAAAATGATTCATCTATTCTTATAATAGTGGGATAGTTTCCCACAAACGACAACAAACTATTACGTGCAAGAAAATTTGAGCCAATAAGGATTGTATTTCATGTCTTAGCAATGCACAACAAATTCAATACGGATAAATAAAAATGATAAGATCAGAGAATTTTTTATGAGAAAAATCTATAAAGGAAAAAATCATGGGTATGACTCAGTTCAAGGATTAACTATGTAACAAATTAATGATACAAAAATCCTTCTTTCACTATTGAAGAAGAATTCCAAAGATCAAAAGTTTGTACCTAACAATAGGGTCACATCATGACAGTATTCTAGAGATGTTGATGATTTTTGATGTTGAAGACCGATGATGATGGTAGTTATCGATGGTAGTATATGGTGATCGTCGACAACAATGATGTCTGCAAAATGTAAGAGAGCTCATTAATTTTGCTTCTCTTCTCTTCCTCCATTCTTCCCCTTTCAATAAAGAATGAGAATTCTATTTATAATATTTTAGAATGACATGGCTAGTAAATAGGGAGAAGATCAATGGCATGTTTGGAGTGTTTCAATGAACATTCAATATCAACTCCCTCAATTATAGATCATTTATCTAGCATTTGAGTGTCTAAATGAGGTAAGAATTCGGAGTTATTAGGCTCGTTAGATTCTTCACGTCAAGCCGCTCGATTCAACTATAAGCACGTCACATTTGGATATTATTTGATCATCCAATGAATGCTATGAATCTTCCAAATAGGCTTTGGTTGTTTGATTTGGACCCATTTGGGCTCAGATGAGATTGAATTTGGTGTCCTTGGGTTTGTCTCCTTGAGATTCAATTTGACTATAAGCTTGTTGGAATCGGAGTTCGGATGGTCTCAATTTTAATTTTTGAAGCTTCTAACTTTTTTTTTTAACACAAAGAGATTTTATTAAAACAAACGGAAAACGGTTACAACAGCAGAGGACTCAAAAATAAAAGGACAAAGACAGATAACAACCTAAATTGGGCTCAGTGCACGGCCGAGGCTTCCAGCACCCCGAAGCCTCGCACGGACCATCCAATCAGGTGAAGTCAGCTCTCCCAAAAAATACATACTCAACGACCAACACCAGAGGTTGCCACCGGCTCAACGACGGTGGTACGAGCCCCGGCCACATCATAGCCCCCAAATAAAAAAAGACAAAATTCTAGCAGCAAGCCACCCCGGAGAAAAAAAAATAGCAGGATCACCTTCTTCTACGGCCCCTCCCACGAGAACGACCACGGGATGCAGTCGAACAAACTGGCCTATCTCGTGACAAAGAAAATTCGTTACCAGGATCAGATCCACCACAGAATTTTTGAGATGTCGAGCCACAATCCGAAAATTCGGATTCAGATTCGGACTCAGAAGAATCATGTAGCCAATCCATATGGTTCCTAATATCAAAACCTAAATTTTCACCCAATTGATTGGGAAATGAACGAGTATCGACCAAATTTACAGGAACATCAATCAGATAATTAGAGCAGGTCGCCGTAACATTTAATTTACCCACCCTCTCACTCTCAACATTAGATACCACATTCACATCTGGTAGCACAGGAGTCTCAACTACAGGTATATCGACCACAGACACATTATTAACAGCCACAACAAAGCCCTCATTAATAGCAGAAAAAAATAAAACGGGATCCTCAACCATCCCAACAATAACAAGAGGCTCCAACGCATCAGACGAACTAACCAGACAATCAACAGCCGGCAAGACCGCATCTTCCCCAACAACAGAGGGCAAGGCAACATCCGCCTTAGCATTAACATTAATGTCACAAGCCAAAACTCTTTGATCCGAAACAAAATCAACATTACCCGCAATATTATCACAAACAGGAATAACAATCGGGACAGAGGAAGTAACAGGGATACTAGAATTCAATAGGGGATTAGACATAAAGGCCAGCGCCTGGGGGACAGAGGTATCTACCAGAAGCAAATTAGGAACAAGCTTAGGACATTCCGATTTCTTATGACCCACAGCTTTGCATAATTGACAAAAATTAGGCATTCCCTCAAAAACAACTTAAAACGACTTTCTGCACATACCCCAACTTCTCCGGACCCAACCAAACGGAATCAGGGTATGATTTAGTAACATCAATTTTTAACAAAAACACGAGCTACAGAGGAACGGGATCCAGATGCCGTGGCATTATCAGTTTGAATCGGGCGTCCAAAAATTGAACCCAGCCCAAAAAGAATACGGGAAGAGAAGAGGTGAGGACGTAAACCCGGAAAAGAAAGCCAAATAGGGACAATCGGAGATTCCTCCGAGATGTCTAGAAGAGGAGACCATTTTATAACTTTCATGAAACAGCCATAAACAAAGTAGGAACGATGAGCAAAAACCCTACCATAGTCCAAATCATTAGATGGCTTGATTAACACATTAGCTTGATCCAACAGAGTTACATAAAATTCCCCAGACAACTTCAGATTGAAGAAAAACCTACAGATAGAATCCAACGCTGGCCGTTTAAGGGGAAATTTCCCACCATAGCAAACTCAAATGGCTTAGCAAGATGCAAAAATTCATCTTCCGAAAACCACAACGCCGGCATACCTCGAATCGAAGAAATACGAAAATCCGGAAAACATTTCGACTCATCGGAACCAGATAAAACGTCTTTGAAAGATTTAGATTGCTTACCGCCAGGAAACCATGGTCTAACAATTTTTTTGCCATGGAAAACGTACCGCCGGAGGCAAGGAAGGCGAACGAAGGCGGATAGGGCAAACGCCCTAAAAGGGCGCAAACCCTAGCAGACGAAAAAGCGGGGACATAATTCAATGAAGCTTCCAACTTATATTTGCATGAGATTCGTGCTCGATCAAGACGATTTTTTGTGACATATCAATAATTAAAAGACTAGATGATTCAATTAACTTAATGGAGACATAATCTAAGCTATTAGAAAATATTGCTAAACTATGAGACATGATCAATAAAAATATTAAAAATATGTAATTAATTTATTGTATTGTCCAATAATTTCATCTCAATTGTATAATAGTTTAATAAAATTATCTAATATTTTAATCTGAAACATTAAATTAAAGGCAAATGACAAAGACAATATTCGCATCCTTATGCGAAATGCTTCAAGATACCCCCATACAATTATCTTTATTATGAATTTAAGCCCTATCATTAATTATAAAAAATATATAATTAATTATATAGATGATGTCATAATTTTAAGAGAATTAATAATGGTATTCAATAAATTTTAATAGAAATTATAATAATACTCTCAGAATTTAAAAAAATATAGAAATATAATCCCACAGTTAGTTACCATTGCCTATAAAAAATAAATAAATTTTATTTAAAAAATTAAAATTTAGAACTCGGTTGAAAAACTCAAAAACATGAGTTTATTAGGTGCGGAGTGCGGATGAGGAGAACCGTCCGCACAAGTATTGGGTACCTAATGATACCTACACTTGGTACTGCTGGGTACTGCCGGTATCCAGTACTTGTGCGAACGGTGCACACTCCGTACCTAATAATTTTTCCGAAAACAGTAGATGAGGAAAACTAGCGATAAAGAGAAGCCAATGTGGTCCTTTGGCCTATGTCGGTGGTAGCTGGCGAGCGTTGGTTAGAACCGAGCGTGGGCCCTAAGTTAAGTAGGTCCACCAGCAATTAAAGCATGGCGAGGAATGGACGCCATTGTCTTCTTCCCACCTTTTTCTTTTTTGCTGAGCTTTAAAGCCACTCCAAATTCTTCCTCTTTCTGCAATAAAACCGTCTATTCTTCCTCCTTTTAATTTCGTCAAATCCTTCTACTTTTCCCAATCCCGATTTAATTAAAAGTGATTAATTTGTTGGTTGAGATCTTTATTGTATTGGTGGGTGGATGGAAACTGATATAAGTTGCTTTGCAAAACAAGTTATGAAATACCTTAAATATTTATGGAATTTCAAATTTTTTGTCTAAGCAATGCCAAATGGGAATAAAAGTTTCATTAAATCTTTGTTTTATAAATCTTATACTTCGTTTGATATAGCTTTTAGCTTACTGTTTTACTTTTCAGACCGCAACTATAGTTTATGTTTGAGTGCTTTTTTCTTGTTCCTTTCTAAAAAAAAAAAAACTACGAAGTCGTTTTTCCCAACAGCTAAAAGAAAAAAAAGCTTTCATTATAATAGTTTTATTATCAACTTTGTAAAAAGTTACAGTCATCTCAAACATGTCCTTAGTGTTGAATTTAGAGTTTTCGGCTATACTAAAAAAACTAGGTGGAAAGAGCATATGAATATGGAAATAAAATTATTGTAGTAGGAAGCTACGAGATTTCTATAAAAAGCACAAAATTACAATGAATTATATAAAAATTGCTAAATTGAGCTCCTCCCCGAGCCCGCTAATTATAGATTCTGATTGGGGATTAAGCCCTATAAAAATAATCATATTTATAATCATACAGAAATAAGAGAAAATATAATAATTGTGTAGCATGATCAAAAGGTCTGATTAGATGTAATTGTCAACCGAATAGTCAAGTAGTTGTATTATCGATCAATAGCTTAGCTAGAGAAGTTGTCACTAAGGCTAACTAATAGGCTTTACTAGCTGACTTGGACGAGTTTCTGGATCATGTGGCGAATTGTTGATATAAGTTCTCTTGTAGACCAGTGAGTCTTAGATCAAGTAGATCAAGTTAACTTAGCGTGCACCAAATCAACTTATAGCTCGAACTAAGTTGACTTAACTTGAATCTAATTTTCTAAATATCTGAATGTACACTTCGTAACCTAATTCAAATAATAAGCTAGTAATTGTTAGGCTATTCTTTAAAACTTAGTATCTTAGATCATGAGGTACCCACCGCTGCTTGTCTGGGTGGTGAAGAACCGGCTGGGCAAAGCCTAGGTCCCTGGTTTGAATTCCTTGGCAAGCAGTGAAAGCCTTAAGTGTTGGCACGTGTAAATTGGTGTGGGTTACATGCTAGATTGACCGGATTTTTTACTTGCCTAAGGACAATACTTTCTCGCCACACAAAAAAAAAAAAAAAAAAAAAAAGATCATGAGGTATATTCAAACCTCAATGATTAAGAAGTTTCTTTAGTAAGCGAGGCTATAGCTATATTGAATGTGAATCCAAGTTTTCAAGTTACCACGTGCAGAATGGTGCTAAAAAGCTACTAAATATTAGACGTTTTAGTCACAAATATTAAAGCAAAAAGACAGATTCTTAATTTTTTTCAGCCATAAAAATTTTTAGAGGCAGAAAAAATTATTATCGAAATTTAATAAATATGTTTAGGGAAAACAAAAAATGAGGTAATAGTTTTATATTGATATTTTAAAAACATATAAGTCATTAAAATTTGAAAGCAAAGTTGAGAAAAAAGGGAAATTTGAATTTTTGTGTTTTTCATAATACAAATAATCGGCCAAATTAAATGTCTTTGTCAATCATTTTCTTACGGAAATATGTCTAAAAATTGCTTTCAAACAAAGTTACACTTAGGATGAAAACATAAAGTATAGTCATCGTAACATCTCAACAGATCAGATGTATGTTGAAACATCTTATTTTCAAGTGCCAATACCGTCATCCAAGCAATGTCGTTCATCTCTTTCAAGTCATCATTCATCTGTATGTTGTAAAGTCTTGGCATGAACGAGGGGTGGAACCAGTCTTAATTTTCAGAAGGGGCAAACTTATAAGTAGGGGTGTCAATTTCTGGTCATGGGTCTAGTTTTGGTCGAACCCGGAACTACCTGGGTTCAAACAGGTTGACCCAAACCCGACCCGGGTAGGTAAACGGGTCGGAAATTTGAACCTGGACCCGACCCAACGGGTTGCCGGGTTGACCCGACCCAACAAAGGTTGACCCGACTCGGACACACGCGTGGAGGCAGACACGGACGTGCGCAAGCTGGCGGGTGCGCTAGCGGGCGAGCGCGAGCGAATGCGCTAGCGGATGAGCGCGAGCGGCTGCATGGGCAGTAGCGGGGAGCGTGCGGAGCGCGGGAGCGCGCAGGAGCACGGGAGAGCGTGAGCGGGCGGGCACGCTGGCAGGCGAGTGCGTGGGCGGTAGTGGGGGGCCGGGGGCAGCTCGGGCAGTAGCGGGGAGCGTGCGGACAGCAGCGGGGCGCGCGCGCATTCGGCAACTGGCAAGAGGGAGTGGGAGCAGCTCATGCTGCTCTCGCGAGCGGCAGCTGGCAGGCTGGCTGGCTGGGGCAGCTCGGGCAGCTGTGGGTAGTTCAATTTAAATGGGTTTTCGGGTTGACCCTGCAACCTGTCGGGTCAACCCGAACCTGACCTGTTTTTCAAACTGGTATAATCTGGGAACCCGAATCCGACCCGATTTCAAGGTCAGGTCCAACTTGGATTTTTCGGGTCGGGTTCAAGTCGGGTTTTCGTGTCGTGTCAAATATTGACACCCACACTTATAAGTAACAGTTGGTGTTGCAATGAATTTGGCTTGACCCTTCACTACAATAAAATGTATCAATAGCGACCTCTATTTGTTCATATTCTTGATCGACGTACGTTTCACAAATATATCACGGGGTTAAGGGGCAGTGCCCCTACTGAGGTTTCCAGGGGCAGCGTCCCCCCACCCGGAACAAATTTGGGTTGTAATGTTATTTTTTCTATTCAAATTAATAAATAAAATAATGAATTCTATTTACTATTTGCTGGGGGCAATTGCCTAAAGACCATAATATTTTTAAACTTTTTGGGGGAGGGGGCAATTACCTAGAACCTCTTCTAATAAAGACTAAAAAATAGATGGAGATGAGCAAATTATCTAAAGGGAGTTCTGCCCCTTACATGAACTCTTTCAAATAAATAACAGTTAGTATTAATATTTTTTTTATTATAGATGTTTGAATGAAGTCTCCGAGGCTTGAAAACAAAAAAACTTTGAGTGATGAATCTATGTTTGAACAAAAGATTGTGTATCTTTTTCAAATGTAGGGTTTAACCATTAAATGATGTGAAACTAGGTTCATAGCAATCCTTAAATAAGTTTCAAACTTCATGAACGAGGATGGATCGATGTTTGAAAAAGATTTGAATAATGTTTGAACTTGGTTTAAAACACATTAAAACCATATTCAAATGCTATTTGAAGGAGGTTCAGATATCATGCAAACATGATTCAAATTAGTTTTTTTTATGATTTCACCTTCCTACATACATAAACATGCCCAATTTGATGGCTGAAATTAAAAAAAAAATGCTAATATAAGGACAGCAATATAGATTTTATGATAGAAAAGAAAATTAATGAAAAATATGTCTGTATTAATGAATTAATAGCCTTATTTTCCATTAAATTTCTTTTCTCTTATAAAATCTCTATTATTACATTTATATTAGTCTCCTATAACTTCAATCCATTTATATGAATGTGCTTATGCACATAAAAAGTGGAAACCACACATAAGGTGTTTTGAACAAAGATTATTCAGTCCATTTATTTGAATATGATTGTGTTGTCCTGTTGCCTCAGACCTCAATTCAATCGGTTGAGCTCACTAGGGGTTTGCAGGGTGTCCTCCAAAAAGTTTTTTCGTACAACGTCCTGATGTGTACCTGAGGCCTCAACGTTGTGTACCAAAGCATCTCAATACACCATAATTTGGTGAAAAAAGGAAGAGAACCAGAGTGACGTGGCTCTACAGACCTCGCCTCTATATGGAGTTTCAGACCCGATGCTGTGTAGTGTCGTGCATGATGAAATCAGAGAGTGGGAGCGTCACGACGTTCCAACTTGGCGCCTCAACGCTGCGTGACCGATTGAACAGTTTTCTTTCTCATTTTTTTCTTTAAGTGTTGTGTCCATCAGTGATTTTTATTGTATCTCTTTGTATGTTCTAGTGTGTGAATGGTGCAAGAAGAAGAGAGAAAAAGAATAAAGGTATGCAATAATTCTCTCAAATTTTCATAGTGAATTTTTTGGTGCACTATGACTCTATGGTTTTCTTCCAGTTTTGAGTTTTTCCTTGATAAATCCTAATATTCTTTCTTTTCTACTGCATTTTCTATTCATTATTTGTTTCGTTGCGAGTTTTATTCCCCTAACAGAATTGAATATCCCCTTCTATGTTTTTGTGAGTATTCCAGTAACCACTTAATACTGATGATGCTAATCTCTTTCTTTCATCATAATAATTAGAATACTTATTTGTATCATTATAAAGTGTTCAAATCTAGTCCCACATCTATGTGAGATCTATTATTAATTGTATAATGACATTGCATCCACCAGTCAGCAAGAAAAGTCAATATATTCTCATAAGTGAATATCCATCCAGATATATTCTATGAAAGTATTAACTAAAGAGCTCTATTACCAAGCTAGTATTTATGTTTTCTTTGTCATCGATCAGTTTCATTCATGTGAGGCTGTTGGAAAATAATTTGTAACAGCTTAAATAGATTGAATTTTTATTTTTTTTCAAAAATATCAGCTTTAAAGTTTGAAGCGTAATAAATAAATATAATGGAAAAGCTTTTAATTTGGTTCCTGTTAGATTAAAAACATAATAATTGAAAAAATAAAGGATTTTTTTCAATTATTTTGTATTTAAAAAAAAAATCATCACTTTGGTTTCTCCTGTTTCTAATGTGGAGATGTGAATAACGTTGTTTCTCCTGTTTCAAATGTTGTTGTGGAATCTGCTCAGAATATTGGTAGAAGTATTATGGTTGGAGGTGGTGTTAACGCTGGGAATGGATTGCTGGTCAGTTCTAACTCTTTTATTAATGTGCCTGTGAATTTGATTGACACCCAAGCATTGGTGTATCATGTGGTGATAATTCAGGGATGGATGTTAGGACTCATCTTGATTGGTTGCATTGTACGTCTGAATTTGAATCCGATTCTGATTCCTCATCGGATTATTGTGGAGGTTCTGATCCTGGTCATGATTTTAAACTGGCTCGTGATAGACTTGTTCTCTTTGTCGCCTCTCGTGGGAGGTTTCGTGGGAGGGGCAGGAGAGAAAGATTAGTCCTTTTACTCCTGTGATTGTTCTCTATTGCTTTATCTGGCTGGTTTTCTGGACTTTTGGCCATTTTTGTGGGTCGATGAATTTTTGGGCTATGATGTGGCTGGGGCTCGTTTTCTCGTCGTCATAACTGGTGGCAATCTATGGTGATGTTTTCATACTTGATTGGATCGATTGGAGCGCTTTCTTCGCCATATTGGATGGTATGTGCGTGGCTTCGGGGGAGCTTGGAGCCTCGGCTGTTTACTGAGCCCTCGTTTGGATTTCATACTTGATTGGTTCAATATAATGCTATTTTGGTTTAAAAAAAATCATCACTTTGTATACTTACAGATATTTCTAGAATTAAAAATCTATATTAATGTACAATTACATCGTATCTAATCACATGATCAAATCAAATAATCCATAATTTTTTTAAAAAATCTAAACTTTAATCAACCAAATAGTCCCTCAGCATCTTGGTGCTTAATCTATAGAGTTAGGATTTCTCAAAAAATTAGCTAGAGATGCTATGTTTCTTGTTTGAATTAAATAAACTATTGAAACGTACCTTACAGGTAATGAAAGGCTTAAACTGTCTCCTGTTAATTAATTAAATCATATATTGACGCTTTTTCTGCAAAATAAAATATTATCTTTTTAAATTAATGATTGTCTTAGTTGTATTATTAATATGTAAACTGTAGATAATGATTAATGATGGTATGCAATGCGAACAAAAAAGCAGAATATTTGGCAATGCCAGCTGCCCAATGTGTCAGTTGTTATAAGAGTTTACTTCGAAGTAGAAATTATTACGTTCAGAGTCTGGACATAGGAAATTATTCGATTTTATGACTGTAAACAGTAAAAAAACAATTATTATTTGTCATTGTGCTTTTACTATGCTTTTATTGTTTGCAGTCACAAAACCGAACGATTTTTCTGAGTCCGAACTCCGCTCAAAATAATTTCTCACTTCGATACCTTAGAGTGGCTTAGTTTGCTTGGGAAAAAAATAGAGGATACAGTGTAAAAGAAATAAAATGTATTTAAAATATTTGAAGTTATTTGAGTTAGTATAAAATATATATAATCATTTTTTATTTGGGTTTAAGTAAAATAAATGTAATATAAAATTTAAAAATGATGGTGACATTTAATGGCTGATGGAAGGCATGACAAGATGGCTAACAATAGCAACTGCCAATACGAGTGGCAGTCGGCGGTGGCTGGCGACAGAGGTGGTGGCTGATGGTAGCTTGGGAGGAAAATAACATATGGAACTTGACCAAGTCTAAAAAATCTCAAATACATTAAATTGACAAATGTGCATTCTAAATATTTTAGAATTTTACGTTGCATTTTTTTTACATCAAATCTATCATCAATATTCTCAAAACTACCGCATTTTAAATACTTTAGAACATTCTATATTCAAATATTTGTAGAAATATATATGAATTTGATATAAATATATATATCAATCTGTTTAAATATATATGATCCCCATTTGAGTGCCTTAATGAACATGCATATTTGTACTAAATAATGACTTGGCAATTTCAATACTTCCAATTGATTACTAACTATTAATAACATAAAACTTGGTAATTAAGGTGCATAAGAAAATAAAAACATAGTATGATACTTTGATTGGTGTTATCATGTTAATAATGTCATAATTAGTAGCTCCAAACCCAACTATGGACTTAATAAAATGGTTTACTACATAATTTATAATCATAATCAAACACAATCAATAAGAATGCATGTTGACCTCCTACTTGAGTGATTGATATTCATTGATTAAAATAAAATAAAATAAAAACTTATAATAATCTTTTGTTAGCCTTTACAGTGACTTACAATAACTTGCACATAAAAAAAAAAATCTATAAAATTTCATTATCAAATAAACATTAAAAAGAGGAAAAAAAAGTCAAAAGTTAAAAAAATCAAACGAAATTCGGTGCATGTTATCTTTCCTTCGACATAAGATCCTGCAAGAAATAGAAAAAATGATTGCATATATTGTACTAAAAAGCTACTTTAAAAACAATAAAAAAGATGATACTTTTTTTTTTGGGAAAAAAGATGATACTTTAAATAAGTTAAATTCAACATAGTACCCATCGTTGTTAGCTTGGTTGGTGGGCGAGTACGGCTGGGAACCCCCCAACCCGTGCTTGATTCCCCTCGAGCGGCAACGCCTCTTAAGTAGGGCACAATCAAGTGCGGGTCAGTATGTTTCTGGAGTGGATGTCTCTTCTCAAGGTCAGCCAAATATTAATAACGCCGTCAAACGCTGTTTCGAGAATAACAGCGGATGGATACCCATTCCAAAAAAAAAAACATACATAGTTAGCTGTACACTTGGACAGCTTTTGAAGAACCAGTAGCAGGATAGCACAATAATAAATTACAGCCACATCTTTTAAGTTTTGACCAAATAATGATTACAAATACTATTTTTCAAAAGTAATCCTACGAAATTTGCCACTGTTTGAACACTGAACACTATTATGACGATAATGAACAGAATTGTTACTGATCAATGGTTGAATGTTATCAAATTTTGACTATTTTTGTTTTGAGTTTTGCACATTACAAAAGAAGTGCTTTTGAGATACTTAGATTTGGTTTGACACACCTTTTTTTTGTTTTCCTAACAACAATTTTTTAGTAAAAAATTATTTGTAAACAGCGAATAAACAATGATAAAAAACTGTTTCAAACAAAACCTCAGCTGCTACCGAAGATAAGAAGGATATGATGGAGGAATGAATGAGATCCCTTGCAACAAGCTTGCCAGTCTTCCTCAGTATTTTTCCTCGATTCTTAAATTAGTTCACATGCAAACTGATATTTTCATAGTACATTTCTCATAGAAATAAAAAAAAAGAGCTTTGAAAACGAGTAAAAAGTTCTACCAAAATGATTTCTGGGAAGAAAGAGCTAATAAGACTACTTTGAAAAGCTACCACACAAAAACTCATTGAGAAATATAGCTCTTTCGAAGTCATAAAATGAGATAAAAATATAAAATGATTGATAGAATTACTACTGATCACATGGTTCGGAATAAGATGATCTGTAATATTCGTTGAGGTCAAATCTTCGCTCAAACACTCACATCTTTCTCAAAATGAATAAGAATAATAAATAATGTTGATATGGATAAAAATGGAAGGCTGAGTGTGCAAGAATAAAGTAGTAACTTTGAGCTTTGAGATGCATGTGATTTTCTTATATAAAAAGAGACGGCCATTTCTTTCTTTTGATGATAAAGGATTATGACTACCTACCTACCATTCCCAGCAATGCATATCTACAATTATCTGCCAGCTAAGCTTGTAATGTAAAACTTGTAATCTGAGATGAACATGACAGATGCTGGACCAAAACTAGCTTTTTACTATTTTCTATCTGTTTTCAAGGAAAAATTATTCAGTGCGGACATCGAACGCGGTCCAAAGGCCAATCAAAATGCATCACGTCACCCTTTTACTGTACGGCGGCTCTGTACTGCTCGGTACCGCGGTATCCGGACATAGAGCTACGTCTGACGTCCGCACAGAATAATTTCTCGCTTTCAGAGCTCTAGCAACATAACAAACTGAAATTTTGTTTACAAAATTGATGAAATTTATTAAATTCAATCATTTGATTGGATAAGTTATATATATAGATAGATTTTAAACTTTACAAACTTTATTAATATAAAAATTTTATTTTCATACTTAAAATAAAAGAAACAAAATGATCATTTTCTGATATATATTTTCTATTTATAAGCAACCAAATGAGCCCTATTAATTTGGCATGGAATGTTTGCATATTCAATAAGATTAAAGTAGAAAAAGACACAAAAATTTTAAGTGAATACTTCATGTGTCACTTAATTATTTGAGAAAGAGAAATAAAAAAGCCAACCAATATAGTTGGGTTAATACAAATGTTTTATGATTAATTGATGATAATGATAGGTACAGGTTTTTTATTGTTTAATCATCATTAACATTATCCATATTCCAATTATTTGTAGTCAGATTTATGAATCCCAATTTTTCATTCGTTCATGTTAATTGTAGTATGAGGAGTTAAATCTATTCTTTTCAAATCATTTTGTACTAACTATATATTAATGTAATCTTACATCTGTCATTCTCCTTCCAAGGCCTCCAACTATAATTTTCTCTATTTATTAAATTGTTTATCCCTACACTAAAATGAGCGCAAATGGAGCAAAATCGGCGAATTAAATGATGCGCGTGTCGACTCGACACATCACTTGAAGGGCCGAACGATCTCTAATTGTCAAACAAACTGTGTTGTTGCAATCAAAACGTCGAATTTGCCTACGAGGGAACCCCTCGCAGTTTAATCTGACGAGATCGGTCAAAAGGGACGACCGACACCCAAAATCAATGTACGATGTTGCTCAAACCATATCCGATCACAAAATGGACATCACAGTTGCATTCGGAGCATCCTCAATACTAAAAAATGACTATAATTTCGCTCAATGGAAATCACACGAAGAAATTGACATGCACCCTGAAGCAATGGCTCACGAATTTTGAGAAATGGTGCGTAAATCAAGATAAGAACTTATGCTATTTAAATTATGATATATAGTGATAATATTATTATTTTCATTAATAATTAATGAAAAGAAAAAATCAAATCAAAATTAAAATATCAAATCAAGTTTACTGCAACCCACATACAATAGCAAAGAGCTTGTAATGCATACAACAATTCTATCTACAAGCAATAATGATGAATTGACCACCAATGTGATGGATCTTCTAAAGTATAAGATAAAAGATCTTAGAAAATGTAAATGCCTACTAACAATAATGGAAGATTTGACGTATGCACAATATATATGCATGCCTGGGGGCATTGATCAGTGATAGACAGTGAATGCAATAATGCCCTACAGTTAACAATAGTTAACTGGCAAGGAAGGTCAGTAATGAATGCAATATTTTCTGGTGGTTAATGTGACATACAAATGAGTACACAACCCTGCTTCCATTCAATAGTAGCTAGTTGATGAGCAAGTACCTTAACTTGTTAATGAGCAAAAATAGCAGATGTAGTGATTCGCTAGCTAACAATCATAAGAAGTGATGCACAACCAGTAGCCCACATCAACATGCCAACAAACGTACAATACTTGCTTGAAAATGATAATATTCATTGCGAACATCCATAAGAAGCAATGATAGTTGATATGTTGCATGGATGCTCACATGCAATATGATATTTGCGAGTAAGGACTGAAGATCACAGTAAATGTTAGGAAAACTACAACAATTGCAAGTGCCTAAGAACCATTGTAGAAGACCTTCATAGTTAACGACCACTCTAAGAAGAAGCGCATTCATCTCACATTGGAGTTGAAGGTTTTGTTGAGTAAGAATAATTAAACCCTCCAATTGATAACCTTAGAGGTTCTGATGGTGGCAATTGGGATAAAGAAAAACAACTTGGTGTAAAGATAAGGTTAGCTTATGTGTTACTAGTAGAAAGCCCTAACTGCGACACTAAGCATGTAAAGTCAAATGATTCTATAGATTCAAAGAATGATCAATTGAAGTAATGTCCCATTCTATCATCTCTTCAAAAATATTGAGGTTCTGGAGAAATGTTACATCATTTGAATGAAGATCTAGAAATTAAGACTCACAATCTAACGTCCTACACGTGCACCATTAAATGATGCAGTTGTAGATTGAAGGGAGCTACTCTTAGTAGCCATGTCAAGGGCTATAAAGAACTATATACCATGTGCATATCATATGCTAGAATGTTCGTTGGGATACTGAAAATTATCTTGTGCTTTTTCATATTCATGCTTTGAGGAGTCTACCTTGTGACGAAGAGGAGACAAAGGAATTTAATAGCACATCAGTCGAGCCTTTGGTCTCATCAGATTATGATACATCATCTATCACAAAATGACCTCATACAATTTTAAAGTCCTCATCTAATCTAAGAAAGGATTAGAAGATTCACAAATCTAATCTCTTGAAGGATAAGAATATGTAGCTTGCATCAGAATAATAAAGTATCTCGTCAGAACAATGAGCGTACATGCATGTTACATAAATGTATTGAAAGCTATACTAATGTGTCATGCTATCGGATCCACGACATTCATATAGTCGGACAAAAAGTGTCAACAAAGCACAAAATAAAGTCTTGTGTACTCGTCAACAATAACTACCTGTATTGCTACCTACCTCCAAAAATGTAAAATATCCCTCTCAAGCATTAAAATGTGCATTCATATACATCCCATAACATGCATGCATTTATGATATGCAGAGGATTTCATTGATCAGTACGTCATTTGACATTGCAATCATAATTTTAAATGACCTCTTGCATGCATTTGTGATATGCAAAGGGCTTCAATGTAGCATGTCATTTGACATTGCAATCACAATTCAAAATGAGCTCCTGCGTGCATTTGTAGGATGCAGAGATTTTCATTCAAGTGTGTCATTTGACGTTACAATTACATTTTAAAGTGACCTCATGCATACATTTATAGAATATAGAGGCTTTTATTCAAATATCTTATTCAATATTGCATTTACATGTAGATATGTTGTATATGCGCAATCAAGTGTCCTCCTATATGTATTTGCTAGATGCAGAGGATTTCTTTCAAATAATATCCTATAGTATTCTAGCTACATGCAAAAAGGCCGCACACTTTAACTATATAGTGTGTAAATGCAAAATATAAAATGTATAGGCTAATATATGCGATACATGTAGATGCATCACATACACCCACTGCATACGTATAACAATCATATAATGCAAAATGCATGTAACAACCTATACCCGCATGGATCCCGACAAGCATGTTGTAGGTACACAGGTGATGTCTGAGAAAGTTATGCAGGTTAAGAAATGAATTTTTATTTGAACACAATCCTCTGTCAGCAAGTCAACAGAGTTGACAAGGTTCAATCAACCAAAAATGAAATAACATTTGAAAACCCCAATAATGGTTGTGTTTACAAGATATCTCAACTAGAGGGCTCTACAAAAATTTATAATGTCTCCTAGATGCCCATAAGAATTCAAAATCATAAAAATACTAAGATTTAAAATATTTAAAATTAAAATAAATCATTAAATACTTAAAGCAAAAATACACATCTATCATCCACAATAGTTCACCGAGGTGGACAAAATCTGAAAACTACTTCAGCTCACAAAGAACAAATTTCTGATCAAGAATATCATTAGGATTCATTCTCAATCTATTTTTTGTCAGTAAGAGCATGACACATGTCATCTGATCGATGATTTTGCCTCTAAATGGCACTACACTGATGGTTTCGCCGCTAAATGGCAGCACAGATAAACGATTATGACCGGATGATTTTTCCACAAAATGAGTACATCATTATATTATGACCATGGTTAGAGCTCGTATGTTCCCCAATGGCTTCAAGTCCTTGAGATATGAATCAATAATATATAATTGATAGAGCACAAAGCACTCTATTAGGTGAGGTGGATTCAAATTTATCCACTTAGATAAATATTCACTACAACTCTACAATATATCCTTGGACAAAGCAATCCATAATTGTTGATAAGGATCCTTCTGTCAGGTTGGGTCGACTACCTCCTCTGACCAAGCAGACCAGGGACCATGATGGCCCTCGAGACGACGGAACCATGGGATCTTGATCGGGTTCATCACCATTTCTCCCACCATCCGCTTTAAGTGCAAGATGGTGAAATTTCTAATTTTAAATATTTAATTCTTAAATACCAAAATATACTACTACTATACGTTGGATACTACGTATATGTTTGACGACTAGCCTTAAGCGAAAGTTCTCTCTCGCTATCGGGAGGTAATTAACCATAGAGGCTTGCGCTTATAGGAAACTAAAACTTAGATCATAAATTCCACGCAAAATGAGGGTGAAATCTCTTGGTAGTGTCTTATTTCAAACCCAATATGCCTTCTGAAAATTTGCCTCGAAACTTGAGCATTAAAAGTTTCCTCGACGACCCGAAAAGAAAGAAAGGGATCCGCAGAGAGGCAGGGGAGTTAATTTTCGGAGCCCACACTAATGAGCACACTTAATATCATTCTCCTACATATCCAAATCAATTAAATATATTTTCAGTTATTATGTAAGCAAATTTTAATTTATCATCTTATTTTTTCATATATTTATGTTAACATTGTTAGTAACGTCACACTCAATATTCACACTTAGGCTTCGTTTGGTACGGCTTTTTTACTGCTTTCTAAAACGAAGTTTTAGTACAAAATTTTTTATTTTTGTATTAAAACTCCTTTTTAGAAAGCAATAAAAAAGTCGTCCCAAACGAAGCCTTAATAAAGATAAATATCAACAAATTTTTATGCCAGACGTTTTAATCCAAAATCATTATTGACTTAATTTTATGAAATTTATCTATTAAATCTTCATATATAATATTTTGATGTTTTTTCTTTTAACATTAATTTTAGAAATTATACCCTTATTTATATCATAATTCTTTTGTATAATAGATTCATAATAACATTTTACACTCATGTATCACTTTATCTTGTACTAATATTGAATAGTAATTATTAATATCACACACATTAATATACTCTTGAAATTTTCAAAGGAGGAAATAATTGCTTCGAATCCTCATAATGCATAAGAAACTAAAGCACAATAGCTTACAAGCCATAAACTTATAAGCTAGACTTGTAAAAATATTATTTAGAAAGGTTGAGTAGAAGTCAATGTGGATGACAAATAGGGGTGTCAATTTTTGACACAATTCGAAACCCGATCCAGACCCGACTCTGACCCGATCCGAAAAAATCTTGGTTTGGGTCGACCCGTTTATGAAACGGGTCGGGTTCGGGTTCAACAAACTAACCCGTTTCAAAAAATGGGTCGGGTTCGGGTTTACCCGACAACCCGAAAATGACCCGAAAACCCTCTGCTCGTGTCTGTTGCCCGCCCTGCCCGGTCGAACCCGAGTTCGCGTGTTGTCTGCGCGGTGCCACCCGAAGCATCGAATGCTGCGGTGCCGCTCGAACTCCGAAACCTCGAGTCACATCCCGAAGGCCGAAGCAGCGAAGCGTCGAGTCGCGCGCCACGGGCGTGCGTCCTGACTCTGCAGTGCATCCCGAACCCGAAGCAATGACGACGTGTGCTGCCACTGCTTTCGCTGCTCTGCCTACGGTGCGTGCTACCGCTGCGACGCATGCTGTCACTGCCGCTGCCGCTACTTCCGTTGCTCCGCCGCTGCCGCTACTGCTGCGCCACTAGGAGTATTTCAAAAATCCAGTTGAAAAAGCCGACCCGTTTACAAAAACGAGTCTGATTCGAGTTGACCCATTTAAAGCCGAGTCAATTCCGGTTCGACTCGAATCCAACCTGCTGACCCGAATTGACACCCCTAATGACAAACAAAGGAGAGAATGACTAAGAGTTCAACAAAATACTTTGGCTTACAAAAGGAGAGAACGACTGGCAGTTTAATTCCTTCACAAACAAAAACCAAATGAAAGGACCACAAATACGAGTACGTACAAGATTTGAAATTGACCAACCCACCCATCAATGTATAGCTTGGTTGGTGGGCGAGTATTGTTAGGAACCCCCTAATCCGTGCTCGATTCCCCTCGATCAGCAGCACCTCTTAATAGAGGCCCAATCAAGTGCGAGTCAGGAGATTTCTAGGGTGGGTATCTCGTCTAGGTAAGCCGAGGATTAGTCACGCCGCAAAGCACCCTTTCGGGGGTAACTACGAGTGGATACCCCATTCCCCCAAAAAAAAAAAATTTAACCAACCCTGCATTTTACAAGCTTAGAAATATGGTGAGCACTAGTAATTTTTGGGGCAAATCAGATGGTTTCATGATGCATGTTATGGACCTAACTAGTGGCAAACTTCAAGAGGAGCATGCAAAATCTAAAAGAACAAGAATAAATTTAATACATTAATGATACAAAGAAGAGAGATAAAAAGAAAAAGAAAACACTCAAGATTGGAATCAAGAGGATGAGATAACGTTCTTGTGGACTATATTTCAAGCAAATATTGCAACCTACAAAACTTATAAGATTATGGAAGGTTGAGAATTAAGTAGTAAAACACAATTTTAACTTAAGTTTTGTTTGGGATAGTTTTTTTATTGTTTTTTAAAGCAATTTCTAGTACAAAAATTTTTTATTAAAAATATATTAAAAATCTATTCTAGAAAATAGTAAGAAAGTTGGCCTAAAAGAGGCCTTTTATCTATAATTTGTGAGTTCAAAGGAGTCATTCTATTTATGATTCTCAAACATTCTATCCGGCCCAAGTTGTTCCTTCAATCATAAACTATTTCTTAAGCACTTAAATGACTTAATGATATTGGAATTGAGTGTCTTAACCTTATTAAATTTCTCCCGTCAAAAAACTCATTTTGACTATATGACCCTAATATTTAAAAATCATTTGATCCTTCATATGAACTCAAATCAAGACATTTGTCATGTTGTTAAGCTAATCTTATCGAAACGTTTATTTTCATTATAAATTTGTTGAAATTGAAATTAGGATTACTCTAAATCAACTCTTTAAAATTTGTTTTTATTCAATTGATGTTCATGTTAGATGAGATGTTGATTTCATTTTTATTTTCTTTCATCTGAATTTTCACTATCCAAACAGGGCCAAAATTATTGCTTGACTTTATTCAAAATGATCAAGAGCAACTTTTTCCACAGTGGTTTTCCATGGCATTTAGCCCATTTGCCAAGTTTGACTTGTCCTAAGGTTGGCACAAAAAACACAGCTGACCCTATTATTTAAAACTGTCCTACTTCTCTTTTTTTCACATTAATTAAGCAGTGAAAACCAAATTCATAATACAACATAGAAGATATCACGAAAGCTTATATGTAGTGTTCAGTGCTGTAGAAATTTTTAAACTAAGTATCTAATTAATCTAATTTAACTAGCTAATCAACGGAATTTTTTTTTTTTTTGAAATCGACAGTCGGCTTATATTTTTTAATTTTTTTAATATATATATATATTAGTCATTCAATATTAAGTTTTCAAGATATGGTTTACAGATGCATAGTTATTGAGCTAATTTTTTTTTATTTTTTGAGCTGTCAAGTTGTAGGGAGTAGTTATATTATATGAGCTGTAAATTTGCCTATCAAATTATGGTGTATTACCAAATTATATTTGTAGGTATGTATTGTCTTGCCATATAGACAGTAGCAGTAAATTTTATTAAATATTTTTCATATTTCAGTTGTCATATCTTAGGTGTGCTTGTCGTCCCCGATATTTTCCTTAAGGATTCGGGCACAAAATTGATACAAATCAAATCCGTCCAATCAAAACTCATCAAAATCATACAATCATGCAGCTCATTCTATCATATGACATAAGTTACCTACAAAATTAGCATCCCGCTGCATGATTGTATCCTCAGTCCCTCTAGAATATGGTTGTAATCTCCACTCCATGGTCAGAAAGAGATCACGCAACACATATTTGTAAATTTTGTTAAGTTCAACAGTAGATAATGTAATTTAATAAAAGGAGACTCACCATATGCCATTTTGATGGTGCTATGGGATAATATGTTCTAGGAGGGTCCATCAATACCTTAAGCATATATAGTATTGCCCAAAATCTGAACAAGCTCAAGTACTGAGTCACTCTGTAGTCATAGTTAAAACCATGAACCTCTCCTGCTATTATGCTTGCTCTCGTGCTCCCCCACATAGCAATTTAGGATTGGTGGTACAATGTCCAATCTTTGTCAACCTTCCCACATCCATCAACTCTAACGAAGCTAGGATCCATGGGCGAAATGTTGATGGAGGGGCAGTATCCAAATTTTGGAGGGAAGTTTGTATACTTCGATGTATTATACTTCAGTTCTTTGAGTATCCTAAACTTGAACTGCTCCAAGTTCCTGTTAGCTGGCACTTTCAAGAGATGATAACTACCCCCAAAATATGTTGGTACATACTTATCATCTAAAGACAATTTAATGTCATACATAAGAACAACGCTCCTCGCCAGGACTTGGCTGCTCAGTCGCCGAACGGTTGTGGATTGATAGAGAACCGAAATCGAAAAATAGAGCTTTCCAGGTGATAAAAGTGACAGGGGTAAGTCACCCGTTTAATGGACGACTTGTTCTTTAAGATAAACGGGCGACTTTAGCGATTTCAAATTTTTTTTTCTTTCGTTGGGTAACTGCAAAAAATAGATTAATAAGATACTTTAAAATTTTACCCATTGTTGCAGCGATCCAAAGCAAGAAGAAAACGGCCAAGTCTATGTTGAAATGTTGAATGGAACAGCACACTTGAATGAGGAGAAAGATCTGCTGTTGAATCTACAATGACGAATCATGAACAGGTTGCTGAATAATTTTAAATTGCCCCATGGGCTTCTTTTTCAATTTGAATTCAATTTACGCAGAGGCATTTACTAGCACTCTATAAATTGAGAAAACATTCAATGTTTTTGGCACTCACCAATCATCAATATCTCTGGTGAAAAAAATAAATAAATAAATAACCAACCAAATTTGATGGACCAGGAAGACTTCAGTATACTACTCAAACAACGAATAAATAATATTACACAACAGAAATCACACAACTGAACTCATTAGATCAGCCGCTAACAGAAATACAAAATTTTATAAGAATGTTTCTTAAAAAAAATGATATAAACATCAAAAGAAAATCGAATTTGGTCGAACCAAGCAAATAGCAGGTGAGCAATCTATGATGCTTTCTTCACTTTTGCATCCAACTTCCTCTTCACCCGGCTGAAGGGTCCTACTGTTCGATCCATGACGTACATGTAGATCACCTGGCTCCATGATTTGTATGACGACAAGTTCATGTAGTATTCTGGCGCTATCTCCTTCACTTTGTGAAGCCTGCTTCCTGAAATTCTGGGGAAATCATGGTGCTCATTGTGAAAACCCACACTCCAAGTCATAAGATTCAGAGGGCCATAGTAAGAATAAGTCTCCTGTCCTGGACGAAACACATAGTGCTCAGAGATAAAGTGACCAGCCATTGGATGCATTCCTCCACCAACAAATGTTGATAGTATAAGATAGGCAAGAGACTTCCATCCCCAGAAATATACCATGCAGGAGTCCATGGAAACCTGGATTAGAAGGTTAATGAACTCCCACATGCCTGGTTTCTTTGGCTTTAGGAAGAGCGGCCGGAACGCATAGAAGAAGAGCTGCAAGATGACCCAGATGGATTTGGTGATAGCATTCTTGATAGCATGAGCCTCAGCATAGGTAGGAATGTCCATGTCAATGCCGTCGACTCCTTGGAAGCGATGGTGTTCGAGGTGGTACTTTTGAAATGTGATGGACATCGGAACGCCAATGGGGAGATTGGCGAAGATCCCCAGCCAGCGATTGTAGCAAGGGGTTAAGAAGGCAAGGTTGTGGCTTAGCTCATGGATGGCAAGGAAGAGGTTGTGGTTGAGGAAAGAGCCAAAGAAGTATGCAACTGTAAGTATCTTCAGCCAACTAGCACTGCAAACGTACGTTGCTGTCCATAATTGAATGAGAACAGCTGCATTAATCTGCAGTGGAGAATAATGGATATTTTAAGGCTTAATATTTGAATGTTAGTGCATACTAACATGCACAGCTCGTGTAAATTTAGAAATTGTATAATGCAGATGCATTGCTACGGAACTTGGATGCATAAAGGCATCTAATAGAGACATGTAAATGGAGAAACTAAAACTAATTCTGAGAAGCCATAATCAAACTGTTAGCTGCTTGAACATGGCAGATTAAGGTCACAAACAGGACAAGATCTATGTTCTAAAAACCACAAAGTATAGTTCAGGAAATACAATCCTGGTGGACGCTTACCGCACAGCGAGTTTTTTGTTTTATCATTTGATATTTGACTAGCGTTCTTGTTTCAATAAATTAGAGTCAAAGACTAATGAATAATATGACAATGAAAAAAGTAGGAGATCAAGAAATTTGATGGATCGTAAAAATTTAGGGATTGGTGAAATTAGATGCATGTTATGCAAATTTAATAGAAACTTGAGAAAGCAATAACAAGGCATTCAAAGAGGCAAGAGAACATGAGCATAGAAGAGGAGGACATCCCTTGCTTTGTACAAAAAAGGCGTGCTTACAATTAATTCAATTATTAGGAATTTTAAGAGTATAAATGTGATAATTAATTATGAGGATTAAATTTTATAGCCATTTTATTCTTTACCTCCCTCTTACAATTTTTTTGTTTTCAACATATTGTTTGAAGAGATCATTAGCTTTGAGAATGTTAAGAATTCAATACTTAAGTGTGTGATTGTTAGGTTTGAGGGTGTGATAATATAAGCAGATTGAGTGATAAATGGTTATTGTGGTTTCAAAAAATTCACGCGTTCGCCTCTCTGCGGTCACTTTCTTTCTTTCAGGTCGTCAAGGAGAGTTTTAATGAGTATATTCAGAGGCAAATTTTTAGAAGGTGGATTGGGTTTTGAATAAGCCATTACCCAGATATTTCGTCCTCATTTTACGAGGACTTTATGATCTGAGTTCAGGTTTCCTATAGGTGCAAGCCCCTATAGTTAATTACCCTCCCAATAACGAGAGAGAACTTTCGATTAAAGCTAGACGTCAAATAGATACATCATACCTGTCAATGGCGCAAAATAGCGCGCGCCATGGCGCACGGCGCGGCGTGGCGCACCTACGGCGCCATGTTCATGGCGAGGCGCATGTGTTTAAAATAGCGCGCGCTATTTGCGCCACATGTGAGCCATGGCGCATTGCGCACGGCGCAAAATAGCGCGCCAAATTGTTTTTAAATTTTCGTATACTTATGAATGTTTTTTATATTTAAAAATATATATATATTTTAAGATAAACGACTATTCATTGCCCTAATTTCACGAAAGATTTTCTGTTTGCTGCATCCGCCGAACACATCCCGCAGTCCCTAAGTCGAGGTCGCTGAATCTATCCCGAAGTCGAAGGTTTTTTGTTTTTTATTTGCTGCATTCGCTACTTCCGTCGAATCCAGCCGAATCTGTCCAGAAGTTGAAGTCGTTGTTTCCGCCGAATCGTCCCGCAGAGTAGTGCTTCTGCCAAATCCGCCCCCTCCTTCGTCTGTTCCAATAAAAAATCTTACCAGCTGACTCTGATTTGCAACCTCCAACTATTTCGCACAGCTCTGTTGTTTTGCACGGCTATTTCTTACAAGAATTTACAACTTAACAGGTATACTCGGTACCGCTAAGTAAATGCTCGGTACAGCTATGTATATGCTAGATACCGCTCGGTACCGCTAGTTACTTGTTCGGTACAACTAGGTACCAGCTCGGTACAACTAGGTACAAGCTCGGTACAACTAGGTACAAGCTCGGTACAAGCTCGGTACAACTAGGTACAAGCTCGGTACAACTAGGTACAAGCTCGGTACAACTAGGTACAAGCTCGGTACAAGCTCGGTACAACTAGGTACAAGCTCGGTACAACTAGGTACAAGCTCGGTACAACTAGGTACACGCTCGGTACACACTCGGTATTGCTAAGTACATGCATGATACCGCTCGGTATTGCTATGTAAATGCTCGGTACTGCTCGGTACAGCTCGGTACAACTAGTTACATGCTCTGTACCGCTCGGTACAGCTCGGTATCGCTTCCTAATTTCCATACAAACGAACTTCAAAATTCCTCTTATAAATAAATTTTGTTCCGGGGGCGCTGCCCCCTGAAACCCCCGCAAGGGCGCTGCCCCTTGACCCCGCGACCTGACCGGGCAGGTCGAACCCCGCCAGGGGGCAGCGCCCCCTTGGACCCCCGGCAGCCCCCATATTATGTTTCTTGGACAATATTATATTTCTTTTATCTAAATTTGTTTGTTTTAGGTGATCATAAAATGTCAGATTCAGTTCAATCTTTAAAAAAAGATCCAGCATGGAAATATGCTATACTAACAAATGAATCCGACAACAACAGTGTGACATGCATTTTTTGTGGTAAAATAACAAAAGGAGGAATTACACGCCACAAACAACACCTCGTTGGGGGTTTTAGGAATGCAAGGTCTTGCTCTAACTGTCCCGAGCATGTGAAGTCTAAAATTAAGGCATCCATGTTGAAAAAAAAAGATTTAAAGGAACAATTTAATGACATATCAAATGTCAACCTTGCTGAAGAAGAAGAAGAAGACTTTGATGTGATGACAGATGATATTTTAGTTGCTAAACCATCTAAAATGTTGCGGACAAATAAATCTAACACATCTAGTCAAGGATCAACATCTACATCTATCTTCAAAACATCACGACCTAAAGGTCCATTAGATACTTTCCTTACACCAAATCCAGAAGATGTAGTAAAACATAGAAAAGGTCAGTTTAACAAAGAAATGGATGCAGCTAAAAAGGAAATGAGGGGAAGGGCTGTTCAAGTGTTCAGTAGATGGATGTATGATGCTGGGATTCCATTTAATGCTGTGAACTATGATAGTTTCCCTGCTATGGTGGAGGCACTTGGGCAGTTTGGACCTGGAATGAAACCTCCTAGTTATCATGAGGTACGAGTTACTTGTTTGAAGAAAGAGGTTGGACATACACATGAGCTATTGCGACGCCATCAAGAAGATTGTGTACGATATGGTTGTTCTCTAATGGCAGATGGATGGACGTCAAGGAATGGGAAAAGCTTAATCAATTTTCTTGTTAATTGTCCAAGAGGTAGTGCATTCATAGAATCAATTGATGCTAGTTCTTTCTCCAAGAATGCTGTGAAAATGTTTGAACTTTTTTGCAAGTATATCGAGGTTATTGGACCACATAATGTGATCCAAGTAGTCACTGATAATGCATCCGAAAATGTTCTTGCAGGTTTGTCACAACTTTTATTCTAAAGTTATGTTATTTCATGAAGAATTTGTGCACATCTTAACTTAAATTATAATGACATAACAGGAAAATTATTGATGGACAAATATCCTCACATTTATTGGACTCCTTGTGCTGCTCACTGTTTGGATTTATTAATGGAGGACATTTTCAAAATTCAAAAGCTAAGACGATGCTTTGAGAAAGCAGTGGCAGTACACAGTTTTATATATTCTAGGCCTCGCTTACTTGAGTTAATGAGAAGGTGCACAAATCAAAGAGCACTAGTCAAACCCGCAAAGACTCGCTTTGCAACAGCTTTCTTAACTTTACAACGTTTTCATCAACAACAACTGAACTTGAAGAAAATGTTCACTTGTGAAGAATTTATCTTGGGTCCTTATGCGAAAGAGGCTAAAGCAAAACAATCTCAACATACAATCTTACAGCAATCATTTTGGAACACTATAGTGTATGCCTTAAAAATAGCTGGTCCTTTATTAAAGGTTCTTAGATTGGTTGATGGAGAGAAGAAGCCCCCAGTGGCTTACATATATGAAGCAATGGATAGAGCAAAAGAGGCAATTGCTGCAAGCTTCAATAACAGTGATAAGTATGATCAAATTTTTAAAATGATTGATAGAAGATGGGAAGTGCAATTACATCGGCCTCTACATGCAGCGGGACATTTTTTAAATCCTGAATATTTCTTCAATAACCCTGATATTGCCAAGGATAAGGAAATAGCTGATGGTCTTTATCAATGTATTGGAAGATTATCTCAAGATGTAGCTGAAGAAGATAAAATCAGTAATGAATTAAGTTTATACATTAGGGGTGAAGGACTTTTTGGTATTCCTCCAGCTGTAAGACAAAGAACTACCCGATCTCCAGGTATCATTATTTACAAAAAAATTAAGACTGATTTGTTATATAATATTGAAAAAAAAAATCATTTCTTCCAGCTGATTGGTGGTTGGCATATGGACAAGGAGCTCCCAATTTACAAAGTTTTGCTATCAAAGTCCTAAGTTTAACATGTAGTTCATCTGGATGCGAACGCAATTGGAGTATTTTTGAACATGTAAGTATTTTACAATGTATGTATTGATTTTTTATATATGTTCATAATATAGTAATGTAATAATATTTTAATTGCAGCTTCATAGCAAACGAAGAAGCAAATTGGATCATGGTCGCTTAAAGGATTTAGTTTATGTGAAATATAATAGAGCACTGATTCGGAGATTCAATCATCGTGATGTCATTGATCCTATTTCTTTGACTGAGATAGATGATGCAAATGAATGGCTAACAGGAAAATTAGATGATGAGTCTGATGAAGAAAATGACTTTATTGCTGGAGAGAAAGATTTAACTTGGACAAGTGTTGCTAAAGCTACTGGTGTTTATGATAAAAGCTATAATATTAGGGAAAGATCTAAAGGGAAAGAAAAAGAATCTTCAATTAGGCATGATGTTGCTATTGAGAATGATGATGAGGAGGGTGATGAAGAGGATTATGAAGTAGGAGACAATGTTGAAGAAGATAATGAAGCTTTTTTAACATTTGCTGATGATGATGATTCCCAAGAAGAGTAGATTAAATTCATATTTGATCTTTTTAAAAAATATTGTAATATTTGAATTATGAGATATTTGGATGTTACTTAGTCGAACTTATATATGTCATGGTTGTCTTTTATTATTATGATAGATTGTCTTTCATTTTTAATAATATTTCATATTCATGCTTATTATTTTATATTTTTTATATATCTTGCGCCATGTTCAAAATAGCGCGCGCCGCGCCGTGCGCTATGCGCCATGGCTCCAAATGGACCTTTGCGCTATGGTGCGCCATTCGCCGTTAACAGGTATGAGATACATAGTATTTAGTGCATAGTATCAACATGATTTAAGTATTTGAAATTTTAATATTTAAAATAGGTCACCACCTTGCACTTAAAGCAGATGGTGGGGAATTGATGATGAACCCGATCAAGATCTCATGGTTTCGTCGTCCCAGCTCATCATGATCTCTGATCTACTTAGTCAGAGGAAGTAGTTGACCTAACCTGATAGAAGAATCCTTGTTTGCAACCACAGGTTGCTTCGTCCAAGGGACCTTGTAAATCTGTGATGAATATTTGTCTAAGACTCTTGAGAGGGGACATAGTATTATTGTTATTTAGAAACGGAAAAACCGTATTCGGAGAGAGATGATAGAGCCTAAAGTTTTTGCAAACCCTGGGCGGTTCTTCGTTCGAGTGGCTCTTCTTCTTCTTCTATCCTGATGATTCGTTAAGGTTTTTGTTGTTCGATAGGCTCTTCTTTTTTTAATCTTGCTTTACATGGCTTCTTCCACTGATTTTCGTCCTCTAAAGTCAGCGTTGAATCCAAGTTCTGCAACCAGAATGTCCCATCGAAAGCTTTGAATGGATTACTAACATCTCGTCAATCTTCACCCAAACCTTTTTCTGTTTCTTTTTGTGCCTTCTACTGATAATCTTGTTATTTTTTCTGAAGGTGATGTTTTGGCTGCTCTAAAAAATGGGGCTTAACTTGGTTAGGTTATTCGTTGGGTAAGCAGCCTTACTTTGGAGCCTTAAAATCTATCAAGCTTAAGATATGGAAGTTTAAAGGTAGTTTTACACTTCTAGCTTTAAATGAATTTTTTTTTTAATGAATTTTTCTTGCCCTGAAGATTATGATTTAGTTTGGTCGGGTGAACCTTGGGTTTTTTTTTTGGAAAACCGTTCATCATTCAGAAATGGTCGCCATTATTTCAACCTAAGTGCGAAGAATTTACTTTTATTCCTCTTTGGATCAAATTTCTTGATCATCCTATAGTCTGTTGGACGCCTGAGTGTATTTCTAAGATTGCGAGTTTGATTGGGGTTCTTATTGTTGTGGATTCTCTAATAGCCAAGCAAGCTCAGATTACATTTGTTCGGGTTCGTATTTTAGTATCTAAATATTCGTGCCTTCCTGATGAAGTCAATGTTTCGATTGCTGGTAATATTTTTTCATTAAAAGTTATTTACAATTGGAAGCCTACTCCCTGCCAAGGTTGTGGATCTATTGTGCACCACTCTTCGTTGTGTCCTACTAGGCCGCAAGTTTCCATTGAAAATCTGGAACCTAATAGGGGAAGAAGCATAAGCAGAAAGGTCTGGAAGGAGGCTTCACATTCTGTGAGAGCTTCCTTTTCTAATAATCTTGCTTCTCAAAATTTTTCTGATCAGAATCTGAATCCTCAAATAACATCTAATGTGGATTCTTTCTAAATCCATTTCAAGAATTTCTCATTCTTCTCGGGTTGCTAATGATTCTCAAGATAATTTGCATTTAGATTCCAATATTTTGAGGGATTCGAGTGTTTTATATGTTAAATTTAATTCTAAGAATATGGTTTCCTTCTCTTCAGGTTCTAAAGAGCCTTTACCCCTTTTAAATTTTCTTATAGATGAGATGGCTTCCAATTTCAATTTAAATAATGCATCTGTTGTTTATACTTCTCTTTTTTATTTGAATACTATTTAAGATTCTAATTTGCATAATAAGTTTCAGGTTTTGGATATCCTGGATGGTGGTCATCATGAATTTAAGGAAGGTGACTCTATTTCTATTTTAACTAACCAAGGGGATTCTTCTTCTACAATTCCTATTTTAGATCATTCTAGTTAAAAAAGTTCTGATTATTTCTAGTAAATCTACTAGATCGAAGACTGCCATGAAGGCATCTATCTTGAAAGTAAGCATTAATAATTTTTCAAATTTAATTTCCTATAATGTGAGAGGCTTTAATTGCATTAATAAAGTTAAGGGCCAACAAGATCATTATAGGCCTTAAGTTAAGGCCTATAATAATCTTGTTAGAAAATTTATTTTTGGTAAAGCTTCTATTGAGAATGCTAGCAAGCTTAATAAAATTTTGATTTATTTCTCTTCCGCTTTTGATCTGTTCATAAATAATGCTAAGAGTTCTCTCATTCTCTCTAAAGATTGTAATTTAGCATATGCTATTAGTCAAACTCTTGGCATTAGTCTTTCTTTGTATCCTTTAAAATATTTGGGCTTGCCTCTCTCGAGTAAAAGGCTTCAGATTTCGAACTTTCAGTCTTTTCTTAGTCGTATTATATTTCTTTTGGTGGGTTGGAAAGCTAAATTGCTATTTTTTGCTGGAAGGGTTCAATTCCTTAAATTTACTATTTCGAATGTTATTTCCTATTGGATTACGGATATTTCTCTTCTTAAATTCTATTTTAAATTTATAAGAAAGGTTTGTTCTAATTTTCTTTTTCATGGAGATTCTTGAAGTAATAAGATTCATATCATTGCCTG
This sequence comes from Dendrobium huoshanense, assembly GCA_016618105.1. Taxonomy (NCBI): domain Eukaryota; kingdom Viridiplantae; phylum Streptophyta; class Magnoliopsida; order Asparagales; family Orchidaceae; genus Dendrobium; species Dendrobium huoshanense. Next base: position 26,068,686 of record CM028356.1, on the reverse strand, counting down.
CAAAGATGTTTGAGCCTAAAAATGTTGAAAGTCTTAGTATTTTTTATCTGGAAGCTCTTTATTTTGCTTATAACTATTCTCTTATTTGGAGGATCATTAATGGCACTGATTCTTTGACAATTTGGATAAAACTTAAGTATATCTCTTTTTGGAAGCCTTGGTCTCAACATAATTTCTATATTTTGGAAAAATATTACATCTATTGTTAGAGAAATTAAAAGTAAGGTTTTATTCAATATTTTTCCTAATAACTCTTTTTCTCTTTATTGGGATCCTTGGTGTATGAGAAAATCTCTACATAAGATTGCTGAGATTGCTAGAATTAATCTGGATTCCTCTTCATATAAATGTAAGTTGGGGGAATGGATTTCACATGGTTGTTGGAATTTGCCAATTTCTTTGTCTACGGCTATTAGTTCAACTGTTTCTTATATTTTAAATAATGATCAGCAAGCTTCAAATACTTCTTGGAATGGGGTTCTTCCTTCTTTCAAAATGTTTCACAATACTTTTTATGATAACTTCACTAAAGTGAAATGGTGTCCTTATATTTGGCATAAAAGATATGCTATGAGATTTTCTTGTTATGCTTGGATGGTTATCTTGAAGGGTCTTAAAATGACTAATATTCTTGCTAAGAGAAATATGAACATTCCTGCTTCTTGTATCATTTGTTTAAATGTTGAAGAGAATCATAATCATTTATTTTTTAATGTGATTTTTCCTTCAGAATTATCTCTAACTTTTTGTCTGATATTAATTTTTTAATGCTTATACCTAATTTGATTCAATTACTAGATTATATTTCTACTCTTAATTTAGAATCTAATGTTAAAATTTTATTTTTTTCGCTTTGTTTGTTGTTCTATTTATTTCATTTGGAAAGAAAGGAATTTCAAGAGATTTGAAAATAATTATTCTAGCTCTGATTTAGAGGGCTATTCCATTAATAAGGCTTTGATAGCTAAAATTTCTTGTTGGAATTCCTTTCATTGCATTAAACGTTTTATGCTTGGATAAGTGTTTGGATTTTTCTTGTTGGGTTTTGGTTCTTTGAGGTTTTGGGGCTATGATGATGGGGGCCCTTCGATCATTTCTTGGAAGGTTTTTATTTCGACAACCAGGTTTTTAACTTTGGATGGTCGATTTTTGCAACCAAGGATTGATTAATTTTTTATGTGTGAGGTGTTTTTTTAAGAAGGTTCATTCACCCTTTCTGAGTCCAGTGGGGGTGGTTGGTTGGGTCCTTGCCTTTTTGAATCTCTTATTTTTCTAATTTTTCTATTTTGTTTTAGTTTAGGTTTGGTGGCAATTTTTATTGTTCTACTCTCTTTGCGGAGTTTCTAGTTTTTCTAGTCTGTTGGCGATTAGCTTATTTTTATTAAGTTGAATTATCTTCTGGAGAATTGATGAAGCTTTATTTTTTTTCAAATTTTTGTTGAGGGATTAGGTTTGTTTGCGGATTGTTCAACTGAAGATCGTTTTTATTGTCACTGGTTTTGCCATTGGTGTTGGCATTTGGTTTATTTATTGTTTTACGGTTTAAGGAGTGTTTCTGGGTTTTACTTGTCCGATTGATGATTGGATTGTGTGTGTGTGTCTCTTTTATGCTTCTACAAGATACTAGTTGGGTTTCTCTATTTGTTTGGTTTAGAAATTTCAAGCTTCTCTTAGTGAAGTGACCAACTGTTTGGGTTTGAGGAAGATTTTTTTCATGTGCTCCTTTTATTTGTACCCATTTGTGGCTTTTTGATTGTAGAGTGGTTCCTCTCATCTGCTGCGGACATAAGCTTTAATCAAAAATATTTATTTCGGTGTCTTCCACGTGTTTGATATCTCTGTCATTTATTTTGTGTTTATCAAACTCAATCCTAGCTGGTGCTTCCAGCCTTCCACACACAAACAAGTGTTTTTTTCTAACATTTGTTGTATTAGAGTAGCCTTCTTTTTTTAACAAACGTAACCTTCAAAAATTAATATACAAATATGCTGTGCTAGATGTAAAATTATCACTTATAAATACAGTGGACATGCCTTGCCCATGGTTATGAAACCATGGAGAATATGCAAATGCAATTTAAGGTTCTGTTATGATATGCCAGAATTCCAAAAGCAAAGAAAAAGAATAGCACATGCTCGTGTTAAATTCAAAATTTGGTTTTAAAAAAATCAAATTTCAAGTATACTAAACAACAGCTGATAATGGCACCAAGAGAAAAGCCGAGAAAACCCATGGCAAACTGGTTCATATCAAATGACTACAGTCAGGACAGAAATTTGCGCAATTTGGTGGAAACAATGCTCGTTCAATGGAGAAATCACTGAAAGACACTCCCTATAATAAGTTGATGCAAAGGAATAAAAAATTAACAAAATATAATCCCACCCAGTAACCTAAGCTACCTAATCGTCTGAATCTTCCAAGGAGCTTTATTTCCATTGATTAATATTGGAGTTGAGTGATAAGAAAGAAACGTTCTAATTATTCCCATTTCCATATCTACCACACAGCAATCTCAAGCCCATATTGTTCGAGTCCAACTTAGCTCAAAAAGTCCAATATCATTTGCCCAATAGTATAAAGTCCATATTATAAGCTTTCATTCCTCATTTTGGTTGATAAAAAAACAAATCGAACGCCTGCCTTCGGCAATCAAATCTTACAAATGCTGGTTACCGAACAGCATGTGGAAGACTCGAAGTTTTAGCATTTCCCAAACTTGATCTAAACAATTCTAAGGGCACCACTTCCCAAACAGTAAGAGATGGCTATTAACTTCTAGAATCAGGAAAAAAAAAAACTTATGCTTTGAAAAGATAAGAACAAAAAGGGCAAAACACATCAACCATCCACAGGAATCTCTTCAAAGAATTTCAGGTCCGATGGAACAAATTCGAAAAACAAAGCCATATAATCACATAAAACAACAAATGCCAGCAAATAAGAGCAATGCAAGTAAAAACCAAACAATAATTCGGCAAAAAGTCCTACAGAAATCGTGAGAATCCGATTCCAACCTTGATGAAAGCCCAGGGATCGGGTCCAAAGAGCTCTCGAATCTGAGGATACTTGGCGAGGATCTGCTTCCTCCGTGTGGCATGCGGCTCGTCCGTGTATGACCAGAAAAAATCCGTAGCCATTACCCCTTCTTCGTGATCTCCTATCTCTCCTTCGCCGCCCATCTGTCTCCTGAACAACCCTTCGTAAATTTCAACTTTGATGGAAAAACAGAATGAATAGAAATCCTGTGCAGCTGTGCTCCAACCAGGATGGAGAAAGAGGACGGACGGTGACAGCTTTACTAAATTTAAAATATGGAACGCATGGGAAGTTGGAGCAACCGAGCAACAAAACCACGAGAACCGTCAATCGAAGAGGGAGGAATCCTTGAATTAGAAGTTTTGGTTGGATTTAATTCAAATAGAAATTAATAAATTTGGTAATTTCAATTTAACTAAATTTTAGGAGTTTTAAATCCTATAAAACAATTTGATATAGTATAATAAAGCTTACTAATGTCGTATTAGGGGTGCAAAGTAAAATAAATGTGTGAATTTTCTTTTTATCATGCTTATAATTATGAAGACTTAATAATTTAGTTGTATTGTTTAATAATTTAGATCTACTTATCTCTTATTTTATAATTATATTAAAAAATTAGAAGCTTTATAATATTTTTTATACATAAAGAAAATTTCTTCATGAGATTTAGGTTTCATTTGGGACATTTTTTATTTATTTATTGTTATTCATAAATTAATGTACTCTTATTAATGAAATGAAATATTAGTGTATTTTTAACTATTTAGTCTTGTATATTTTGTTCATATTATTTGTGTAGGACATTTTTTTGGTGTAAAATATATATATATATATATTCAAATCCCTTCATTGCATCCAATATTATCGGGGTAACCTCATTTTTATTTGATGCATGATTTTTTATGATATTGAAAAGATTTTATATGAAGTGGAGCAAAGGCTAACCCATAAATATCATATAAGTCGAAAACTATTAAGATTGAGAAACCCCCAAATAAAATAAAACTAAATATTTAAACATTGAGATGTTTTTTGGTGTAATGGTTGAAATTTTATTAGAAATTTCAAAGTTATAAATGCTCGTATAGAAGCACTTCCAGGATGAGTGATCTCTTGGAGAGTTACACCAATGTGACTAAATTGTGAGGCCTTTAGACTAAATCAATCAATATCTCGATATATAAAAGTTTGGATTATTACAAATGATATGAGAGTAATACATCAGTCTAAAAATGAGAACTCTATATACAATCTTGTTTGCTTGGAGGATGATTCTCGGCTAAGAAAATTGAAGAGGACCTCAGTTATCTAAGTAAAGGAGATTGCAAAACCTCTTAAGAAACTAAAATTAAACTCTTAAACATCAAGTTGCATTTTTTAGTGGCAATTATAATTTCATGAGAAACTCCAAAGTTAAAAATGCTCTTATAGGAGCACTCCCGAGATGATATCCTCTTGAAAAAATTACACTAATTGGATAAAACCATGAGACCAAAGCGAATAATACATTGAAATTTAAGAGTTTGAACTGTTACATGAACATATAAGAATATTAAGTTAAATCATACACCAACTTATTAGAAAATATATTGATATTAAAATACCAAATAACTTTAAACTTTTGGATTAATCGTGATGCTTGTTTTATTCACACCACCTCTACTAATACATTATTTGTTTGGGTCAATTGCCTATTTCTACGCATTAGAGATTTGGAGTTTATTCTCCACAACTATTCTTTACCAGACGAATTGAGTTTGATCCTAAGATAGATTATAGGGTCATTAAAAGAGAAGATGATGATATTTTCGATGATGATCCTAAGATGATTATAATTTGATCATCAAAATTTAGCACTAAATTTTGATGATGATATATTGGTTAGATGCATCAAATTTTTTATTTTTGAGGTGAGATCTGCAATGCTTTATGGCACAAAACGTTGGTCATTAAAAGAGAAGCATGATTTTGCTAAGATGAGGATGCTAAAGTGGATGAGTAGATTTACTCTTAGAGACAAGATACGAAACGAACATATATGTGAAATAATTAGAGTAGCTCCAATGATAGATCAAATTACAGAGAGTCATCTTATATGGTTTGGTCATGTAAAATGGTGACCTTCCGATGATCCTTAGGAGAGTAGATCTATTAGATTTAGCCTATGTTAAGAAAGCTAGATGTAAATCTAAAAAGATTTGATTAAAAAATATTAGAAATAACATTTCTTTATTAAATTTAAATACAAATCTAACTCTTAACATGACATAATAGAGAAAAAAAATTCATGTAACCAACCCCACGAAATGGGATAAAGGCTTGTTGTTGTTGTTATTGCTATTATTGAGATGGGTAATATATATAATATTAAAATAAAAACTATTGAGATGGGTGAATGTTTGATAAAAATTATTGTGTTCCAAGCAGCTTCTTGTGTGCTTTCAGATTTCATTTGGAATACATTTTTTATTATTTTTTAAAGCGTACTTTTAGTAAAAAAAAATTTAAATGAAAATTTTTTATACTGAAAATTGTTTTAAAAAATAGTAAAAAAATTATCATATTTTAATTACTATAAATCTTAAAATTATAAATTTTATTATATTGAGATAATTATAAAATATAAATAATCATTAAAATTTATATTATAATCATCTCAAAATAAATTTTAATAATTGAGATCCACCAATCTCATGGCCCATCAGTCAGTCACCTCTATATTGCTGCAGACAACCAGCTTTCTATGCATGTGGCATTTATTTGGATGCAACTTGCTCAGCACTCACTGAAACCTGATGGGCAAAATAAAGTTGCACATTCTGATTAAAGGCAAGTGTTCTTCCTTCCCGCCTGGACAAAGAGCATCCACATGTTCCTGGGCCCAAACCCTATAAGAAGACAATGAATGAATACTGACATGAAAGCAGAGTAAGCATGTGAGCATAATTCAGAAAAGGGAATCCAGATCTGGACAATAGAAAAAAAAAACGATTATAGCAATTAAAGTTCTAGTACAAGCTCCAAAGAAGATTTAAGAAAGCTTCAAATAAACAGCCTAACCAGAGGGTTCTCGACCAAAGGAATGGCAGATACCTCTAGTCAGGTTGGGAAATCCCATCCAAAATGAGGTATACCCAAAGGCCATAGTGACAGAAAACAAGCTCTCTCTCCTTAGGAGAAGGCTGCCGTATCACTACAACATTTACTCTCAAGCTTCTACACATAAAGATGCTAATAATTAAGATTGACTAATGCTATACTTCCCAAATTGCAATCACATCAGTGTCAATGGGGAAAGATTATTACGTGCGGTATCCGGACCGTCCGGAGGCGAATCAGAACACGCCACATCACCCGGATGCACTGGGCCCCGGGTGACATGGCGCGTCCGGATTCGCCGCCGGACGAATCCGGATGCCGCACGTAATAATTTTCCGCCAATGAGGTTACACTTATAGCTCACTCTTCTTCTCCACATGAAACTCTTTCTTCCACACGCTCAGAGATAAGACATTTCACTTAAGACTAAGGCTTCGTTTGGGATGGTTTCTTTCTGCTTCTTAAAACAACTTTTTAGTACAAAAATTTTAATTTTTGTATTAAAAAGCTGTTTCAAAAAGCAAAAAAAAAGCCTTCCCACATGAAGCCTAAGGCATTCTACCTAGATAAAATCGAAGGGTAAAATACCTTAAAGTTCAAAATAAATGAGTGAAATGTCTTATTTTTGAGCGAAGTATGAAGATGAGAAGTTATGCGGAATATGAGAAGGTGCCACATCACGACATCAGCTTCCACATAAGCAGCTGATGTAGCAATTTTTAGAAGTACAGCATTTTTATTAATATATATGACGATGAACGATGGGGTAACGGCTATTCTTTTAACGGTATACAAAAGTAGTTCATTTACTCATTAAAAAGTGCCAACCGCCACCTAACGGCTACTTTTCTTTTCTATTGGAGATTGGAGGGCCTTCCTCCAACCTGCATTTTGTTAAAAGAAATTAAGGCGTGATGTGTATGTTGCTTTGGGAGACCAATTCCTTGGAATCACATCTCTTGCCGAGAGAGTCCTCTGCGTGGATAGTGTGGTCAGCTTTACAGAGAAAGGACCCATTAGCGGCCCACCAATTATGCACCAACTTGCACCCCACACATGCTTCATCTCTTTCCACTCAGTGGAAGTTGACTGCAAAAAGTATTATCAAATCAAAATAGATGTTCGTTGGAGAAGATTAATAATCATGAACTTTGCGACCCATAAGAGAGTATATTAAGCCATAGACCAAGAACCAACATGAATCATTACAGTTAGTTTTGCATTTCTTCTTACCTTATGGAAGGGACATTTTGATATTATTAAATAGAAAGTTTATAAGACATGCCTTCGGGGAATGGTAGAGTTCATTGAGCAACTGATTCCAGTTTATTTGTTGTTACTATGAACATCATTTTTTTTTTTTATGAACATATATAAAATCAATATTTGTTACTATGAACATCATAATTTGGGTAAACTTAAAAATTAACAAATGGAGAAATTGTGGTGAATTCATTTTCTCCATGGTGTTTTGTTAAGAGTAAAATTCTCATTTAAATCTACTAATAAAAAAAGGTTCATTACAGATTAAACTTTTTTGGAACTCCGTTGAATGAGCATTTTCATATTATGGCAGATTGCTTCTGTTTCTGCTGCTCATCTACGGATCTTCCATGCTTAATTGACTTTGTTGTTGAGAAGTTTACTAACGATTCTGATAGGCAACATTTTACTCTGATTATTGTTGATTTTTATTCTGATTTCATTTGTCACTTTTCTCTTTACCAATAGATTGGTCTTTAGATACAACTCTAGGTGTGCTTTCGTTGTTGTTTCATTTATTGCTAGAGTTTTTTTTTTTTTTTTCTTTTTAAGGATCTGATTTCATTATTTCACCCATATGGTTTGGTGAGCACTATTCAACGGATTGATTTGCACAACCAAGGTAGGAGAAAGTGGGCATTTCCATACTGTTTGGATATTTGCAATGCCACTTGCCTCATTTCAAAATTTTGTTGACTTTGTTATTTAAGAGGGTTTATCTTATTTTAGGGTATATTTTGCTAATTTTTATTCTCTGAGCTATGTTTAAGCCGTATTTAACTGCAAAATTTTTATACTCTTACTTTTATGATACGCCTTGAAGATGAAATCAATAAGAAAAGACAATAAAAACAACAAAAATTGAGAAACGACGATTGATCTTTTTGTTTTAAAACTTCGACATCAAAATAAGATACAATGATCTAATATTAGAGAGGTAGATAGTATCTCCGACTTGACCAAGACGCTTCTAGGAAGCCCTCAAGAAGACTCCAGAAAAAACTACAACAAACTCTCAAAACCAAACATGAAAAATAAATCCTAGAATCAGCCCTAAATAAACTCCCCAATTCCCCCCAAAAACAGCCCCCTTAATTAATTTCACTATGTTTCTCTATTTCAAAATTAGAATTCTTTCCTTTCTTATTTCCCTCATTTCCTCTCCTATTATATTTAATTATATTTTTGTTGGGCACCACAAGGGGGGTTGAACCAGTTGCCTTTCTCCCATAATAATACTCCCCTCCTCAAAATTTACCTTGTCCTCAAGGTGGAAGGTCAGAAATTGTCTTCTGATTGTCTCGTATGGCTCCCATGTGGCGTCATGCTTGGGCACATCCTTCCACTTAATTAGTACCTCCCGTGCCTCGGTCTCCCCTCTGCGCACCCCAATTACTTCCAGAGGTTCCAAAATGGCCTCTATGTCCTCTATCAAAGTCTGAATTACTGATGACGATATCTACTCTCATATCGTCTTCCTCAACTGTGAGACATGAAAAACTGGGATAAAGCTGATGAGGTGGTAGTTTTAAGCAATATGTTATTGCTCCAATGCGCTCCAAGATATCATAAGGCCCAAAGTATCGTGGGAATAACTTCTCATTCCCCCTAGCTAGTGTTTTATACATGTAGGGCATCAATTTTAAGTAAACCATATTTTCGGGCTCAAAGTTTACTTCTCTCCCGTGTTCATCAGCCTTCCTTTTCATGATCTGTTGGGCTCTCAACAAATATACCCCGAGCTCAGATAATATCCTGTCCCTCTCCTTTGAGTACTACTCTATACTTAACACAGGCATAGTGCTCTGCCCATAATGAATCAGATGGGGGGATCTTTCCCATAGAGAATCCTGAAAGGAGTGGCCTTTGCTGCTGAATGGTAGAGGTATTATACCAATACTCTGCCCAAGCAAGCCACCTTGATCAACTCTTTGGCGTGTCAGATGCAAAACATCTCAAATAGGTCTCTATGTTTTGGTTGGTCATTTTTGCTGACCATCTATCTGGGGGTGATAGATTGTACTTCTCTTCAAATATGTCCCCTGTAACTGAAACAACTCTCTCCAAAAGTGGCTAAGGAACATCTTGTACTTGTATGTCACAATAACTTCTGGAACTCCATGCAGACGCACCACTTCCTTTATGAAGACAGTAGACACAGTAACGACTGTATAAGGGGTGCCCTATGTTGCACCGATACACCTATTTATGAAGGCGTGCTGTATCCGATACACCGATACACGGATACGCCTCCGATACTCCACCGATACGTGTCGGATACGCCAAAGCCGTATCCAATTAAAATACTATTTAATTTCAAAAGGACACGCGTATCCGATACATATGTTCGTTGAAAAACAAAAAGAAATCCGAAAAAAAGACGTGTCATATTTACTTCCGCGGTTGCGAGCAAGATTCTCTCATTTCCGAGATGGATTTAAGTCTCTTGATGATATGAAAATATTAAAAATTATTAATCTTTCACTTGATGAGCCTGAATTAGAAGCTATGATATTTATTGAAGATGATATGGAAGTTCAAAGACAAACCAATGAAGAAGATAATTATATCATTCCTTCTATTGAATAGTTGAAACTTCATGTGCTAGATAATTTATGTTTATGCTTTTGTTGTTGTACTAGACATTTAATACTTACTTATATTTTGATATTATAAGTTACAATGCTACAAATGATGTTGTTGCCAATTTTTTTTGTAATATCAAATATTATGTTTTGATTGCTTTCTTAATTTTTATGTATGATTTATAAATTATAATGTCGTGTCCGCGCCGTACCCGTATCCTGTATTTTTAAGAATTGACGTGTCCCGTATCCGTATCGTATCGTATCCGTATCGGTGCAACATAGGGGGTGCCTAAAGGGAATGAAGTGTGCATATTTCCTCAAAAGATTCACTATTACTAGTATCACCGAAAACCCCTCGGATCGTGGAAATCCCTCAATAAAGCCCATCGTCACCTCCTCTAATACCCTCTTCGGTAGGGCTAGTGGTTGTAGGTGACATTGCTAAGTACTTGTGCCTTTGGCATACATCGCATTTAGCTACCTAATCTTCTACATCATGGTGCATCCCCACCTAATATAATTCTATTGCTAATCAATTGTAGGTTTCTACGCTCCTGAATGCCCTCCCATTGCACTTCCATGAAACTTCTATAGCAGCTTGGGAATGTATAGTGGTCCCTTCCATAGAAAAAAATCTTCCTTGATATAGCAAATGGACTCCCCTCAGCATGTAGCCAGGATGACTATCCGGGTTCTGCAACAACTCATATACGATCTTCCTTAGTCCGTCATCCTGTTCGCTCTCCTATTTAAACTTTTCCCAATCTAAGACTAGGGGTACTAACAAAGCTACTAACTGAGGCTCCTTAACTCTCCTGTACAAGGCATCAACTGCTTTATTTTTTAAGCCCAGGTAGTACTGAATTTCAAAATCATATCCCAGTAGTTTGGATAGCCATCGTTGATGCTCCCCGATGACCATTCGTTGTTCCAGCAAATACACCAGACTCCTCTATTCTATTCCGACGAGGAAGTATCGCCCCAATAAATAGGGTCACCACTTCTAAATGGTCAAAAAAAAATAGCCATCAGTTCTCTCTCGTACACTAACTTAAGCATTGCTCTACTGTAAGCACTTAACTAAAATAGGCGATCAGTCACTGATTCTACATAAGTTTTGCCCCCAGTCCATATCCTGATGTATCTGTTTCCACCATAAATAGTCTGCTAAAGTTAGGAAGTGCTAACACAAGTACACTACTCATTACTTTCTTCAGCTGCTCGAAAGCATGTGTAGCCGCCTCCCCCCACTTGAAGCCGTCCTTCTTCAACTTCTCAGTCAATGGCCATGTTATTGTGATATATCCTTGTACGAACTTCTGGTAGTACCTGATGAGGTCTAAGAATCCTCTCAGCTCCCTCAGTCTCTTAGGCAAAGGACACTTTAGCATATAGCCTCAATCTTGGATAGGTCCGCTGCTACCCCTATCTTGCTCACCACATGTCTTAAGTACTCTACATGTGGTTGTGCAAACGAGGATTCTTAGGCCAACAAAGAACACTAGGTTGGCATACAATTGGTTCTCTCTCAATGTCTACAATAACATCCTCATGTTCTCAATATGTTCTGCCTCCATTCGACTGTAGATCATGATGTCATCGAAGAACACCAAGATAAATTTTCTAAGATAGGGTTGAAAAATCTGATTCATGAGTGACTGAAAAGTGGATGGAGCGTTAGTGAGGACGAAAGACATCACCAAAAATTCATAGCGACTCTCGTGTGTTCTGAAAGCTATCTTGTGCACATCCCTTACTTCATCCCGATTTGGTGGTATCCCGATTTCAGGTCAATCTTTGAGAAGATGACTGCCCAAAATAGTTCATCCAATAACTCGTCGATCACAGGGATAGGAAATTTGTCCAACACAGTTTCCTTGTTTAAGGCTCCATAATTGATACAGAACCTTGAACTGTCGTCCTTAAGTGTTACAACCGTTTCCTTCTTTTTCACCAGTAAAACATGACTCAAAAAAAGGCTTACACTGGGTCTAATAATCCCTGCTTCCAGCATCTCTCTGATAAGCCTCTCGATCTTATCTCTCTGGATCTGCGGGTACCAGTAAGGTCGAACATTGATAGGAGAGACTCCATCCTTCAAGGAAATCACATGCTCGTGCTCTCAAAAGGGTGGTAATCCGTTGGGTTGCTGAAAGACCTCTGGAAACGGCTGTAACACTTGATATATATATAGGTATTGTTTGTAATGGAGCATATTTTTTAGAATAATAAAATGTAGGCTTTTTGCCCGGTTACTTCGAATCTTGTGTCCTGAGATTTGATTTCAAGTGGTGGATTCATTCCCCAAGAAGTTATTGGAGTTATGCTCGACTACATTCACCAGATCATCAACGAGGAGTTGTCGACCCTCTTATCTTATGTCAGATACTCTTGTTAAAATAAAACAAGTCATGCATTATATAATATATGACAACCACCATGTATATAGGAGTTGCTCTATAGTAGTGCTCATCTCAAATGATTAAAGAAGAGGAGGTTGTTAGACCCGTCCAGCCAGTCTGATAGGACTAGCTTACACTAACAGAGGCAAAAATCCTTCTATACGCGCTGAACGCAAGCCATAAGGTATTTTGGAAGAATTTTGAGGATTTGGGAGGGAAATTTGAATGTAGGGACTATTTAGATATTTTCTTTTGAATTGTATGCATTAAACAGTTGGTTTTCCTAGGGTTATGGCATCTTGAATTTAGTTGAAATTTGAGATCACTTAGGTTTAGATTTCCTGTTCTAACAGCATCTAAAGAATTGGGAGAGATCGATTCTCCTCTCAAATTGCGGATCACTTGTATCTTGTTTTTTTTTCTTCCGTTAGTTGATTTTTCTCAATAAAGTGGGTTGTTTTTCTTTGATTTTTCCTCTACTTGTTGAGTATTCTCGCTGATTTTGTCAAGATCATTAAGTTTCCCTTGAGATCTTCAAGTGTTTCCTATCAAATTGGTATCAGAGCATGTCAATCTAAGGGGGACTAATGGCCAGAAGGAAAGTAAAAGTTTCGGAGGGACAACTTGGGACTCAAAGCAGATTTTGAGGAGAAGATTGCTAATTTTTAAAATCAGATTGTATCTGTTAATGAAAGGATGGAGGAAAAGTTCGCCGTGGTGGAAAACATGTTGAAGAAATTGCTTGAAGTCAAACCCAAACCGACGACATTGGAAGAAAAGGAAACTACTGGGAAGAGGTGAAGGGAAAATCCAGAAGTGGAGATCCTGGAGGGAGAAGACGGAATGCGAGGAGATGAGCATTGGCTACACAAGAAGGAGAGCTAAATTTATAAGGAGAGCGGATGGTTTCGATCGTCGGGGTTCTTATTTTGAAAGAAGAAGAGGGGATTTTGAGGAAGGATTTGGGTATGAGCGTCGAAGGGAAGAGCGTGACAATTGGGGGGCACCTCCTCTTCGAGGAATGAGAGGCTATGGAGGATTCAAAAGAAAGGGGGTGACCCGAAGGTAAGAAAGCTGAAGATTCCCATCTCTGAGGGCGAGGACGCACATGGGTGGATCTATAAGGTACAAAGATATTTCACCGTCAATGGGTTGACGGAGGAGGAGAGACGAACAACAGCGGGAAGGGTAGGCTTTGTCTTTGTGCTAATGGAGGGACATGTGATGACACATAACGAAGTTGGAGAGAGTTCAAGGATTGTTTGATAGAAAGTTTCCGAACTGACAGGTGAGGAGAATTCTACGAGCAGTTATTCGCCTTGACACAGAATGGTTCAGTGATGGAGTACCGGGAGAGATTTGAGTACCTTGTTAGCTAATTGGATGCTTTCCTGAGATAGTGCTAGAGGAAAATTTCATGAAGGGACTGACACCAGAGATCTGGACAGCGGTTAGAGTAATGAGGCCTTGTGACTTGGGAGAGGCTATGGAGCTAGCTCAATTCGTGGAGGATCAGAGGCACCTAGAGAGAGAGAGAGAGAGAGAGAGAGAGAGAGAGATGGGACGCAGCTCAGGAGGTCTGAACAGGAGGACCACCACCTTTCTTACACCTAAGAAGCCGACACCAAGTAATTTTCGGGAGACTTCGAAGGAGAAGACTGTAGGAGTAAGCCTAGAGACAGCTTCAAGAAGCTCAGAGAAATGGAATTACAAGAGAAAAGGGCGAAGGGGCTTTGTTTCAGATGTGACGAAAGGTATACATCGAGGCACAGGTGTAAGGACTGAACTCTTTCGGTTCTTACCGTTTGTAATGAAGAATGAATGGAGGAGGGTGTCATCTTTCCACCTTGCAGTTAAGGTGGATCTTTGGGAGGGGATTATTGTTAGATCAGTCCATTAGACCGATCCAGCAGCTCCGACGGGACCGGCTTACACAAACAGAGGCGGAAATGTCCGCCTCCTGTACGCACCAAATGCAAGTCGCAAGGGTTAGGGAGCTGTTTTGGAAGGATTTTTGAGAGATTTAAGAGAGAAATTTGAATGTATAGACTGTTTAGAGATTCTCTTTTGAATTGTATGTATTAAATAATTGGTTTTCCTAGGGGTTAGGGCATCTTGAATTTGGTTGAAATTTGAGATCTCTTAGGTTTAGGTTTCCTTTGGGTTCTAGCGGCGTCTAGACAATTGGGAGAGATTGATCATCAGATTGGTCATCCTCTCGAATTGAGGATCACTTGTATCTTGTTTGTTTTTCTTCCATTAGTTGATTTTTCTCAATAAAGTAGGCTGTTTTTCTTTGATTTTTCCTCTACTTGTTGAATATTCTCGTTGATTTTGTCAAGATTGTTAGGTTTCACTTGAGATCTTCAAGTGTTTCCTATCAGAGGCCCTCATGCTAAAATTGAAGAATGCATGGTCTGTGAAATATACATAAACAAGCACAATAGGAAATGCAGGTAAGGTCATATCAGGTTTAGACTAGAAATGCGTCATTAACCTAACTTTATGCTCAAATGTTCAGAACCCATGAATCAAGCATATATTTAAAATTTCTCTATATCAACTAAACATAGTAATATCTGATTGAAACTAACAAAAGAGGTAATGAGTTCAAATCACAACTAACTTCTTGGCAATGCAATTTTAAGGCTATATTCATCAGGAGTATGCAAGAAGCATCACTACCTAACTATAATCTCAAATGTTCGGTACCCATAAATAAGTTTAATATTCTAAAATTCCTTCTCATGAACTAAGCATAGTAATATTGTGTTGGAATAAACAATTGAGCAAGAGGTTCAAAGTTTTAATCACACTCAGCTTCTTGGCAGTGCAAGGCTAAGGTCTTATCATTTTCTTGTGAGATCCCACATTGAAAAGACCTAAAGCATTAACTTCTTTTAATAGACAACAGACACATATTTTGCATGCTATATTAAACATTGAAGACAACAAGTAGGAGATTAAATTTGTATCGTAATACAAAGATTAATAAATAAATGTTTCTCTCTATTACTTATTAGATAAAACTTTAAGCATAGAATGAAGGTTAAAACTTACTGGTTTAATGTGCATTGATCCGATATCTCCATCACCATCTTCAAACTCCACAAGAAGAGATAGCCAGTAGTCTGTGGAACCTTCATTCACATGAAAGGCTATGTTCTTCCCGCGGTACTTGCATAAAGTCCTAAAATTATTTTAATTTACTCCATCAACTTTGAGAATCAGCATACTAAACACACAAACAATATTGTAGCAAACTTCATTAGCTCTCAAATTTCTATAAGCTAGTGTGCAACATTTGCTTCCCTAAGAAAATTGTGAAAGAATCACCAATATATAAAATTCACGTCTTTTTAACGAGCATCTAAGGTAGATAAGGAAGCATTCATGCACTGCCGGAGTTCTCTAACCCTTGATAAATGCTACAGAAGAACAAACTTCAAAGTTCAAACAACCCAAAGAAGTACTTTTCAATGCAATCAAACATGAATTAGAAGAAAAATTGATATCTGCCAAATTTGATAGAATTGGGCTGCTCAACTCTCTTACAGCAATCTAAATCAAACTATATAAAATAATAGTCACCGTTTTTCAGTGAGAGAGTTGAGCAGTCTTCAAACAGATAGAATCAAACGGAATAACAGTGCTCTGAATCAGACATAAAGCAGATTGGTAGGCCATCAAGGTAACAAAGTACACGAGAAATGAAAGATGGTCTCCTAATTTCTACTTGATATAGACGCGTAAAGTAACTATCCAGAACCTGCAATAGAGCAATCTAAGTTCAACAGTAAAATATCTAATCACAAAGATCAATAAGATGAAATAGGGAAATTTGGGCGTGGCATTTGGGAGATTAACTAGATAAAGAGAAAAGATGCAAAAGCTCGGGGCTGTTTTTTTGCAAGATTTAGTAAGGATTTTGGGTAAATCTTGCCGAATAATTTTTTGAGCAACTTAAATTTTATTATCTTCTTAAATTCAATTTTCCTCCTATTTTAGATTAAATTCTGGAATTAGTAAATCACGAGGAAGTAAGACTTAAATAGAAATTATGTTACTACCCATTCTTTTTCTCCTTGGATTAAGGCTTCTTTTGGCAAAACTTTTTTTCTGTTTTTTCAAACAAATTTTTTTAGTAAAAAAAATATTAAAAACAAAAAAATAGTAAAAATTTGTCCCAACCAAAGCCAAAATCTTAAATTTTAAAATTATATGCAAACAATCTGTTAACATGGGTGGAACCCTTAGTGTCCCGTGGGGCAATTGCCACCCCTAAAAAAATTAAAAATTTATTTATTAGATAAATTTTTAGGTAATTTGTCCCCCTCCATCTTTTTTTACTCTTTATTATAGGAATCTTTAGGCAATTGCCCCCCTCCTAAAAAAATTAAAATGCTATGATCTTTAGGCGATTTATAATCTTGCCCCATAACAAAATTATACACATTGTGTAGATGTGTTATTACACGAGATTTTAGGCAATTGCCCCAGCATAATTAAAAACATTGTGTTGAGGCATTATTTTTAGGAAACGATGAACCAAATACAAAGAGAAATATAAAAGAGAATTTAAAAATATCCTTACAACCAAACTTTGTTTCAGGTCGAACCCTGTTAGGGGCAACTACCCCCTTGGACCCCCGACACATTGTGTAGAGGTGTTACATAATTTTTGTTTAAGAATAATTGTCATTATATAAGATGTTGATGATATTTTAAAAATGTATTATATATTCAAGTACAAATAATCATTAGTCACTAAAATGATATATATATGAAAAGCAAAATCTCTACACTTTTACTTATAATTTACCCCCCTAAAAATTAAGGCTGATTCTACCCCTGTCTGTTAAGATTTAATAAGATTTTAACATCTACATGTCAAATAATTTTTAGGGTTTTAATCATCCAATATTGACTAAATCTAATTTTATAAGATTTATATTTATTATTATTTTAAAATATAATTTTGTATAACCATATCTACTAAAATCATAAGAAAATAGGCATTTGGATTTCTTAAAAGTGAAAAACTTCTAAAATTCCACCACTTTAATCCTAACCGAATTAAAATTTACTTGCAGGCTTGCAGCTAAAAAGCCCCTTAAATACATTTTAAATAGAACTCGTAATCATCGAAACTCCTTTCTGCGTTAGGGCTTGCCTTCCATCACCGAAAACAGTCTCGATGATTAAAATTTCCGTTCCACTGTACAAAAGAGATCTTCCAGAGAAAATGAGTAATTGCAGTAGATGATAAACTATTACCGGCGATAGAGGACGGAGATCTCGCCGCGGTTGCGGAGCTCGGGACTCTGTCCAGCAATGGCCATGCGGCTGAAAGCGGCTCCGCTGAGATCGAAGTGAGTGCGGCCGAAGGCACAGTAGCCGCCGGGGCACTCGTCGGTGACGATGATGGTGACGGCGCGCCGCGAACAGACGGACTGATCGGCACACCGCACTTTGTAGCACGCACCGCACCCTTCCCCGTCCTTAAACAGCACCGGGCTCACCGCACCCACCCGCGCCCGCATTGGTCGTACGTCCACCAGCGACCCGTACCCGCACGCACCACCTGTGCGTTCACATATACACCCGTAAACGGAAAGCCCCCATCATCAAAAGAAATTTTCTTCAACAAAAATTGAGGGTGGTATTAATTTATTATCTTATAAATTAAATCTATTACTTTGAAAAAATTAAGACTAAATATTAAACATTAAGCAGGTAAAAAAATTTGACATAAGGGGGCCGTAAAAAAATTTAAATATTTATAATATTAATATAATATATAAATAAATAATATTAATAAAAAATCAAATAAATATAAAATCTTTTAGTACCATTTTAATATAAAATATTTTCTTTAACTATATTTAACTAAACAATATGATATAAATAAATTATTGCGTTCAGAGAATATTATTGTACCTTTTTAAAAAAGAAAGTATCCACAAAACATGTTAAAAAAGCTAATGTTTTTTGTCAAAGCACAACGTGACCGACATAAGGCAGTAAAAAACTAAATTTTTTGGGGGAAATAGTCTTTTCCTTTCATATTCGTGTTTTTTTATTTTTGCCATATTAAAATTTGGACGGTTACCAGTAAAAAGTCATTTTTAGTTTTTTTTTTTTTTTTTTTTTTTTTTTTTTTTTTTTTGACATTTAGGTCATTTAAGACAAATTCATACACACAACGCATACACAAAGACTCAAACCCAAGACCTCTTAATTAGAAGCATAAGCTCTCAACCAAAAAGCCAAAATGAGCTGTGTTATTCTTTCTATTTCAAAGTGAGTGTTATAAATGCATTTAGGATCAAATGATTTTTTACTGCTTAAAATAGTGTTTTAGTAAAAATAAATTTAATTAAAAGTTTTTTTAAAAAAATATATTAGAAAATAATAAGAAAATTATTTCAAATGAAACCTTATAATCTATTTGGGTTAAGTTTTTTATACTGTTTTTAAAATAATTTTTAAGTAAAAAACATTCTTAACTAAAAAAATTTTACATTAAAAACTTACTTTAAAATATAGTAAGAAAAAAAAAAAAAAAAACAAGAATTTTCTAAGGGGATAAATTAAAAATAACAGTAAGAAGAAGACAAAGGCTTTATATGCGACGACGGACTGACGGCCATGGGCGGAAGATGGAGTTTGCCGAGGCTACATGTCTCGGATCAGGTGCCGCTCTAGTAGTACCGCAACAGATACAATAGCCTGACAACACGACACGTACCCCAGCTTAGCTTATCTAACGAGCTAACCTGTTATAATAGTGCAGTATGGTGTTGATAACCTGAGACCTGATCCTTGCCCCTCTACTAACGGTAAAATAATTGCCGGAGGCCAGCTCCACAACGGCTACTTTACTATTTATAATAAAAAGATCGTTAGACTATCGTTACCGTCTCTAACCCGACTGCGATATCCACGTGGCGAAAGAAGAACAACGGTGAAGTTGGTGTGGAAGGCCAAATGGGTGGCGATTACAAATCCTACCGAGCAAAATATAAAAACGCTGAAATCAAGTGAAATGGGGGTAAATAACTAACACACCGTCGCTGCCGTCGCCGTCGGGGCTGCCGTACCAAGTGGCGGTGGCGGGCTGCCAATGTGCATCATAGACGGTCCGGAGTTCGCCGGCGGCGGAACAGAGGAAGACGAAGCAGTAGAATATTACGGAGGAGAAGAGAAGAGAGTCGGCCATTGCTTTCAAAATGTAGAAGAAGATGAAACAAAGAGAACCTAGCTTTCTCACTCTGTCCCTCTTCTTCTCCTCCGCTTTAAGAAACCTCGAGAAACCAACGAGCTTCTACTTCTATATTCAGTGTAAACAACAAGCGGGAACTGCAGGCCGCCTTAATAGAAAAGCAAAGTTGATTTTGCCCCTTATTAATTTAAGAAATTCTATGATACAAACACGCCCTCTTTTTTCAGGTAAGTGTACGCCTAACGAGGCAGGCAGCGCGTGCATTTATGAAGATGTGAGAGTGAACTTTGCAGCATTTGCTCATAAAATCGCGACTGGTCATGGTCCTCCGCGTTTAATCAATTTTTTTTTTATTTTTAGGCTCAGTTTACTATGGATTGAGTGGTTGCGCTTAGAGCTGCAGAGTAAATTAAATGCAAATTTATTTTATTTTATTTTATTTTTTAAATTAAATGCTTAGAGCTGAAAGAGCGTTTAGTGGCATGACTAATCCTCAGTTGAATTTGAAGAGGTCGTACTTGATTGGGCCCCACTTAAGAAGCTTTGACACTCGAGAGGAGTAGGCACGGGTTGGGAGGTTCCCAGTCGTACTTGCCCACCAACAAAGCTAAGCAACGATGGGTTAATGCAAAAAAATTTAAATATTAGATGTTTAGTTGAAAAATAAATAAATTGTTTTTTTTTTTTTTGGAAAATTGGGCAAAGCCTATTTCATTGACTAAAAAATAAAAATAATTATATATGGTTGGGCTCAAACCAACACAGCAGAGCAAAATTGGAAAGAGGAGATAAAAAACAGGAAACCTGTAGGGAAAACAGGAAAAGAACTAAGGAAATACAAAACCAAAGTCTGGACTCAGATCGGACCAAAAAAACATCAAAATACATTCAACCAGTTCAGATAGGATGGCACCCCTGGTTGCCACAGACGACTAACAGAAGATAAGCACGGCCATCATCATGGTTCAGTGAAACGAAGCACGTAGAGTAAGCATCCAGGGAGGAGCAAGTCCAGCATCCAAAATAATCAAAATTGAGAGAAAGTGTGTAAAAACAGAGCTTTATAAAAAATGTAAGCAACATCCTTTATGTATATCTTAGGCTTCATTTGGGATGATTTTCTTACTAATTTTTGAAGCAACTCTTAGTGCAATTTTTTTCAGTTTATAAAATTTTTATACTAAAAAGTTACTTTAGAAAATACAGTAAAAAGTGAATGAAACCTTAATCTTGTTAGAAGTAGCACAAATGAGTTTCCAATAATTAATAGATTTAGAATAGGGAGGCTTCAATGCTGAAAAATAGAATTAGGCTTCATTTACGACAGTTTTATACCATTATTTTTTCTGTTTTCAAGTAATTTTTATACTAATAGTAGCTTTATAAAACAGTAAGAAATCTGACTCAAATGAAACCTTAGCCTAATATTTTAAATTCTTGAATACATCAATTATGTAAATCTTCCCCTACAGCCGTCACCAATCACTCATAACTATCACCTCAGATAACTCCCAATTCTTCTAAAGAAAGTTTTCAACTTTAATTGACCCCTTAAGCTTTAAACATATTCTTCTTTTGATTTAATGTTAGATCCAAATTTCACTCTTTCCTAAAAGCAGAGTTAGGCTTCATTTGGGACGGCTTTTTTATTACTTTCTAAAATAGAATTTTAGTACAATTTTTTTTTTTTGTACTAAAACTCCATTTTAGAAAGCAATAAAAAAGCCGTCCCAAACGAAGCCTTACAGTTGATAGAGTGGAAATTAAAAGAGTTGTAAAATAAGTGGTTCCACGACATTAGGGGAGAATTAGCAAAAACTAAAGCTTTGTGAATATTAATAGTCGGTGACAACAAGGTTTCATGGAGGAAACCTTAGCAAGCTGCGAGAAGAAATTACTTCTTCCATTGATCTCCTCTTCAACAGAGTCCTGCATTGGGTACTCATACTCACACCCACCCATGTACCCATACCCATTCAATGGGTATGGGTGGGTATAGGTACGCTTGGCCTTGTGGGAGGGTATGTGTGGGTACTAAATATCGAGGGATAAATCGATTTTGATATGCGACTTTAAAGTTTGCTATCATAGCAAATGACAACAAGTCTCAAGGCCATCACTCTGTGGCAGACTGCGTTCAAAAGGGGTGACCAATTGTCGTTCTCAAGCCAATTTAGATGAGTTTGTTGGAGGGTCAATATATAAGCGTAGTTGAATTTATTTATTACCTCGAAAAAAATAATACTTTACATTTTCATTAAAATAAAATTACTTACAAATATATTGTTACATATCTTCATATTTACTAATATGCTTACTTTTTTTTTGTATTTAGTGCGTGATAGTGTAACCAATCCACAATCATATTTTCCTTATCATATGCTCACTTCAAATTAGGATCAATTAACTTGATATTAATTAATTTATAATTAATATTGTAATTTTCTTAATACATGATTCAATAGGTGCCCACTCTACACTTTTCTTATGATATTAGTAATACTCTTGAAATTAATATATCAAATCCATACATACAAATCGATAAAAAAAAAAAAAAGTAACATTAAAGATTCATTTGGGATGATTTTCTTACTGCTTTCTAAAGCAGCTTTTTAGTACAAAAATTTTTGTATTAAAAGATGCTTTAAAAAGCAGCTAAAAATATATTTCAAACAAAACTTAAATCTTCAAAATGTGAGGCCTAAATAACCTAAAATTTATTGTTTCATTTATCAAATTATTTATTAACATAGCTAACTTAGTCATAGTACCTGACTTTGGCCTCTACCGTCCAATCATTCCGATAAAACTTAATATTAATTACAAAAATTTGCTAAAAGTATCTTCATTTCACCTATTTATTTTATGAGATATTCTTAACACTTACTTAATCTAGAGGATTATGAACAAAAAAAATATTAATTTATTTTTATCTACATAAATTTTGTAAATTATAGTTTGAATATACTAGATTTGAAGTGATTCGGGTTGAATTTGTTTCTTAGTTCACACCCAGGGTGGAACCAGCCTTTCATTTTAGGGGGGGTCGCAAAATTTTCATATTAATAGCTTATATATATATATATATATATATATATATATATATATATATATATATATATATATATATATATATTTCAAAATAGCTTTCTACTTTTTAGCTTTCATGGCCTCATTTAGCATTCTACTTTTTTTAATGAAATAACAATTTTATTCCACTAATGAAAAAGGACTTACAAATTAAGGTCAAAAGAAACCAAAACACGAAATAATAACAAAATTATCATAATAAGCGACACATTTCACAGCGATATGAAAAAAGAGAAGTAATCCAAAATTAGAGAAATGAAAAAAGGCCCTGAAGCCAATCAGACTCAGATCCCCACCTACTTGCCAAGCTTGAATAATCCATTGGAGGAAGAGAAACAACACGCTCGTTTAGCTTTCTATATTAATAAGCAAGAACTGAATGTAGGCATTGAAAATGAATTTTAAATTATGATGTACTAGAGATCGAGAAGTAGCTAATAATGAAGTGGATGTAAACAAACACTTCTAACTAATTCTATATAAGAGTTTCTGGCAAATGTCCACCATAACTACCATAATAATTGTAGGCTTGAGCACATGATTGCCACATGTTGATTCTTCATGTAATCATTGTTTTAAATAGAAAATGATACATAACTTTAAGAATGTGGTGTGTATTGAGAAACTCATCACAACATTTTTGCCATTTGGGCCATAAGTGCTTAGCCATCTATTTAGATTTTGTTCAGGATAGTTTTCTTACTGCTTCTTAAAATAACTTTTAATATAAAAATTAAAATGTTTGTATTAAAAGATTATTTTAAGAAACAGTAATAAAATGATCCCAAATGAAGCCTTAAATACTTTTTTTTTTTTTTTGGGACATTTAGGCCATTTAAGGCAAACTCACACACACAACGCATACACATAGACTCGAACCTTGGACCTCTTAGTTAGAAGCCTTAGCTCTCAACCAATAGGCCAAGGAGAGTTGTGTATGAAGCCTTAAATACCAACTATAATTCTTACATGTTAGAAGTGATAGTTATCTTTCTCCAAAATTAAAGAAAAAAGCACATTTTGAGTTGTTGTCAAAATGAAATGATTGTAAAGACCAGTGATTTAATCAAATAATTCATAATAAGAACATAAAAAGGTTGAGCAGTATAAAAAAAAATTAAGCACAGAAAAAATATCTTACACACTTTATAACATATATAAAAATAAGTACTTAAAAGATATATATATATATATATATTCACTCTTGACATTTCATCAATATTCCTCGCTTTCACATATTTTGTTATCCTTGTTTAGTTTTGTACAATTGAGATTTTAATTGATTCTATGTGATATAATATTTGTGAAGTCATTATTGGTGAAAGATATATGCATAAGTTGGTTAAATAAAGAAATAGGAGAATTAATTATTTAGTTCAAGTGAAGTATATTAAGGATGAAGATTAAAAATTAATATTTTTATTAAAAGGGGATATTCAACAAAGGTTAATGTGATATTTTAATAAACTTTTCAATGAAGATTGTGAAATATGATTACTTTAGTGACATTAGCATCTTAAATAAAAATATAATTTTTTTTTATTTTTATCGGCGTATTAGCAAAATTGGAGTTACAGAGGCTTTAAAGAAAATGAAGTGTGAAAAAGCTGCTAGACCTGATAATATTTCAATAGAGATATGTATATGCTTAAAAGAGGAAGGGATTTTTTTGCTCAAGAAACTTTTCAATACTATTTTAAAGACTAAAAAGATGCTAGATAAGTGGAGAAAGAGCATCTTGATTCTTATTTTTAAGAATAAAGATGATGCACTAGAGTATGCAAATTATAGAGAATTAAGTTAATGTTATTAAGCATAGGTTATGATGTGGTACAAATGTTTCTCAAAATCAATATAGAATTATGTTAGGTAGGTCTACAGTCTACTATTGAGGACGTACATTTATGGAGAGGTTTGATGGAGAAATATATAGAGAATAAGGAGGATGTAAATATGATATTTATTGATGTAGAGAAAGTTTATGATAAAGTTCCAAGAGAAGTACTCTGGAGATAATAATGTTTATATTTAACTCATTAAGGATATATATGCAGGAGCTATTACTTGTGTCCAAAAACAAGGTGGTTTGACCAAGTATTTTTCTTTTTTAGTTGGAATACATCAAGGATCAGCTTTAAGCCCATATTTTTTTTTAATCTATCTCTCGGATAAAATGGATAGCTTTAAGCCCATATATTTTTGCTTTAGTCATGAATGTTCTTACTAGACATTTTATAAGAGGATGTACTCTGATGTATACTTTTTCTTGATGATATTCTTCTTATTGATATGACTAAAGAGGTAGTTGAAAGAAAAACTTGAATTATGGAAGTCAACCTTAGTGTCTAAAGGTTTATGTTTTAGTAGATCTAAAACTGAATACATTGAGTATTGTTGTGTCCTGAGTTTTCGCGACGGTAGAGAAATATAAAATTTAACGACTTAACTTTGTATGAAAATCCGGCACACACACATATAAAAATAGATGGTGTAGCACTTATGAGACACCAAAATTTTTACGTGTAAAACCACTGAAAAATGGAAAAAAAAAATCACAGGGCATAGCCCAATTTGAATGAGTCCATTAGTATTGCAATTGATTACAAATGAGGCCCTTCCTTTGGGGAAGGCTTTTGCTTGTTGTACATCTTATAGAGTACATTACATGATGGAAATACAAAGAAATCACTGCTGATGTGTTTGTTTGGTCGGAAAGATTGTAGTTGATGTGCGACGTAAGTCGAAAGGATCGTAGTCGGCGGGCGACGGAGGTCGGAAGGACTGTAGTCAGTGGGCGACGTAAGCCAGAAGGACCGTAGTCCACGGGCAACGAAGGTCAGAAGGACTGTTGTCTGATGACGAAGGTCAGAAGGATGGTGTCCAGTAGAAATCCAGTAATGGATAAAAATCTAACATTGGATAGATGTCCGACGAAAGTCCGACAACATGCAGAAGTCTGGCATCGGGTAGAAACTTGGCGACGAGCGGAGGTTCGGTGTCGGGTAGAAGTACAACATCAGTTGGTGGCCGAGGAGAAATCTTGCGTTAGATGGTATTCGGGCAGAACTCCAGCATCATTTGGAGTTCGGGTGAAACTCCGACGTCACTTGGAGGTCGGGCGGAATTTCGGCGTCACTTGGAGGTCAGGCAGAATTCCGACGTCACTTAGAGGTCGGGCGAAATTCTGGCGTCTGGTGGTCGGGCGGAATTCCAGCGTCACTTGGAGGTCGGGTAGAATTCTGGCGTCACTTGAAAGTCGGGAGGAACTCCGATGGTGGTCGAGAAGGAGTTTCTTCCCTCTTATTCTTCTCATCACATCTTCTTACTTCCTTCTTTCGTGGCTCTTTCGTCCCCTCTCAAGAAAAATAAGGGACTATTTAGAATTTTTTTAGGATGACATGGCTCGTAAATAAGAGGAGGATCAAGGGCAAATGTTAAGTGGTTTGGATGAACAGCTGATATTGAATCCCTTGATCGTAGATCATTCATCATACATTTGAAGGTCTTAATGATACCGGAATTCAGCGATCTTGGGCTCTTTGGATTCGTCTCGTCGAGCCACTCGATTCGACTATAAGCAAGTCATATTTGAAAACTATTTGATAATATAAATTATGGATTGAATCTTTCGAATGTGCTTCAGGCCTTCGATTTGGACCCATTTGGGCTTGGATTAAGCTGAATTTGGTGTCGTTGGGTTTGTATTTCCGAGAAGATTAGTTTGACTATAAGTTTGTTGAAATCAAATTTCAGTTGATCCCAGATTTAATTTTTGAAACTTCCAACCTGATTTTACCTCGAGATTCGTGCCCGATCAAGATAGTTTTTTTTTATGACATGTCAAGTATAATTTTAATAGTAATAGATCTATTGGGAGATTGAGACTTTAGAAAATCAAGACATTAATAAGAGTACACGTTTTAGATATCTCGAGTTTACTGTTCAAAGCCATGATGAAATAGATGAGATATTATTAATAGAATTCAAATTAGAATTCATGTGATGGAGGAATGCTTAGGTGCAGTATTTAGGCCAGTAGTAATTTGTCACCCACAGTCGACAACAACACTGGCGGGTCAACAATTCCTGCCTTGTAGGAGTGGATATCGCAAGAAGACAGCATTAAACATCAATTGATACTGTGTTTTTTTTATCTCGAAAGGATTTTAATTTCTATTAAAAAAATCCCCAAATTCTGTCGACGCTGTATTGCATGTGATTATAAGCCGAAGAAAGGCTCTCATGTGGGAACACATGGTGGGGGCAAGACATTGATGTATATATAGTTGTGGCCGGAGACGTTTATCAACCAATGAATGAACAAAGACAAAAATTAATTGTAGCAAGCATGACAAAGTTCAAGATTTATACGATTCCAATAATTGTTGGGATTAATTAATGGAATCAAATCAAGTAAAGAATTCTTGTAGCAGTGACATTTGTAGATTGTTTTCTTGACATTGAGTGGAGGGATCGAGTAGAGATTACAGAAAAAGTGGTTGAGGATTGATGATTGTAGTTAGATGATAACACTTAGGCAAATATGATAGGATGATGGTACTCGTATAACAACGTTCTCGTGATTATCGTTTATGTAATAAGTAAATAATGGCAAAATGTAGTTTTACCTGTGCAAAATTATCTGTATTTTTCACAAAAAAAAAAAATAAATCGAAAAAATTTGCTAAAAATTGCGCATTTTTAAAGATTGAGATAAGCATAATGTGAGTTATCTCGAGAGGAATAAATTTTTCAACTGAGCAGACAGACAAAAAAATCCCCGAAATCGCCCAAAACAAAATTTTAATTTGATCTCTACTCACTTTTTCCCTTAATTCCCCAATTTCCTTTTTGTTAGCCATTTCTGATTTGTGGATACGAAATGAATGGGAATCAGGGAGATAAGCGATTTAAGGTATTTTGATTTTATATAATATTATTTTTATAATTAATTTTTAATATAAAATTGATAGAAATACTTTTAAAAATTCTAAAAATTATATAAAAATATTCATAAATTAACTCATTTTTTTAAAAAAAATATTGATAAAATTGATTTGCAAACCGGACACCTAATGGTCCAAAGAACCCCATTTATACAAACATATGTCAATTTCTTAAGAAATTTCAACAATGTTAAAAAATTATGAAAAAAATTGGGGAAACTAAAACACACACTGTAATATTCTAGCAAAAATGATATGTGTTTTGAATTTATAATGACTCCTAAAATAAATATTGACTGCTTTATGTCAACATAAAAAATCTTGAAATTTTAAGGGTTTCACAATGGTCTAGGGATGTCGATCAAATTATGTCGATTCGATGATGGTAGTTAGGGGTGTCAATATTTGACACGACACAAAAATCCGATCCGGACCCTACCCGATTTCAAAACGGGTCGGGTTGGGATTCCCGGATTCGACCCGTTTGAAAAACGGGTCGGGTTCAGGTTGGTCTGGCAGGTTGCCGGGAACCCGCTTAGAATGAGCTGCTCGAGGCTGCCCTGGCTGCCCACGACCCCGCACGCCTGCGCGTTGTCCGCTCGCGAGTCGCGCCCATATGCATGCGCGCTGCCCACGACCCTGCACTCCAGCAGCTGGTCGCGACCCCGCACGCACCCGCCCTGCCCGCACGCACGCGCTCACCGCGGGCCCCCATCTTCCGCGCACCCGCCTTTCCCTCCGCGAACGCGAGTTCGCCGAGCGTTCGCTCGCCTGCGCCAGCTCGCTTCCCTTGTCGGGTCAGGTCAACCCGACAACCCGACGGGTCAGGTCCGGATCCATGTTTTCGACCCGTTTGCCTACCCAGGTCGGGTTAGGGTCGACCCAATTGAACCCGGGTTTATTCCGGGTTCGACCCGAACCCGTCCCGTGACCCGAAATTGACACCCCTAATGATAGTATAGTTGCTAGATTTTTCAAATTTCCAAGCACACTTCAAACTAAGGTAAGGATTTGCTTTCCTTGAAGAACGTAGAATTGAATGAAGTTTTGCTCATTGGATTTGATTCGCCATAGCGCTCAATTCAACTACAAGCATACAAGATTTAGACTATTTGACCCTTCAATTAATATCCCAAAGCTTCTAAACATGCTTCAAGTGTTTGATTTGGATTCATAAGACAATAATTATATCACTTTTGGTATGATTGATTTTATCTTGTTGAAAAATTCAATTCAACTATAAATTTGTTGCAATTGGAGTTCAATTTGTCATGAGATTCATGATTCATCAGATAAATATTCTAAAGACAACAAAAAAAAAATTACATATTAGAAATGTAAATATATAAATATTTTATTATATATATGAATTAGGGGTGTCAAAATCGGGTTTCGCGTTGGGTTCAGGTCGGGTCGAACTGACCCGGGGTTCAAACGGGTCAACCCTAACCCGACCCGGATATGTAAACAGGTCGAAAAGTTTGACCCGGACCTGACCCGTTGGGTTGCCGGGTTGACCCGACCCGGATTTGGGTTCTGCCAGCGCCGGAACGGCGGTCGAGGCGGCGGACGCGGGTAGCAAGCGCACGAGCATGGGGCAGCGGGCATGCGGGGCAGCTTGTGTGGGGCAGCGGGCGGGAATCCAAATTTTTTAAATTAAACTGGTTTTCGGGTTGACACGAACCCGACCCGTTTTTTCAAATGGGTCGAATACGGGAACCCGAACCTGACCCTTTTGAAATCGGATCGGGTCCAATCCGAATTTTTTGGGTTGGGTCCGGGTTGGATTTTTGAGTCGTGTCAAATATTGACACCCCTAATATGAATCCCCGCAAAATAAATTGATGTGAGTAAAGGTTGTTGCATTTTTTTTAAATGAATGCGTGTTTGTATGAATATATAAATCTTCATATAAAATGATGGGTACTTAATAGGATTGTGAATAAAGAAGAATTTCAAATATAAGAGAATTTATAGTGATTTTGTGAGCCAAACCAATTTTATAAGATTTTAAATGAATATCTAATTAATGTCAAAAAAATTACAAGATTATTAGCGAGCAAAAAATGCCTGGAAGAAGAACATATATGAAGATTTTAAAACACAACAATTAACCTACTAAGATGGCAAAAATTATTTATGAGTTATTATATATTTTTTATTTTATTTAAGCTTTGTTCGAGATGACTTTCTTAATACATTTTAAAGAAAATTTCTTATAATTTTTTTTTAAATTAAAAATTTTTGTACTAAAATTTTATTTTAAAAACCAATAAGAAATCATGTCAAATAAATCCTAAGCCATAAAAAAAAATAAAAAATTTCATGATCAACAAAATAGTTCAATGTGTTCGAATTTTGGCCTTAAAGTCAAATTTATCAAAGCTATCCAACACACTATTTTATTAAAAAAAACTGTTTTAATTGATGTAAAAATATGAAAAAAAATTGCCATATTACCCGTATTTCCTCCGTGATTGTAACATGAAAATATTTTAATACTATTAGCATTGGATTCTCCAGCAATTTACTATAGTTCGCTGAAGAATGGTACCTTTCTTGTGCTGGAAAATTCAACACATCCACAATTGCATAATTATCATTACATATTTATATTTTTTTAATTTACAGTTACAAAATAGAATTTCATTTAAACGAATTTTTATTAGGTCCGGTGTCCTGACGTAGCTCTACGTTCGGACACCAGTAAAATGGTGTCACATGCTCTTACTCTTTACCGCACGGCCCAACGACCCAACCCGAGATTGCTATGTATTGGCTGATTTGTGAAAACCGAGGTATTGTTAGATATTGCTCAATTTTTCTCGGCAATAACGAGAAATACCATTATGACAAGACCAATACCTAGCAATACCGAGCAATACCGAATAATATCGAGCTATACCGTGGTTTTGCTAGGTATTGCTCGGTATTGCTATGTATTGGTCTTGACAGAGCGTTAGTTCTCGTTATTGTCAAGTAACATCTAGCAATACCTAGCAATATAGAGCAATGCCTAGCAATATCCGAACATAGGAATACCGGGTTCCGGTTCGGGTCGGGCCGTCGGGCCACACAATAAAGAATAAGATCACGTTGTGACATATTATTGACCTCCGGATGTAGAGCTACGTCCAGTGTCCCGGACCTAATAAACGCCATAAAGTTCGGGCTTTAACTGCATATTTGAACACATGACTGGCCCACAAGATGTCAGCTGGCTAGAAGGCTAAAGACATGTTAATGATGACTCCCCAATCAAGTCTTTTTTTAATTACAAAAGACATTTTGCTATCAATGCAGTCTGACAACAACTGAATAATTTTATTTATTTTTAAATTTTTTATAATTTATTGATTTTTTTTTTAATCTTGATATAACCTCTCATATTTCTTTTCTTATAATTAATTAATTGAGCCATTCTTGCATTATTAATTTTAAATTTAAATTCATCAAAAATATATGCTTTGATTAATCTAAACCATTAATCTTTTACTCAAAATAATAAATGATTTCCTATATAATGAATACTCTAACAAATTGTTTCATTTGACTTTTAATAAAAAATTTCTTAGCCTTGCTATTATTTAGCACAAAATATCTATAATAAAAATAATTATAAAAATGATATATATTTGATTTTCTACCTTTTAATAACTCACAATATATATTTTTAATTATAGGTTGAATGTTAACTCCATTAATTACATAATATGCAATGCTGACAACATGGACTTAAAAATATTTATATGCCTTCCATCTATTTAATATATAATGGGCCATCTCTATGAGGCACTTTTATTTGGTTCGGTTGACCGGATGCAAGAAACATCCGGTCGCAAGCAAAAAAACGCCTGTACCGAGGTGTACCGAGTTTTCTCGGTACAGGCATTTTTTTGCCTGCAACCGGATGTTCCTCTGCATCCGGTCGGAGGACGTAATAACGGCTCCTCTATGAGAGGCCTATTATTTATTTCTACTAATCTATTATGCTATGGAACCCTAAGTGCAAAAAAGTTTTTTTTTCATCTTATAAAATTCATCAATATTTATATTATCTAATTATCCTCTATGATCATTATGAATAGTTAAAATCAGATATCATAAACTCTTTTGGATTCATTTTGTAAAACATTAAAATTCATTAGAAGAATCATTCTTGATACGTTCACAAAAATTGTCTTGATCAAGCACGAATCTCGAGGCAAAACTCAAATCGGAAACTTTAAAAATTAATTTTGGGAGCACCCGAACTCCGATTTCAGCGAGCTTGTTGTCAAACTGAGCGTCTTGAAAATACGAATCCAACGACACCAAATTCGACCCAATCCGAGTCCAAATGGGCCCAAATCATGAACCCGAAGCGCTGTTGGAAGGTTCAAACCACAATTCGAGTTACCAAACGGACTCCGATTTTGACAAGCTTATACTCGAATCGAACGGCTCGACGAGTCGAATCCAACGAGCCCAAGATCACCGAATTCCAACATCACTAAGGCATTCAAATGTCTAACAAACGGTGCATGATCGAAGGGTTCACTATCGGCCGTCCATTCAAACCACTCCCTATTCGCCCTTGATCTCACACCTATTTACGGGCCATGCCACTCCACAAAATCTATAAATAGAGCCCTCATTCTTCACAAGGGGGGGATCCAGGCAAGAGAGAGGAGAAGAGAAGGAAGAAGAGGAGGGAGCTCCTCTTCGACCGCCGCAGGAGTCTCGCCGGGCCACCGCCGGACCACCGCAGGAGTCTCGCCGGGCCACCGCCGGACCACAACAGGAGTCTCGCCGGGCCACCGCCGTACCACCGCAGGAACCTCGCCGGAGTTTCGTTGCATCACTGCGGAAGACCCGACGTCCTGTTGAAGACCAGACGTCCTGCCTAGGGCCCGACGTCCTGCTGAAGACCCGACGTCCTGCCTAAGGCCCGACGTCCTGCTGAAGACCCGACGTCACTCAAGGCCCGACATTCAGACCCCACGCTCAGCTCACGTCCGGACTATCGACATCCGATCTTTCAAGTGATATTGGGTCTAACACCCAACTCCTTTTTTATAGTAACCAGTTGTAATCTGAACACCCCTGAAGGTGATTCAACCATTTGTAACCGACTCAAAGTTCTAGTGGAATCATTTTCAATTGGGCTAGGCCCCGTGGTTTTTTCCCTTTTCAAGGGTTTTCCAAAGTTAAAAATATTGTGTTCTCTGTGTGTGAGCTAGTTATCCGTTCAACGCTAAGACGCAGAATTAAACCTCTATCGCCGCGTATTTTCTAGCCCGCAACAATTCTTATTGCCACAAATTAAGCCAATGTAAATCTATATAGTCATCTGTAATAAGCATAAGCTGTTTAGTTGCAAGTATTTAAAATGCAATTGAAATACTTATGGGTTGTTTAGATGTAGGATTTATGCATGATTTGAGCAAGATTTATGCTAAATCCAACGAAACAGGATTTGAGGACATATTGAACAATGTTTAAGGCTGGAAAACTCACACATTGGATCAACATATTTTAATAGATTTTTTATGCATACCAGTTGATGATGTCGAAATTTTTTTTATTTGAGAGAGAGCGATGGTTAATATGTAGAGTTTTCAAATGAGTGTGTGATTGTTAATACATATAAACATATTAAACTTAGTCTTACATCAAATAGCGGAAAAATATGTTACTATTAAAATATCAATTGATTGGTCATTTCTCATAAACTTTATGTTTTGAGTGTATGAAAAAAATTATCACTGATGTATCAAGTCCTACTTTGATCCCTTATTTACACTCTTTAATAAATTCCCTAAAGATTTTTATATATAATATACTCAATAGTTTTTTATAAAAAATATCATGTTTCTGTTGGCATGAGATGTTGCTTCATTCGGTTAACGATTTGCCTATCACATAGAAATCATTCAAGTATGCATAGATTTTGGCTTTTAATGTAGAGATTATAAGGCCTAACTTGATTGATCAAATCATGTTTATGGGCCTTAATTGGGCTAGATTACTTTATTTGGCAAGCTGATGGTGTAATTGGGCCGACAGTCTACAATTAAGTAAGTACTCTTGGAGTTTGAGCTTAGCATCTTGGTTGGATTCATCAGGTGTGGTCAGTCATTTTAGAATTGATCCGACTCACTTGTGTTTCAAAACTTCAATGGTGTATGGTTAAAATGGGCTTATCTATGAGTCAACCTTGTTGCGTCCAAGAGTATTCGTGACGGTAAAAAAATATAAAGCTGACATTTCTAAATGTACTTCGGGTCTTTAATTTGGACCCATTTGGGCTAAGACTAAGTCGTTGGGTTCATCTTTTCAAGACGTTCAGTTCGACTATAAGTTTGATGAAATCAGAGTTTGGATGGTTCCAGATTTAATTTTGGAAGTTTCCAACTTGATTTTGCCTTGAGATTTATGCCCAATCAAGATAATTTTTTGATGATATATCAAACCTCAAGTCAAAATTTTATTTGTGTTTTATGTTCCTATTTTTCTCTTTCATTAAATATGATATGATTTAAAAAAATTTCTTAATGTTCAGTTTTTAGAAATTTAAGTATTCATGTGAAAAATTAGACCTGTCAATTTCGGGTTACGGGTCGGGTTCGGGTCAACCCGAAATTGACCCGGTATTATTCGGGTTCGGGTCGACCCGACCCGTTTTTTCAAACGGGTTGATTTTCTGGACCCGAACCCGACCCGCTTCGGGTTCGGGTCAACCCGACCCGACCCGCGTAAGCCTGACGCCGGACACGGAACAGCCGCGGACGCCGGAAGCTGGACTGTCGCGGCCGTGAAACTGTCGCAGCGGAACCGCCGGACGCTGGAAGCCCAACGTGGCGCAGAAATGACGCGGTCTGCGCGCACACGGGGGCGGGCCACACGGCGTGACACGGGTGACGGGTGACGCCGACCCTCGAGACAGCGCCGGACCCACAGTGCAGGCGCCAGGCGGGGCAGGCCGTGATGGGACGACCTGATGACCTCGACCCTCGGACCCACGGACCCACGGTGCAGGCGCCAGGCGGGGAAGGCTGCACTGCCGCAGGCGGCTCGAGGCAGTCGCGACTCGCGATTCGCG
Organism: Dendrobium huoshanense; assembly: GCA_016618105.1. Taxonomy (NCBI): domain Eukaryota; kingdom Viridiplantae; phylum Streptophyta; class Magnoliopsida; order Asparagales; family Orchidaceae; genus Dendrobium; species Dendrobium huoshanense. Next base: position 26,033,946 of record CM028356.1, on the reverse strand, counting down.
ACTTGGGCAGGCGGACTCCGCGCGACCGCTCGAGACAGCGCCGCAGCGGATGCTGGGCAGCGGAATCGGGCAGCGGGCAGGGCGGGCTAGGGCAGCGGGCAGCTCGGGCAGGGGGCAGGGGCAACGGGCAAGGGCGGGAATCAAAAATTTTTAAATTAAACGGGTTTTCGGGTTGACCCGGCAACCCGTCGGGTCAACCCGAACCCGACCCGTTTTTGCAAACGGGTCGGTTTCCCGGACCCGAACCCGACCCGCTTCGGGTTCGGGTCAACCCAAACCCGAAAATTCCGGGTCGGGTTCGGATCGGGTTTTCGGGTCGGGTCAAATATTGACAGGTCTATGAAAAATGTAAGAAATTGGTTGTGATTTTAAATCCTTTTTCACATATTTATTTATTTATTTATAAAAAGAGATTTTATTCCAATGAAAAAAAAAGATGATACAAAGTTACAACCAAGTCCAACAAGGGACCAAGCCAAAATTATAATTCGACAAACATAAGAAAAAAAAAAAAGAGATAGTAAAAAGAGAAGGAAGCAAAAGCCAGTTGGGCTCATTCCAGTTAGTGCCTCAGTGGCTAGAAGCTTTCTACAAACACCCAAAAGTTAGACAAAAATCATTCAAAGGAGGAATCAAGCAACACCCACCAATCAGATCAAGAGTAACCTTCACTAATGATTGCCAATAAGCTACAATCGATCAAGAGGTGAACAAAAAGTCGTCACATCATTGCCCGGAATAAAAAAAAAATGCAACAACCGGCCAACCGCAAAGGCAAGCTGCTTGGATTCCTCTAATCGAAAGAATTGCAATTATTTCTTTTTTATCAAATTTATATTTTATATAATGCGATTCGATTAGAGGAATCCAACCGGATTAAAATCATACCAGTTTAGTCTAAATGAGCTTATCTCAAGCACTCATAAACATAATTAAAATTTTATCGAGGTTAATTGATGGGCTAAACACCATCCAAATTTCACATGTTTGTTGTTGCAATGAGCATCAAAAAGAGAGAATTTAACAAGTTCAATATTGCTTAATTCTGAATTCGTGAAGGCAATAGTGCCCAAATAAAATAAAATAGATTAAGAGAAAATGTATTATAATTGTGTGCTGGATTGTTTATGGCTCTTCTAGAGATAAATAGAGCACCATCTCTAGAAATTTATAGGTATATTATATTCCTACATGGCTAAGATTGATTTTAATATAGAGAATTCTCAGACTAAGGCACAATTTGGGATGACTTTTTTACAGTTTCTTAAAACAGCTTTTTAGTATAAAAATTAAAATTATGTGTTAAAAATTTATTTTAAGAAGCAGTAAAAAACTGTCTTGAACGAAGCCTAAGAGAAGTCCAAAACTTTATAAACATCATTTGCAAACTTTTTTTTTTTTTAGAACAGGGTATCCACTATCTATCTGTTGCCACCTCAGCTTATGAGGCGCTTGGCAGTGTGACTAATCCTTTGATGGCCTAGAAGAGGCACCCACCATAATAACCTCCTGGCCCGCACTTATTTGTGCTGCACTAAAGAGACCCTGCCGCTCAAGGGGAATCGAACGCAGTTTGAGGGTACCCAACCGCACTCGCCCACCAACCAAACTAAGCAACTGTAGGTATCATTTGAAACCTCAGCAGTATGCTTTTAGAATCTCAACTGCCCCATACTCGTCCTTTATCTCTCTTGGTCACTTATTATTCCCTCCAACTTGGAGGATAATTGCAACGTCCACCTAATTAATGGATTTCGATGCCAAAAATTTTTTGACATCATTGATTGATGCCAACACTGAGAAGAGGAAGACTTTTTGACAAGTAATATATTACAATTTGAGGTCATGTCATATAAAGTAATGAGAAGAGGAAGCTAGAGGGCCAATCAGTCGCATTCTTTATTTTGGTTGAACAATTTGTGGGACAAAAATGAGGAAGTGGGATCTGATTGCCCTATGATTGACATAAATTGGCCCTATTAGGTATAATTTGAACTAGTTATTGATAATTTTGATGTTGTTTGAATAATTGCAACAAGATAATTATCTTTCCTTTAATTTGCTGAATAAATAGTTTATTTTGTGAATCAATTATTTTTTTTACAAATAATTAGATGAATTTCGGGCACTTTGAGGCGTTTGATTTTGCTCTAAAAATTATGCTTGAATGCATGACATTTTGTAATCCAAATAAATAAAAGGTGGCTTGGCAATCCTTAAAAAGAGAATTACATTTCTTTATGTATATACACAAATATTTACTAGTAGATTAAGGGTCTGGTGGGGGAGAGAATATTCTGTGCGGACACCGGATCGTCCAAAGGCGAATTAAAGTGCGCTACATCACCCCTGTACGCAGCCGCGATACACAACAAAGGGGTGATGTGGCGCATTCTGCTTCTATGCGGACACCGGATCATCCAAAGGCGAATCAAAGTGCGCCACATCACCCCGGTACGCAGCCGCGATACACAACAAAAGGGTGATGTGACGCATTCTGCTTCGACTCCGAAAGATGTCCGGTGTCCTCAAATAATAAGTTTTTCTGGTGAGGATAGCTTTTTCACTATTTTATTTTTTAGACAACAGCCACAATTTCATTCGATAGTTTTATTGCTTTCACAAAGCTTTTAAGAAATTTCTATGATGAAAAACTCTTTTTCACAATTGAGTAATTAAATTATTATTTTTAAAATGTTATCACAACCAACTTTATAAAATATTATAGCCTTCGCAATCAATTACTAAAATGTTTTTGAAAAATAAGTACTATATAGTATATCATCGCTTGAGATGGACATGATAATATGTTACTTCCTGATGAACAAGTCAGGTGGATGTCGAACATGAGCTATGCGTAGCAATGATACCTCTTATGTTCATTCTTGGTAGATATTAAGCTCTAAATAAGTGAGGACAATGCAACGACGAACCAAGCAAAAGATCAACGATTGTTCGAGCTACAATAGATTATCTAATGTTTTTTTTTTTTTTTCCTACTCTTTGATGCAAGTTAACCTATTGCATACTTCGAACCAATGCAAAAATAAAGGTTTATGCAAACTTAATACAAAATTTCCATTTAATCCAAATAAACGCCATCTAATTAAATCGGCGGTAGAGATCAACATTCTTTTAATGAAAACTAATAAACTAATTTTATTGTTTAAAAAATATATAAACAAAATTTTTACTATTGAAAATATTAATTAGCTAGGGCTTACTAATAATTATTTATTATATATGATCTCATTATAATCCGACATAGAATCGGCTGAAAATCAGATCATTCTTACTCCAATCAAACCCCATGTGGATGAGTTGTCATAATGTACTATAAGCTAAATTTGAGTTAGGAGCTCTCGATTGCATGCCTTCTATTATGCAAGTAATTAGAGCTCTTGATCCAAAATTAGGTGAACACTTCGCAAATTACTTTTCTTAAGACTCGCCTTAATCAACTAACATGTGACACTGTTTCCTATGCCAGTTGGCTGCACACTTCAATCCCATTCGCGAAGTGATCTTTCATTAGATAATCATAAATGAATCTATACCTTACTTTTTTTAAAAAAAAAAATAATAATAAATTAACCATTTTCATTAATCAATATTTATATGCTGATAAAAAAAATAAAAATTATAAGAAAAATAACAAAACTCTATGAAAATGCGATTGATGCTCGTAGATCTCCAACGTCGCAATAAAAATAAGAAAACATGACTCTGATCGAAATAATATAGAACGAGAATATAATTGAATTCCTAACTTTTTTTTTTAAGATCAAAATAATCACTGACTATAAAAAATATAATTTGATCTCTTAATTCTTTAAATATGAATTAAATCAGTCCATTTATTGAATCATTTATATTTCAATTTTAAAAAATAAGGAATTAAAATTAAACTTTTAAATAATTGAGGATTATTTAGATCCTTATCTCAATATATACTTTCAACAAAAATAATAATAATCAACTAAAAATAAAAGAAAGTTTCCCAAATAAATAATGTAATTGTATCATTGAATCACAGAATTGATTGGGAATCATCTTCTCTAAAAATTAAATTTAAAATATCAAAATAAATCCAACATTTAGAACTTAATCAACAAGCTAAGACCAAATCAAAAAGAAACCGAGAATGTAATTTGAACATCCTTCCCCAAAAAAAAAAAAAATCTTCACCGGACTCCGTCCATAAGCGAATCAGATCGCGGCACCTCACTTTTTAGCTATGTATCAATGCTGGGTATTGTTATTTATCGAATGATGTGATTCATCCTAATTTGTCTCCGAATCATCGGTGACCTACACCAAATGAATATCTAATTCTTCTCTATTATGTTTGAATGCTTAACTGCCACCATCTTCTACTCAACGTACATGTCTGATGGAACTGGAGAGGAGTAACTATGATTATCAAGATGTGCCATATTATTATTTTTTTGTTATGTATCGATCCTGTATAAAGCTTTATAACAGATGATATGATACATCCTAATTCACCTTAGGATGTTCAAGATAGAGAATAATTTCTCCTCACATTGAGACACAAATGAATATCTAATTCTTCTCTATTATGTTTGGACGCTCAACTGCTTGTCACCATCTTCTGCTCAACGTACATGTCTGATTTTTTTTTTTTTTTTTTGAATGGTGAGTATCGGTCCGCTGCCACATCAGCTTATTATGCGTTTGACGATGTCCACTAGTCTCCTCAGCTGACCTAGCCGAGTAACCCACACCTAGTACATGTCTGATGGAACTGGCCGAGAGGAGGAACTGCAGAGGGACCGTCTACTTCAATGCTTTCGGTTTTCCAACATCCAATTATCATATGGGAGTCTCACCTTTTAACTGGACAAAGCAGGTCCACCATGCATGGCCCTTAGGACCCTTACACGACGTGCTTTCCCTGCATTTGAATAATAATAAAAAGCTAAAAACATGATGATGCCTGTGGTCTCTTAACTTTAGGGATCGTACACAACTCTCTTTGGCCTATTGGTTGAGAGCTTAAGCTTCCAACTAAGAGGTCCAGGGTTCGAGTCTTTGTGTATGCATTGTGTGTGTGAGTTTGCCTTAAATGGCCTAAATGTCCCAAAAAAAAAAAAAAAAAAAAAAAACTTTAGGGATCTTCTGGGATTTTTAATTTTTAATTTTATTAATGTTATATTAATTATATTTTATTCAACTTTAATAAATTTATTTATACAGCACTTGCCAGCCAGCAAGGCAACAATGAACACAAAAGATCATGAAAGTGATAGGTGATCGAAGGCACGATTATATGCATTGGTGACGGGCTTCTGTGAAAATTAATTTTTTAAAATACTTAAAATAATTTTAAATAATTTCATTAATTTTAAAAAATAAAAAATATGCTAAAAAATATATGTATTTTCTAAAAAATATTAAAATAATCTTTGTTGCGTCCAGCGCCCTCAAACATTCGCTTTGTATTGCCACTTAAGTTGCTGCCATGTAGCCATTAGGATAAGATACATGTATATATATTTACAATGGATTGTTGAATAAACATTACATGAGTTTTGCACAAAGATTTGGTTTTCCCCTATTTTTCCGCCTAGGCCCTGTATCCGGAGATTTTATTCTTAGGCATTGAAGCACAAGTGAAGGAAACAGAAGCCCTTTAATTAAAGGAGAAGCTTTGGCAGAACATGTCTACTGTCGTCGTGTTCTAAGCGGCAGATTCGACGTCATTTTATATCAGAGCTGGCAAGATGTCGCCACGAAAGATTCACCAACACCCCCTTCGTGACATTGTGGTTGAAGACCTGGAACGAGAAACCCAACAATTGCAACAAGAACGGGCAAGAAGAGATTGATAAGATGCGGACAGTCATCAAGAAGAAGAAGATGTTAATCCGTTTCACCAAGAAACTTCTAGTGGAGAAGAAGACATTCGCATGAGACAAATGCAAGGCCACTCACTTTTCTAAGATGATAGCGTTATTAAGATCGAACTTCCAGAATTTGAAGGAAGATTAGATCCTGATGAGTTCTTGAACTGGCTGTATACAATATAATGAATTCTTGACTTCAAAGATGTACATGCCGAGAGGATTGTTAAGCTGGTGGCCATCAAACTGAAGAAGAGCGCTTCCCTTTGGTGGGAAAATTTGAAGCATACCTGAGCATGAGAAGGTCGGAATAAGATCACAAGCTGGAATAAGTTGAAAAAAGAATTTCATCGTAAATATCTCACCGACCAATATTGAGAAGATCAGTTCTTGAGACTACATCGCCTCCAACAACATCAACTCCCTGTAGAAGAATATGTGGCGGAATTTGAGAAGCTCTCGTTGAAATGTGACCTTAATGATCCAGCCGAAAACACAATAACAAGATTCTTAGAGGGTCTTCAAACTACTATCGCTTATGTGATCCAACTACAACCCTATTGGACGCTTCAAGATGTATAATCAATTTGGCACTTAAAGTTGAAAGGCAACGAAAATTCCCTAAGCCTACGCAATTCAAAACTAGAGATGCTTATGGGGAAAAGACTCTACCGCCCCATTGGAGCAGAGCTTCCACTGCACAAGAAAGGCCACATGTTCACAAGAAAGCTTCTGGGACGCCCCTGGGCAACCCCTTCAACTCCTACAGGTGGAACAGATGCTCGAAAGTGCTTCAATTGCCAAGGATTCGAGCATATTATGTCCAATTGTCCCACTCGAAGGGTAATTACAATGATTGAAGAAGATGAGGTTGTCGCCAACGAGCCCTCACAAGAAGAAATCAAACCAACAGAAGCTAGGACCCCGACCGATCCTACGATCATTTGCGAGGATAATGGAGTCCTCCTAGATCTTAGAAGATTGCTTAGTGGTCAAAAGGAAGAGCGGGCTCATAGACAAAACCTCTTCCAAATGATGTGTACAATAAATAACCGGGTGTGCCAAGTCATTATGGATAGTGGTAGTTGTGAGAACGTTGCTTCTTGTATCCTGGAGGAAAAATTACAGCTGCCAACATAAGCTCATCCTCAACCTTACAAACTTTCTTGGATTCAACAGGGCAATGATATAGTATCTAAATGCTGCTTTGTCCAATTTTCTTTTGGTCAATTTAAAGATCAAGTTTGGTGTGACATACTTCCCAAAGATGCCTGTCACCAATTGTTGGGACGACCGTGGCAGTTTGACATGAAGACCCTTCATGATGGAACCTCTAACACTTACACATTACTTCAAGATGGGAAACTAATTGTGCTAATGCCACTGAACACCAATCAAGGAGTACCATTTGATCAACATTTAATCAACCAACCAAATGACAACATGCCATACAAAAAACTGAAGGAGGTTATTTAATATTATTAAAAGAAGCATGTGTCTCGGCCAACACCCCACAACTTGAGATTCGGCCACTACTTAATGAATTTAAGGACATTTGGGCGGAGGAACTCCCCACCAGTCTACCACCTCTATGTGACATACAACATGCTATGAATCTGGAGTCGGGAGCTGCCCTGCCCAATCAGCCCCATATCAGCTTAGCCCTGACGAGCACACTGAACTGAGGCATCAAGTGGAGGGGTTATTAGCAAAAGGGTTCATCCGACCTAGTGTCAGCCTTTGTGCTATACCGGCGCTGTTAGTGCCCAAGAAAGATGACACATATCTGTAGAAACTCAAGATCTGCTTCTTGCCTGAGTCGGAGAAGATGAACAGGGAAGAGGACAAGAATAGAATAAGACAAGACAGAGATAAAGTGTTTTTCCTTTTCTATAATCAAGTACAGCTACCTATATATAAAGGTAGTGATAGGTTTGCTTTACACGTGTAAAAGAGCAATTGGATGACAAGAAATACAGTAAGTAATATTTAGCACTAATCATATTATTTATGTGTTAACAGCTCCCCGCAAACTGCCGATTCTTCGTTAATCGTCAGGTTGAGTCGCATTTGCTTGAAGCGGAGAGTAGGAAGCGGTTTTGTGAATATATCCGCAAGTTGGTCGACTGTGCTGATAGGTAGCAGATTTATGGTTTTCTACTGAATATGATCACGGATAAAGCGCTGGTCGATCTCGATATGTTTCGTTCGAGCGTGAAACACCGGATTGTTTGCCAGGGCAATCACCGACGTGTTATCGCAGAAGACAGCAACTGGTTCGTCGTGAGTTATTTGAAAATCAGAAAGAAGCCTTTTTAGCCAGATAGTATCCGCTGTGGCCGCAGCTAAGGCTCTGTATTCGGATTCGGTGGATGACCGAGATACCGTCGTTTGTTTCTTGACAGTCCATGAAATGATGTTTGAGCCAAGGAAAGTGCAGAAACCGGATGTGGATTTTCTCGTAACTGGGTCACCGGCCCAGTCAGCGTCGGAGTAGGTGCGAAGCGTTAGAGAGGATTTTCTGATAGGGAGCCCGAAGTTGATGGTACCTTTAATGTACCGGAGGAGCCGCTTGAGCATGTAGAGATGAATTTGTTCCGGATTTTGTAGATGCTGTGAGAGAGTATTGACGGTGTGTGCTATATCAGGTCTTGTAATGGTGAGATATTGCAGAGCACCGGTAATCCGCCTGTAGGTAGTAGTATCTGGTAGATTGGTGACTGAACTGAGTTGTTTTGGCTGTTTCGTGAAAGACAGATTACACAGAGAGTTGCATTTGTCGAGATTAGTTTGTTGAAGCAGGGAAAGAGCATAGGTAGATTGTGATAGAAAATACTTATCTGGTAGAGTTTTGATATGAAAGCCAAGGAATTGATTTGCAGTTCCAAGATGCTTCATAGTGAACTTGAGATGAAGTTGATGGAGAAGGTCGGAGATAGCCTCGGTGTTGTTCCCGGTAATGAGGATGTCATCGACGTAGACGAGAAGGAAAATTTGAATGTTGTGCCGACAATTAATCAGGAGAGAGGGGTCGGCCTTACTGTACTGAAACCCGAGAGTTGTAAGATGAGTAGTGAATGTGGTATACCACTGCATGGGGGCTTGCTTGAGCTCGTAGATGGCCTTGTTCAGGTGGCAGACGTAGTCAGGATTTAAATTGTCCTCAAAACCTTTAGGTTGCTGCATAAAGACTATTTCTTGTAGGCTGCCATGAAGAAACGCGTTTGATACATCAAGTTGCTGCACCGGCCATCCATGATGCAGAGCGACGGTGAAAAGGACGCGAATTGTGGGAAGTTTCGCAACGGGGCTAAATGTTTCTTCGTAATCCAAACCGTGTTCTTGTCGGTTGCCTTGAGCAACTAATCTTGCTTTGAATCGCGCTACCGTGCCATCTGAATTAAATTTCTTGCGGAAGGTCCAGCGGCACCCCAGAATAGACATGTTTTGTGAGGGAGGGATCAGTGTCCATGTGCCCTGCTTTTGGAGTGCCGCAAATTCGTCTGCCATGGCTTGGCGCCATTCAAAGAATTTGCTTGCCTCTGTATAGTTGGTGGGAGTGGTATTTTGATTGATAGAGATCATATTATGAAGTAGATTCATTCGGCACGTAGATTTGAGAGAACTAGTAGGAAGAGACGGACGGGTCGAAGCATCACTGGCTTTGGACGTAGGAAGAAGCAGCTGGACAGGAAGAGCCGATCGGGGTGGAGCATTAGTGATGAGATGCTTCTGAAAAGGAAATAAGTTTTCGTTAAATTTAACATGACGAGAGATAATTATATGATTGTTAATACGATTTAGGCATTTGTAGCCTTTGTGATTGTCCGAGTATCCAAGAAACACACAAAGCGTAGAATTCGGTTGAAGCTTGTTATGAGCTTGCGGAGGTAGATGTGGAAAACACGCGCAGCCAAATTGACGCAGAACAGTGTAGTCCGGTGTTAGATTAAACATGAGATGCAACGGAGTTTGTTGACGAGTGGTAGGCGAGGGAAGCCTGTTAATAAGGTAAACCGCCATTTGAATCGCTTCAGGCCAATATGTGTGTGGTGCAGACGAGGAGTGCAGCAGTGTTCTGGCCGTAGTTATAATGTGCCTGTGCTTGCGCTCGGCTACTCCATTTTTCTCTGGAGTATACGGGCAGGACACCTGATGTTGAATTCCTTTGGTTGCAAGAACGTTTTTAAACTGCAGACTCATGTATTCTCCGCCGCCGTCAGTGCGAATACTTTTAATTTTGTGTGCTGTTTGATTTTCAATAAAAATAATAAAGGTTTTGAAAATGTTAGTAGCGTCAGATTTAAGAAGCATAGGGAATGTCCAGCAGTAACGTGAGTAATCATCAATTATGAGAAGGTAATAGCGATATCCATGCACAGCCGTGACTGGGGACGAACCCCAGATATCAGAATGACGTAATTGCAGAGGCTTAGTAGTGTTATGAACAGCATTTTCAAAAGGTAGTTTATGACTCTTACAAACATTACAGGACATACAAGAAAAAGATTTATAAGAAATAGAAATGCTAGGATGTAGTTTGGAGATTTGCTGAAGTGTCCGCTGATGAGGTTGGCCCAATCTTGCATGCCAGTTGATGTTCTTGATTTGAACAGCAGACATAGCTTGGATTGTTGGGTTTCTTGACAGGATCGTAATGGGATATAACCCGTTTCTGCACGGACCGCTGAGTATGATGCGATTAGTCTGCAAATCCTTAAGAGAGAAGCCGTTAGGGGTAAACGTAATGGAAATTTGATTTGTGGATGCCAATTTTGAAATGGATATGAGATTATGCGAAATATCTGGTAAATGAAGAAGATTAGAGAGAAGTAACTTACGATCTGGTGTGGGGAGAATTCCCGTGCCCGAGTGAGCAATCGGGAGGGAGCGACCGTCCCCAACCATTACCTGATCTTTACCTTGATATACCGAGCTTTGAGTGAGATGATCAGGCTTGTTAGTCATGTGCGTTGAGGCACCTGAGTCAAGATACCAATCCTCCGAAGATTCAGCATTGTTTGCGAACAGAGCCGTGTTGTTGTCAGTTTGCGGTTTGGGAGTGATGTAGTTGGCATTGTGACGATGCCAGCAAACGTCTGCGGAATGACCTCTTTTCTGGCAAATTTGGCAGATAGTGGAAGATTTGGTAGCCTGTTTAGAGACAGATGAAGAATATGTCTGCTGTCGACCTCGTCCACGGCGGCCTCTGTAGCGGTTCACGTAGAGAGCGGTTTGCTGATCTTGATGAAGAGACGAACGCAGAGAGTCAGCTTGAATATGAATTTCTTCGCTGATAAGCATCGCATAGAAGTTGTCGAGGCTGAGGGATGATTGCATTGTTCTGACCGTCGTTTTGAAGGATTGATAAGAAGGTGGCAATCCATTCAGGATGTGAAGAATAATGTCTTCAGTGTCGAGAGACGATCCGGCAGAGGCAATGTTGTCAACTATCTTTTTGATTTCGGTGAGATAATTTTGCATCGACATGTTCTTCATAGTGATGTTGTTCAACTCATTTTTAAGTTGCATTACCTTGGATCGATTCGCCGATTGAAATCTGATTTGAAGAGCTTGCCAGATATCATAGGAGGATTCAAGATGTATTACATACGGTAATACAGGCTCCGATATTGTAGAGCAGATAGCCGCTGCTAGATTTTGATCGGTGAAAGCCCAGGAGGTTTCGGTGTAGGGAGAGTCTCGCATTTCTTGATCTTGAGACGATTGTTTTTCAAGAAAACTATCGAATCCATTGGCCTTAAACAGCTTGATGATTTGATGACGCCATATGGGATAGTTATCCGATGACAGGTGGTGAGGAACCAAGGTTTTCAGGTGACCGATGATGAATTTGAGAGAGGGGTATAGACCGTGTTTAAGCATAGATGGCGGAGCGTCAGTGGTCGTCGGAGGTGTAGGAGAGGAGGAGCGAGAGATTGATGAAGCCATAGGTAGGTTTGGCCGCAGGATCAAGCCTCTACTGATACCATGTAGAAACTCAAGATCTGCTTTTTGCCTGAGTCGGATAAGATGAACAGGGAAGAGGACAAGAATAGAATAAGACAAGACAGAGATAAAGTGTTTTTCTTTTTCTATAATCAAGTACAGCTACCTATATATAAAGGTAGTGATAGGTTTGCTTTACACGTGTAAAAGAGCAATTGGATGACAAGAAATACAGTAAGTAATATTTAGCACTAATCATATTATTTATGTGTTAACAATATCTAATGTGCATCAATAGCCTAACAATAAATAAAATCATTATATGCTATCGATTTCCCATTCCGCATATTGATGATGTGTTCGACCAACTGCAAGGAGTTGTAATTTTTTTCAAGATAGACTTGCACAGTGGGTATCATCAGATTCGAGTGCAGGAAGGCAATGAATGGAAGACTACCTTTAAGGTGAGAGATGGGCTGTACGACTGGTTAGTGATGCCATTTGAAATTTGATTTTTTATTTTTATTTGTGTTATTTTATTTCAAAAAATAAATTTTTGTATTAGAAAGCTGTTTTAATAAGCAATAAGAAAGCCATCCCAAACAAAACCTTAATCTATTACTGAAATGTTTAGGTTTTCAACAAAAAGATCCCGAATTCGTAGGCTTTCAACTACGGGTATAAATTCATAATGATGCAACTCTTATAGTTTATCAGTTGGAAGTTTGGCCTTAAATTAAAAAGATTTGAATTCAGAAAAATTATTTTCTGCGGAGGACGGATGCAACTCTACGTCCGGAGGTGAATCAGATGCAACAACGTCAGTGATATCAAGCCGCGGCACACAACGAAGAGGTGATATAACACATTCTATTTAGTATCCGCTCGACATTTGACGTCCTCAAAGAAATAATTAATCCTTAATTTGAGTCTCACATATAAATTGTCCACGTATTTGAGTTTCGACGTAAAAAAAAAAAAACTTGGTAATGATTGAATTCGCTCACAATCTAAAAATAATAATAATAATTGAATACACAATCAAGGCTGTAAGCCTGCAAGCCAATAACTATAGACTCCGTACATCAAGTGGACACATTTAATACCTTATCAGAGAGAGCTCCATAACTGCACGAGCTTATATATTTATTAGCTCCCATTTCTCAATTCTATTTGCAATATTACTTGAAAACCAATAATCCCTTAAATAAAGCGGTGAGCCAAACAAGCACAAACCCAAAACAAGTTCAATATTCTCCTTTACTTGAAATCCAAACGCAAAATTTAAATTTAAAGGAGATTAATCGAGAGAAAAGCTTAGAGGGAGTTCTCATGGAAAATAACAATAGAATTCTCGAACTCCCACTTCCCTCTCTCCTTCTCTGTTAGACGAGCTCTTCAGCCTGAACTAGCTGTTCACGGAAAACCTTGAGAATATCGCGAAACACAACAACGCCGACGAGGCTGTAGTCCTCCTCCACCACCCACACATACCCGACACGGTGCGCCAATGCCTGCACCATGACAGCTACCAGCGAGCTCCCCGGATGACAAACAATGGCCTCCTCCGACCTACGCCCCATCCTCGCTGAGTAGCTACCCATCCACCTGGTCCTCCTTGGTCTCCTTAGTTTCTCCCCTTCTTCGTCGGAAGAAGAGGAAGCCGAATAAGTCGAAGACGATGAAGAAAACATTGGTGGCGAGAGCTCCCCTTCCATGAGCTCCAGCATCCCCTGCATTCCCTTTTCCGTCAGTATGGACTTCACAGTCCGCACGGCAGCGTCTGGCGGGGAGGCGCACCAGTCAATATAAGCCATGAGATCGCCGGCTGAGAGGGCAGCGATGGCGGCGGCAACGGATTCGTCGCAGCCGGCGAGAGTGGAAGGGGAAATTTCGCCAATGAGCTTGTGGTCGTCGGTCACCACCGCAACCGAGGTTTGGTCGACGAGCGCGCGGCGGATGAGAGGCAGGAAGGAAAGGGCGGCGTCGTGGTAATGGACGGAAAGCACATCGGCGGAGCGGACGAGTCCAAGCTCGGTCACGGAAAGGGCGGCAATGGGGGAGAAGATCGCGATTGAGTTGAAGAAGAAGCGGACGAAGTCCTCCTGCGTCAACCAGCAGAACTCCCCCGAGCTACCGCAGCTGCCGCCGAGCTTCTTGCGGCCTGCGACTGAACGAATGGGGACCCAGAGGATATGCGCACCCTCCAGGAGTAGGTTCAGAGCATCAAGAACTCTGTTCATAGAAAAAAAAAAAAGAAGCAACATTTGGATTTTTATTAAAAGAAGCAGCTTTCAGATGAAACAACTTTGACAAAACGAATTGGAAAAAAATATAATGATCCGCTTATACATAATCTAAAACCAGGAGATTATGCACAGAATCCTTATTCTAAGGTGCAAAATTTGGAAAGCAAGTTAAAAGAAAAACATGTTCAGTTTATGGAAGTGGCCTTGATGAATCATAGATCTCCCTTAGGAAGGAGGAAGAATCTCAACCACTTCATTTAAAATACTTTTTAGGGGGAAAATCTCATCCAATCACAACCAGAACTAATCTGAGAAGAAAAGGATTTTTACCGCGTAAATAGGTTATCCGAACTTAGTAATAAACCGGATTCGGAATTCAATCAACTCCGAAATTCAATCAAAGCACGGTCAATGCTTAGGCCAAAATAATACCTTGAATGCGACTCGACACGGCGCATGAGGGCAGCCGTCCCCTTAGAGAGAAGGGCGGAGACGGGATTCTTGAGGGCGGCGACCGGCGACGAGATGTTCTCCTCCGCGCAGAGATAACAGAGAATGTCCACCATGCAGAGTTTTCCGGCAAAGGCCTTCTTCACCGGTGCCGATCGCTCGGAGGTCCACACGCTAACATAGGTATCACCGCATTGCTTGAGGGCAAGGAGTGCTTCGCCGACTGTGGAGGAGATCGGTAGCGCTCTCAGAGCTGGTTTGCCGATGCAGAGATCGGATACCTCATAAGACATAAACTTCACTGCCATACACTAGATGAATTTAAGGCTAAACCCTAAGAAGATTTCTCAGAGAAATAGAGAACCAGGTCGGAGAACGATGAGGTCGAGAGAAATGAGAAGTAGCCAACTCGCTGGGTTTTGAAGGAGCAGAGGCATTTATTTATAGAGGGGTAATTTTCAGGGAGGAGCATCTATGAAAAATAAAATGTTATTATGTTTTGTTATTTGAATTCTTACTTTTATATGCTATATAATATTTTTTTAATATTATTAAATTTCAAAAGCAAATATTATCAAATAAATTTGTAATAATTCAATTATATTAAAAATATGATAAATGATATATAAAATTAAGAATATATGTAATTAAATTATTTCTATTCTTTTATAAAACAAAATAAAACATTATTTTATTATTATTTTTTAAAAATAAGAATTTAGTTTTCTATCTGAATTAATTTATACAAATCTTATTAATATTTATTTTGATGCTCGTTATTTAAAAAAAAAGAATTAAGGGATTTTAATTTTTAATTATAAGCGGGCTTAAAAGTTACATACTAAAATAGAACTTTAAATTTGCTATATTAAACTTTATCTAATTTGCAGTAAAAGATGGTTATTAATAAAATAAGAAAATAATATGTAAGAACAAGTAGGAGCCATCTATTATCAAGTTGTTGTTAATAAATGATTAATACATAGTTAGTTTCAATTAAATAAAATCAATTTTGATGATTAGCTTTTATGGAGATTGATTAGCAACTAGAGGAAAAAGCTATTGAAGATGTATGATTTTGCTGCTATTATTTCAAAGATGTAGATGGAGGGTAGGAGTGATAAGATGAGTAATAATGATGATTGATTGGTAATAAAAAATTGGCATTCATTGCTCTTGGATAAAAATGTGTGGTGATCAAGGATGTTGATGTCAATATTATAGGGAGGCATTGCAAGTATATGAGATAGCAACAAAAATGATGGACGGCAAGGATGGCGATCTTAAGAGGAAGTATTTTGATGTCTTAAAATTTAATTTGAAAGAATTATTATTATTTTTTATTTTTTAATAAAGAACATCAGAGTTATCTAACTTCATTTATCAAAAATAAACAACAAAAACTAATTTTAGAATTCAAAATATCTATATTTATTTCTCCAAATAGCATATACATACTTAGGATCTATAAAATCATATCACAACTACTATGTCCTAAGCACAAAAAAATAGCAAAAATAAATAGAACATTAACTTGAATGAATCCTGATCAGTCTCACACTTCTACTCCCTTGTCATGATCTGAAATTATTTAATCATATATAATGAGCTCAATAGCCCATTAAGTAACAAAATCCTATAATTGAACTCAACACAAAGTACTTGAGTAATACACATGTATGTAGTCAAATCATAATAATAACATTTATGTAATCATGAATATATGCAGAAACAGTAAAGCTCATATATAATTACAATAGAATCTATAAACATTAAAATAGTATGGTATGTAAGCTAGTAGATTAATAGGAGTGTCAAATCTATAAACCAGTCGTTGTATCAGTACTATCAATCTATAAAAAATCATATAAAGTGATAAAATCAAAGCATGAATAAAGACTGTCGAAATTATATCAATATAGTAAAATTATATAATTATGTATACATGATATCCAATTATTATATATAAATATTAAATAAATATCTTAATCATCATATGCTCAATATGCCACACAAAACAAGTAAGAAGTTCTGGCTTAATCAATATTTTTTTAGTATCGTATCAATGTCAATTTTAAATTGTTGGCTTAGTAAATAGAGTCGTCACTCTTTGCTCATTGTCACAATAATCATCTCCTTATAACTCACAATCAATATATCATGTGAATCGGTAGCTGATAACACCAAACTACATATTTAAAGAAAAGTTTGTTGGCTTACCATCATGTACAAGTCAATCAGTCTCTTGCCAACGTTAGTGAATAATTAGTCTTTACTTTTTTTTTCTCACGCACATTATTATCACATTACCATAATAGTAATATAGCGATCGGCTATTATTCAACCATATATTCACCCTCCTTTTCAATGCATTAGTAAATAAAATATAATTAAGCTTAATTTATAAAGTGCCAAATGACCTAATGATAGGTAATAAAAAATCATAATAAGAAAAGTTTACAATTCATAAATTTATAAAATTACTAGAGATTGTATAAAATAATATTCTGAAGCTCTAATTGAAATAAAGCATTATTTTTAAATGTTAAAATAAATCTCTAAATTAATAAAAAATGCTATATTTTCAAAATTATCCCGTAAAAAATCTTAAATAAATACTTAAAACACTCATATTCTCAAGCTCTATAACATTCTCATTTTTATGTAATATATTCAAAATTATGCGGAAAAAGTTTTAGCAATACAAAATCATCCTCATTTTTTGGTAATAAAAATAATATATATATATATATATATATATATATATATATATATATATATATATATATATATATATATATATATATTTGGAAAAAAAATAGGGTTATGATTCCTTATCGCGAGACAACTAAATCTCTTAAAAGCACGATGGAGTACCAAGAATCTCTCCATGACCTTCAAATCTATTTTTTTTCTCTCTCCTCACTATCTTTCTTAATTCCCTAAATCATTTCTTTGTTAGCCTAATTTAAAAAGCAGAAGGGCTTTTTAATGATTTATGATAATTAAATTAGATATTTAGGAATATTTAATTTAGGAAGAAATTAATAATATAATATTAATATAATTATATAATTTAATCAATTTTCATTTAAAAAAATATATAATTTTTTAAGGACTTCAAAAATTATAATTATTATCTATAAAATATTTTATTTTATTTAAAATTTTTTGATAAAATAAGTTTGTAAAACGGACACCTAACGATCTCAAAATTCTCTCTTATACCGACATGTGTCAATTTCTTAAGAATTTAAACTAATGCCAAAAAATTATGAAATAATTCATGTAATTAAAACATTACATTACCTATGCTATGAAAAAAAAATAAGAAATGATTTGTGATTTGAACTTATATTGACTCTAAATAAAAATTATTTAATTGAATTAAAATAAGAGCTATTATAACTTATAAGTATGATGACAATAATTTTTGAAGTAGGGATACTGATGATGGTTTGATAATAACACATGTAGAGGTGAATTATGATAATGAGGATGGTATGGCATTAATAACATATCATGTTGGTATGAGTGATCATGTTGAGAAAAAATGAAAAGAGGATGTATGATGAGGAGCAAAGAGAGGATATTATAGTTGCAAGTGTGTTATCTTAATCCTTAATGTCATATCAAGATGCCATGATTGCAAGATATAAACAATGATGACAATAAGATAATGGCATTTGAATGATGTTATAACCATGTTATTGGTTTCAAACATTAAATAAAAGGTGTGAAGTGAGAGCGGACCCTTTATTGAAAATTTTAAATATTTAAAAAAGCAACGAAAAGCTCTCCATCAATGCGACTACAAATTCAGAATGTCATCCAAAAAATAAAAAGATAAATTTAAAATAAAGAAATCAATTCTCCATAATTGAACCCACTAACTTTATGGATGCCATGCAAAAAAGAAACTAACAACTTCATGAATGTCAAGCAAGAAACCCATCAAACTCAATAGAAAAGTATCCTTTTTTTTTTTTAATTGTAATTATATTGCATTTGACTTAAATATCAAGATGTTATCACATTTTAGATGTTAATGAATGAAATTGAGTTCTACTTAAGGAAATTTTTTTATTCTTAGTTTAATGTATAAACCCCACGTTGGAGGATTCATGATTGAAAATCATACCAAATTTCTAGTGATAAATATATTTATCTTTTTATTTTACTAGTATTTGAATCTCAACCACGTACATCTCATTCTATTATAAACCCTAAATCACTTATATGAGCTTAAGAACTGCTCAATAGTTGTAAGAAATACTCATTAACTCATAGCTCCACACTTCATTGCAAAACTTAAACCTTCATCAACCATCTCTTTATGCCTACATGCATCTCTCCATACAACACCAAATATTACATCACACTCCAAATTATTGGCCTCACTTAGAAAAGTCAAACTCGAATTCTATCACTATTCACAGCCTATAAAAATATCATAATTATAAGTGGTTCTTGACCGCTCTTGTAAAAACATCCAAAACCTAAATTACTCCAATACTCATCATCAACCACCACAATCTCAATCTCATTAATTAAAATTCTAATAATACATAAAAAATAAAAAAAATAAAATAAAAAACAACTTCAATCTCATTTCCATTGAGAGGACCTCATTCATTCTCAAAACATTGACTTCGCATCCCCATTAGTAGAGGATATCTAATTAAATTGTATGAAAAAAAATGAGAAGATAAACTATGTTGATGTTGTGTGCTCCCTTTTAATAAGATTGGATTATTGCTATTAGAAGCTTATGTGGATAGGAGATTTAAGGTTGAAAGATATTGTCTGAATTCTAGCCAAAAGGACCCCTTTTAGAAGTGTGGTGCTAAGTGTACACTTGGAGTAAGTTGGACTTTTCTCTATTAGGATGGCTTTCAAGTAGTTCTAAAATGCACTATGCATCAGTAGGTTGCTTTGAGATATCACATGCTTGATTGCTGAGTTTCTAACTAGAAGAATGAATTGTAATAACCTAAAAGTGTGAGATAAATTTATTTAAAAAATATAAAAATTTTGAAGTATAACACTGTTATAGATTGTATGGATTTTGATCAATTCATTGCCTAGGAAGAAATTGAAGGAGGAGAAGAAGAGAAAGGAGAGAGAAATATCTTTTGGTCGTATTTGCCCATCATTTTTGTTATGGATTTTGTTCAATTCATTGTAAATGACAATCTTCTTACTTTTGTTTTTGATGATTTTGATTTCTATGAATTTATCTCTCTTAAATCTATCAAAAATATATTAAATCATAGTTTTTAAAGCTTTCATTGTATAGCATTTGATATATTATAGATTTGATCATTTTGAATAATATGATATGATTTTATTGCATTTTTACTAGTTAAATATGTGTATAAGAATTTTTTAGTAAAATTAATAGGGAAAAGATAGACTAAAATAGATTTAAAAGTGTTATATTATGATTTTACATGATAACATAGTGAGGTAATGTGTACTGAAATGATTGAGTGATGCAAGAATATTTGCTACTAGTATGAATTTAATATAATTAACCTCATGTGATATCCTCATTATTCATATGGTCCACTGATGGAAGTCAATGGATGTGATTCATAAGAAGTTAGAAATTGTTTGAGAGTTATAAGAAGTCGGGACGATTAATTCACGTGATTCAAAGAGAGTTATGAGGAGCATACTGATTTGGAGTCATAAGAAGTGTCTGGATGAGAGTTATAAGTGTAGGAGCAAGATACCCTCAAGATTCTCTATTTTGAATATCTAAATATCATAATATTATTATTCTTGATTACTTTTACTAATTATTATTACTGTTTTTGTGATTGATATTGAGAATAATGATACTTTTATTAATACCCAATATTATTATTGATAACATGACTATAACTAACAGATTGATGTGAGTTGAATGAATGATAAGATTGTATAGAATTAATTGAGTGATAAAGATCGACTGACTAACTAATTGATTAGAGTTTATAATGAAAAAATGAAATAAAATTGACTGAGATATGATATGTTATAGACTGGTCGTTGATATAGATAATTGATATACATACATTTATGCATACATTTTTTATAAATATGATTTGCAACATGTTGTTCTCTTGTACCTTGCATTGATTTCAGTTGTAATATTTTATTTATTTGCTTGACTATGTACTAATTATGTAGTTTTACATTATTTCTATAAATGCAAGGATCCTATGATATGAGACTCTATATAGCATACATAATTTTTTTTTCGTTGTTCACAAGAAATTGATAAACTCTAATTAAATGCTTAAATGAAAGACATATTCAATTCTTTCAATATAGATTTTGGGGAGTTGACATGACTAGTCAAGCATATATATCCTGAGTAAATTATATAATAATTGAGCAGCTAAAGTGCTAAACTACTGGGAGGGCTATGAGATAGACTAAAATCTATTTAGGCCATACCTAGGAAGATCAACCTAGACCATCCTTATTAAAAAAAGTATTGGTATAAGCAAAAGTGTTATTATATAAACTAGGAACTATTTAGAAAATACCTAGGTATATCGTCATAGACCATCATTATATAAATAAGTTTGGGTATGGAACTTGATGTTGATACCATTCTCAATATTTAGTGAATAATGCCATATTAAGATGCTTTTAAGTTACATATAGAATGGAGTGCATGATGGAGGCAAAGATATAAGTCATGTTACTAATTGAATAGAAAAGAGGTTTATGTCGAATAAACTATTGTTTGTGTTGATTTTGATGAAGGCTACATAACTATTATTGTTTTCACTCTTTAGTTTACTCAAATCAAAGTTATCACTAAATAATGGAAAAATGATGTCTAATTAAGCCTTTTTTGGTCGCTAACTATAGTCGCTCGATTATGATCCTTTAATCTTTATCGTCTAAATATAGTCATAAAATAACCATCACCTAACTATGATTCTTCAAACATTATCGCCTGATTACAATCCATTGACCACCATCCTCTAACTTTGGTCTATGAACCACCAATATCGAATTATGGTCATTTAATCACCGTCACTCAATATTGATTCATATTAGGATTAGATTAAGAAGTTTTTTTTTTCATAATTACTTTGGCTCAAATATATAAATAGAGCTCGATGGGCTATTGTTGAATGTATGAGAGAATGAGAGAGCTCATTGTAATTCCATATTGTTCTCCAATTTACTGAAATCATCTTCCCCTCCCTGTGGATGTAGGCATATTCATCAAACCACATAAATAGCCATATTTATTATATTTTTGTTGTGTGATTTTGTTTCCACTGTGATTGTTTGCACAACAATTACAACTTAATTGATCGACAGAATTAGACTCCATAAAGAACAAACAATGAAAAATGCATACAATAACAAAAGATAAATAACTTAAGGAGCTGCTTTCTGCAACAAATAAACCAAAGAAATCTGTTGAAATTCTACACAAAATCTAAGGGTAAAAAAAGAGTATGGCTAAGCTTGACGTTAGCGGGTATTTATAAATATGTTTATATGGAAATGAGAGTTTACATAAACATAAATGATTCATGATGTTCTATGCATCATAAGGAATGCATGTCATATGAAAGTATGAGTGGTATTATATAAATAAAAAGTGAATGCGTCTACTTGTAAGTAAAAATTGATTATTATATTAATGCCTCACAAAAGGTTGATTCATGTAGAGCCTCACTTAGGAGAGCAAATTGGCAAACTTACCTATATATATTGAAAGATATAGGGTAGGTGTTATCTCTGATAATGAAGGTCGTAGGCCAAAAATTGATGTATGAATTTGTTTACTCATGCAATTTTCGGTGGTGCATATTATATTATGTGGTTAGTTAATTGATGATAGGATAATGACTTTTATATGATATGTAGAGGGATAGCAAATAAGCAAGAATTTGAAATGAAAAATGCTAAAATGAATGATGAGCCTTGGTTTTCTTTTAATGATTT
Organism: Dendrobium huoshanense; assembly: GCA_016618105.1. NCBI lineage: Eukaryota > Viridiplantae > Streptophyta > Magnoliopsida > Asparagales > Orchidaceae > Dendrobium > Dendrobium huoshanense. The sequence goes on along the minus strand of CM028356.1, from coordinate 26,011,466 downwards.
ATTATTATGAATGCTTGGATTATTCATTAAAATATTCAAATAGGGAAATTAAGATCTTATACAATTCATGTTGAATATTATTGATGTAGATATTCATGAAAATATATATAGCCACAAGTTGCAGCCGATCACCACCGCCACCCCTCACCGTCCGCCACTACTGAGCACCACCTGTCACCGCCAACCATCACCCACCATCAACAGCCACCACTGCCGACTACAGTCGACCACCACCTTCACCCCCACCATCATGGACCACCAACGCCGCCTACCGCCGCCCAGCACTACCATTGTCTGTCACCGGCCACCATCCCCACAGTCTGTCACCACCACTGCTGCCCGCCACCTCCGCTGCTCACCAGCCGCCACTGTCCACCATAATCAGTCTCCCCTAGCTAGGGCTGTCAAAATCGGGTCAAGGGTTGTGTTTTTGGTCCAACCCAGAACTGACCCAGCACTGTTCGACCCTACCCGAACCCGACCCTTTTTTGCAAACGGATCGATTTTTAGGACCCGAATCATACCCACTTCGCGTATGTCTTACTAAATTTTTTTTATTTAATTAGATTTATTTAAACTTAAATCAAATTAAGATAAAATTTACGTCAATCAATTTAAAATAAACCAAGCTTAATTTAGTTTGGGCTACATGGTTTATTATTTTTTGGAAATAAAATTTACTTATTTCATAACAATCTTTTAGAACCCTCCTAAATTAATTAAAAACGGGTCAGATCATGTTTATTTCCGATTTTCGACGGATTCGGGTCGAATTTTCAGGCCGTGTCAAATATTGTCAACCCTAACCCTAGCCACCTCCCCTGCAATTTCCACCATCACCTGCTAATGTGAATTTTCAGCTAGCTACCACTATCATCTTTGTACTTTTATTTTACTTTAAGCTAAACAAAATTTTTTATAATATATTTATTTTACGCACATTTATATAATTTTAAAATATTTTTTTAAACTAAATTTATTTTATACATTGTTCTTTTATAATACTTTTTTCTTTCAACCAATCAGAGAGCAAAAAAAAAACTTATTCACAACTAATATTTTATTAAAATGTATTGGTTAGCGTGCGGCGAAGCTCTTCTACTTTACTCCTTTTTTACATTTAGGTCATTTAAGGCAAACTCATACACACAACGCATACATATAGACTCGAACCCTAGACCTCTTAGTTGGAAGCCAAAGCTCTTAACCAATAGGCCAAGGAGAGTTGTGCTACTTTACTCTTTATTGGAGTATCTTGACCACGTAAGCAGATCATCCACAGAGACCGTTCGCAATTTTAATCTAATTGTCCGTGTGTGGTACCCATGTGAATAAGCATCCCTAGTCGAAGGTTCTTCAATATAATTTAATATCGTAGCTTATCTTCATTTATTGGTTGAAAATTTTGACTATAAATTTAAAAAAAAAAAAAAGTTCAAACTTTTTTTATATATGATTTTATCTTAATAGTTCAAATATATCAATACATAGACATAGGCAGCTCACCTTATTTCTACTATAATAAATTAAAACTTTCATATATCTTAAAGCCGCTTTCATCATATGTCCACTATCTAAATATTATTTCATTTCTGATGATAACTTCTCATATGATTTTTAACTACTCCAAGTGAACCTGGCTGGATGGAAAAATTATTGCATCCTCCCACCTGACGTAGAGATACGTCTTCTCACCGTCAAAAAATTCGGTTTTTGCTCGGTATTGCTAGGTATTATTTGATAATAACGAGGAATATCATCATGTGAAGACCAATACCAAGTTATACCGAGCTATACCGAGCAATACAAAAAAATACCTAGTTTTTAATATCTAGGAAAAACTAGGTATTTTTTTGTATTGCTCGGTATTGCTCGGTATAGCTCGGTATAACTCGGTATTGGTCTTCACATGATGATATTCCTCGTTATTGTTTAGCATTGCTCGGTATTTGCTCGATATTTCTCGTTTTTTAGCCCGATTTTAGCTCTGGGAGGACGTATCTCTACGTCAAGTGAGAGGACGCAATAATTTTTCGGCTGGATGCGGGGGAGGACGAAGATTTAGGGCCCACCATTTGGAGAAACGACGTGGACTGACATGCACCATTTGTTATCTGAGTCCGTAATATTTGAAATTATATATATATATACATATCATTTTATTTATTTAAATATCTAACCCTCAAAATTTTAATATTATATTTCTAGCACATATATAAAATTTTAATATCAAATATACAACTCATATATTTCATTCTCACCACCCATACCATCCTATAAACTTTAATATTTCATTCAATACACTCATATTTGTCCTATGACTGACAGTCATATAATATTAAAATTTTAGATATTAGATATGTAAATAACATAAAATAAAGTGGTATGTATTTAAATCTCCCTATATTTGTTTCAGCATATATAATTAATCATAAATTCACTTCTACTTCTACTCCTCTCAAATAGCTATGCAGTAATGCAACACATAATATTCGAGATAGTTTTAGGCACTGACCCTTATAGGCTTGATGTTATAGATATATTTTTCATATATTGAATTGTTGTTTTAAATATATACATGTGTTTTCCTTACAAACTTTAAATTACCCCTAATGACAACCGGCAAAATCAATGAACATTGGTATAATCAAAGGAATATAATCAGGTGACTATGATTAAAAACTTGTTGTTAAACGATGGAGGTCAGAAAATCATAGTCAAGCGACGGTGGCTAGAGGACTATAATCAAGCCAAGGTGGTTGTGAGACTATTATTGGACAACGGTGGTTAGGAGAGCATAGTCGAGGGATAATCAGTGTCATAATTTGGCAATGACGTTCAAAAGATTGTACCCAGGTGATGCATGATGTCATAGGATCATATTTCAGCGATGCGGTCGGGAGATCATAATTAAGGAATGATGGTTGGAGGGATATTGCTAGAAAGATGACAATGACTTAATGATCATAATCTCTAATTCAAAAAATATTTATACTTGATATAACATCAAAAAATTATTTTGATCGGGCACGAATCTCGAGGCAAAATTAAGCCGGAAACTTCAAAAATTAAATTCGGGATCACATGAACTCTGATTTCAACAAACTTACAGTTAAATTGAGAATATGAATACAACGACACCAAATTTGACTAAATCCAAGCCCAAATGAGTCCAAATCAAGGACCCGAGCGCTGTTGAAAAGTTTGAAGTACAATTTGAGTTACTAAACGGTTTCCAAACATAACGAACTTATAGTCGAATCGAGCGGCTCGATGAGACAAATCCAACGAGCCCAATATCGCCAAATTTCAACATCATTAAGACCTTTAAATGTCTGACGAACGGTGCATGATCAAGGGATTTAATATCGACCGTCCATCCAACCACTCCCCATTCACCCTTGATCTCTCATCTATTTACAGGCCATGCCACTCCAAAAAATTATAAAATATACCCCTCATTTCTCTTGAGAGGGGACCCAAGCAAGACGGGAGAAGAGAAGAAGAATAGAAGGGAAAAAACTCATCCTTGACCACCGCCGAAATTCTGCCCGACCTCTAAGTGACGGCGAAATTATGCCTGACCTCCAAGTGACGCTGGAGTTTCACCCGAACTCCAAGTGACGTCGGAGTTTTGTCGAATACCATCTAACACCGGAGTGCCCCTCGACCATCGCTGGAGTTTTGCACAACTTTCAAGTGACACCGGAATTCAGCCCGACCTCTTAATGACACTGGAATTCCGCCCGACCTCCAAGTGACGCCGGAATTCTGCCCGACCTCCAAGTGACGTCGGAGTTTCAATCGAACTCCAAGTGATGCTGGAGTTATGTCCAACCTTGCTGAAGTTCTACCCAAACTCCAAGTGGCGTCGAAATTCCGCCCGACCTCCAAGTGACGTCGGGATTCCGCCAGACCTCCAAGTGATGCCGAAATTCCACTAAATATCCATGTGACGCTAGAGTTGTCACGACCCGACTCGACCCGAGACGGATCCCGTTCGCACCGGGCCGCGACGGAGAAGCTAACCAGGATCTAGCTTTGGAATTTGGTTCGGAACTGAATCTTCCAAATCATTAATTCACACAGACAACAAACACAGAGCTACTATGTATCATCAAATACAGCGGAACAAAACATCTATCTGATTTCATTTCCTCAAAACAATCATCTACAGAACAGTACATGGCTTTCGACAGAAAGAAAGACAGAACAGAAAAGCCATGACTGTACAAAAATCAAAAGGTACAAAACAATACCTAAACTGATCAGACTCTGAACTAATCCTGGACTTCCTTGCCTTTCCCAGAACCTGAAAACCACCAGAAAGCAAGGGTGAGCTCAACAGCTCAGTAAAGCAACAAACCTCCAATCAAAATCCTCAGAATTTCAAAACCAATACTTCAAACAAATCCGTACAGAAATCAGAACGGAATCGGACAGATATCAAATCAAACAGAATTGTACGGAAACAGAAGTCGTATCAAATCAGAAACAAAACAGATCAGACATATCAGATTAACAGAATCAGAATCGTACAGATCATATCGGAACAGAACAAATCATATCAGAATCATATAGCATATATCAGATATTTAATTAATAGCTAAATTCCCTGACACTGACTGAATCTCGTAGGATTCAGGCCCCTTATGCCTCCCTTTGTGCTCACGGCACCAGAACAGATCAGATCAGATGTGCTTATAGCACCAGAATACATATATAGTGCATATAGCACCTAAACAGATTGTTTCCTCGGATCCGGAACAGAACAGATATCAGATTTCATATTGAGCTCATTTCAGAATTCCCAGACACTAACTGAATCTCATAGGATCCAGGCCCCTTATAACTCCCTTTCATAGCATATACAGATAGCATATCAATTCAGAGAAAATCCGGACAAATCAGGAATTACTCAGAAATCGGGCAGCACAACGGCAGTATACAGAATTTACACAATTTTCCTGAAAATCAAAATTCACCAAATTCGCACAGAATATAGATATCAACATTTCAGAACATTTATTCTACTGCACAGATAATTTTCAAGTTCACAGAAAATTCCAGTCGACTAAAAACACAGTCGAATCAAAAATACCCGGACAAAAATCTTCAGAAAATAACCAAAATGTGCACACTCGGCACTTCAACAAAATACAGAAAGTTACGCGGTAAAAATTAAACCAGTCGAAAATTACGGACGAAAATCACGAACAAAACTTAATTCCGGACAGATAATACCGCCAAAAGCGACGGTTCTGAAAATTGAGAAAGTCGGATTGTGCCTTACCTTGCGTACAGCAATTTCCTCAACTGTCACAACGGACGAAAACAGCTCGGCGTCGCCCAAAATCCACTTTTCCACTTTTTCCTTCGTTTTTCTCTCTCCTCAGCTTTTTCTCTCTCTTCAAAATATCTCATTTCTATATATATCCAAACTGATCGTCCTGGACGATCGAGCTTCGTACCGGACGATCCATGAAGAGGAGAATTTCGTCCAGACGAAAATCAAATATCGTCCCCGGCGAAGGGCTCTCTGACTTATTTTCGTCCAGACGATCCTGATTTCGTCCAGACGAACCATACAGCCAAACATGATTTTTCTGCACAACCTGTACCGATCGTCCCGGACGATCCGACTTCGTCCGGACGAACCTGGAGCAAAAACTGATATTACAATCTCCCCAACTTAAAAAAAAATGTCGTCCTCGACATTATCCAGTCCAAACTCAGTCAAAACAAGTATGGGTACAACCGTCTCATGTCAGACTCCTTCTCCCAAGTGGCTTCCCGTGCAGTACGGTGCTTCCACTGGACTTTAACCATTGGAATCTGTTTACTTCTTAGTTGTCGGACGTCGTACGCCAAAATCAACTCTGGCTCTTCCTTGTACACCAGATTCTCCTGAATCTCAATCTCATCAGCAGATACCTTCTTCCCAGAGTCGGATACCCACTTTCTCAGAGTGGATACGTGAAACACGTTATGCACGTCAGGCATAGAATCAGAAAGAAATAACTTGTAAGCAGCTTTTCCAATTCTTTCCAAAATTTCAAAAGGTCCAACATACCTCGGACTAAGCTTGCTCACCTGACCAAATCTGCTCACACCCTTCATCAGACGGACTTTGACATACACAAAGTCACCAACTTGAAACTCTACAAACCTGTGCTTCTGATTGTAATACTTCTGCTGTCGATCTTGAGCAGCTTTCAATCTCTCTCTTATCAAACTGATCTTATGAGTAGTTTCATCAGCAAAAGTGGCTCCCAAAGCCTGTCTATCTCCAATCTCCGTCAGAGTCAAAGGAGTACGGCACTTCCTGCCATACAGAGCCTCGTACGGTGCCATACCGATACTGGACTGAAAACTGTTGTTATAAGCAAACTCAATCAGCGGAATATGATCTTCCCAGCTTCCGCTAAAGTCCAGAACACAAAGCCTCAACAGATCTTCCAGTACCTGAATAGTCTTCTCAGACTGTCCATCGGTCTGAGGATGAAAGGCTGTACTGAAATGCAGTTTTGTACCCAAGCCTTGCTGAATGCCTTTCCAAAGTCTGGAAGTAAAACGTCCATCTCGATCAGATACGATCACACGAGGCACACCGTGTAATCTGACTATCTCCTTCACATATATCTGTGTCAAGCGATCAACTGAATTCGTCTGTCTAATCGGAAGAAAATGGGCGGACTTCGTCAATCGATCTACAACCACCCAAATAGCGTCGTGCCCTTGTCTAGATCGAGGGAAACCCATCGCAAAGTCCATAGTTACCTCCTCCCATTTCCACTCAGGGATAGGCAACGACTGCAACAGTCCACCTGGTCGCTGATGCTCTGCCTTCACCAACTGACAGGCTTCGCATCTCGACACAAACTCTGTCACATCTTTCTTCATTCCAGGCCACCAAAATAAAAGTTTCATATCAGCGTACATCTTACCGCTGCCCGGATGTACCGTGTAGCCTGAATGATGAGATTCATACAGAATCTCCTGCCTCAAATCTCCAAACACAGGTACCCACAACCTGTTCTTACAGACAATAGCACCAGAATCAGAAATTCAAAGTTCAGGAGTCTTACCAGATCCAATCTGAGCAATCAACTTCGAATAATCAGAATCTGACTTCTGGGCTTCTTGAATCCTTGTTTCCAAAGTAGACTGAATACTCATCTGAGCCAACTCCAAACCACTGGAGGAAATCACTTCCAACTGCAATCGCCCCAAATCACGAATCAGAAAGTCATCACAAGTAAGCTGAATACCTGATAATCCAGAAGACTTTCTGCTCAAAGCATCTGCTACCACATTTGCCTTTCCAGGCTGATACTGAATAGTCAAATCATAATCCTTGATCAACTCGAGCCACCTTCTTTGTCTCAGATTCAGATCCTTCTGAGTAAAAATGTACTTCAGGCTCTTATGATCAGTAAAGATCTCACATCTGACGCCATACAGGTAATGACGCCAAATCTTCAAAGCAAAAACAACTGCAGCTAACTCCAAATCATGTGTCGGGTAATTCTTCTCATGTGGCTTTAACTGTCTAGAAGCATAAGCAATTACCTGACCATGCTGCATCAGGACACATCCCAGTCCTTTCAGTGAAGCATCACTGAACACCTGAAAACCCTCCGTACCTGACGGAAGTGCCAACACTGGAGCTGAAGTCAAACAATCCTTCAATCTCTGAAAACTAGCTTCACACTCCGGTGTCCAAACAAAAGGTACTGACTTCTGAGTCAGTCTAGTCAGAGGCGTCGAAATCTGTGAAAATCCTTTCACAAATTTCCTATAATACCCGGCCATGCCCAAGAAACTACGTACCTCAAATACCGTAGTCGGCCTTGGCCAATCAGCAACTGCCTGAATCTTCTGGGGATCTACAGAAATGCCTTCACCGCTAATCACATGCCCCAGAAACGAAATGCTCTTCAGCCAGAATTCACACTTGGAGAACTTGGCATACAGCTGATGCCTCCTCAAAGTCTCCAACACAATCCTCAAATGTCTGGCATGATCATCCTCAGATGCAGAATATACCAGAATATCGTCAATGAAGACGATCACAAACTGATCCAAATACTCCCTGAATACTCGGTTCATCAGATCCATGAAAATAGCAGGTGCGTTGGTTACCCCAAAAGGCATAACCAAAAACTCTTAGTGCCCGTACCGAGTACTAAAAGCTGTCTTCACAACATCAGCTTTGTGGACCTCCGAAAAGAACACCGCGCAAACGGGTCGATTGGAAGGGCAGATTGGATCGTGCATACGACTAACCATTGAGGATGGAGGCTGACGCCAACATACCTCGATGGATAGTAATATACCCGACCTAGTCACAGGTTTCCCCCACCCGATGCAAGAGCTCGAATGGGGTTTAGTAGATTGTGGGGACCAAGTTTCCCACGGGCGCAAGCCCCCGTGGTTAATTACATCCCAGGCCGGAGCCTGAGAATACTCTCAATTAAGGATCATACATTATCCTCTCCTAAAATGGGATCGGCACGAGGGTATAGACTAGGAAATCCTACTCAAAGGGAAGAAAGGTCCGAAGGGCTGAATCGACATGCGTGGCTCATACCAGCATTCGGAGGCTCTAGGGTACTAAAAGGAAACTGGAGAAAGTAAAACTAAACACTCAATCACATGCGTGAGAGAAGGATGGAGGTGGCGTCATCCTGTAACGCGGATAAGTAGGATTTAGGGTCCCTGAGAAGAAGGGACCTACCTACTATTTAAGGCATACTACGAGACCGAATGTAGTAGCCCCGAATCCTAAATCTAGGTTGGGCTTAGTGTTCGACACACACTAAGACCAGTGTCCTAGCTAATGCGATGCAAAGATCTGGACTTATCCCGGCCTGGATTGGGGGAGCCAGCTAACCACCTAATCGATTTAAAACCATGCTGTCAAGTCAATTATGAAAGATGGGTGGGAGGTACAGTTTATTGGAAAGAGGACCGACATCTAGAGAATTTCCTAAGTGGACCTGAACTTATGTTGGGTGAATGCCCCTAACTAATGCAATTAAATTTTAATTAAATTGATTTCTAACGCAATGCATGCTAGTTGAAATGTCAGCTCATGAATGCTTTATATTTTAAAAAACAGGCTTAATATAAAATAATTTTTAGAAAAGACTGAGTCTCCCTAGGTCCGGCACTTCATCCTCATAGGCCAGATTATCCGGACTCTACCCGCAGGCAGGGAGATGTCTTATTAGAAGGAGAGAGGAGATGCAGTAATATGCATGCGACCCCGGACGGTTCCGGCAGTTCCCTAGGTTCGTTAAGTTTCTATGTTATTTAAAACTTAAATATTAAATTTTGGTTATGAGTATAAAAGATTTTTTCAGTCCTTAAAGAGCCTAATACGATCCAGGCAAAAACAAGAGCGGCATGCAAGAAAGAAACCTAGAAAAAGCAGGTAATTCTACTGCGCAATCAGGTAAACACATCAATATAAATCCAACTAATCAAGTAAATGTCCATAGGCCAACTGCCCTTTAATTACAACCCAGGGTATGCAGAAAAGTAAAGTGGCCGGGCACCACTGCCAACAACCCGGATTTCTAAGCCTATGACAGACGCCAACAACTTTGAGTGGGATATTGAGTCTTCAATCTTCAACATCTTCAATCTCCTGGGTATCCTCTCCTTGGACTCCTTGGATCACTCCTCCTTGGACTCCTTGGATCCGTCGTGGCTTGAATATCCAAACGAAGAAACAATTCCCCCAATATGGAGGTATTGCTTTTTCTCTTTGGATATCTAAAGCCATCCAGCTCGATCTTCCAAATGGAAGAAGACTCTCCCCTTAGGGATGCCTTCCTCTTTTAGAATTCAAGCTGGATAAGAATATCCCAACTCAAAGGTTATTTTCACAACTCTTAACAATATTACAAATTTTTACATTAAATAGAAAGCAGAAAATTCTAAAGCCCTGCAAGGTTATCCTAATAAAAATCATCCCAAGCAGTTTATATGAAAAATGAAAATGCTAACACCATTGATCCTGTGCCAAGCCATGCTCTTAATTATGAGGGCTAAGCAGCTCCATCTGTAGCAATTATAATTATTTAATAATTTTAGCCCTCATTATATCAGGGGGGCTGAGCAAGCACCTGCATAAGACAATATTAGAAATCATAACGGTGCCCCCCTTTTCTTAGCTTGAGCATGGCCACCTGCATAGAACAACAGTATATATATATGACGTTCCTAACCTAGGGGTAAATCTAGCGCCCATCACATCACAGAGTGCAAGAAAAGTAAGCAAACACAGCAATTCAATTTTCAAACAGCATGCAGTGAAAAGTACGAAAAGCTCCGGCACACAGCAAAAATAAAACCCAGCGGCCTAACCTAAATCTAGAAGTGGTGTCCTAGCAAACCATTCTATGTGTGTGTAAGGCTAGTGTGGTTTGGATAGATCCTAAGTGGAATAGTTAGTTAAAATTATATAGAGTTCAGGTATGTTGGGGGTCTAAAAATGATGTTTTAATTGAAATTCAAATATTAGTGAATTAGATCCATTTTGATTATTTTTATTTGTTGATCAGTTTTAAGAACTAAGGGTATTCATATTTGAAGTTTGAATTGTATTAGCCAATTTTGGAAAGTTCTAGGTCCTCCTAGGAACTAGACTAAGGGTCCAAAAAGTCACTATGGGAAAAAGGCTAAGTCTGAGTCGCCTATCACCTTAGGAAAATACTAGACCTTAGTACGAGTAGCTAGACAGGTAGTAGGCTGGAATCGGAGTTTCCTATCCAAAGTTATGAATTTTCTAAGTTTCGGGCCCTAAATGAACTACGGTTGACCAAAAAGTTGACTTTCTAATCTAAGCCAATTTCTGGAATCCTAAGATTTTTAATAAATACTAGGCCCTAATTGAAGTCCAATGCAAGTGAGTTTGCCTAATTTGGAGGTTTCTACAATTAGTTATGAGTTTTCTAAGATCGGGGTATTTAAGGGAATTTTCTAAATTAACTAGGAAAGGGCCCTTTTTTACTGTTTTGCTCCAAACAGGCTCCAAACTGATTGGAATCACTCCCAAAGCTCAGGGATGACCTAATAAAGTGTTCCCAAGTGTTTGGAGAAAATTTAGGATTTTTAATAATTTTTAATAATTTATTAGGGGCAAAAAGGTAATTTCCACCTAGGGTCAAATTGTGGGTCAACCTGAAGTCAAACTAGGGAGCCCTATTTATCTAAGGTCAAGGGTCATATTCTAGTCAGTTTGAGATATTATGGGTAATTTTTTGACCTAATATGTAATTATTGCATTTTCCGGAAGGTCTCGGGGCCTTAATTAGCAGGTTAATTATGGTTTGTTAGCTAAGGGCTCTAAAAGCTCCTAGAAATTCCTAGAAAATTCAGAGAGGTTTATGATGTCATTAAGTTTAAATGTTGAAGTTTTCATGTCGTTCTGGGATCTATCCTAGCTCCTAGAAAACTTCTAAGTTCGCTAGACAGGTCCTTAATTTTTGTCCTTAGGGTGTCACTACGTCGTAGGAGTTTAAAGTGATGTTTACACTAACCCTCGGGATAATAAATGCATGGGAGTACAGTAAATAAATAAACACACCATGTCCTTAGATCTAGGAGAGCCTAAACTAAGTGGTGGTGGTGCAACGACCTATACATGCAATCTATGAAAGATAAACAGTAAAGACACCTAAAGAAAGGATTAGTGAATGATTGGGACTCAACCATTCACTAACCCACTCCCCCATAATTGCTCTTCACACATAAGATCCATGTCTAAAACTTCATCGAATAGCGGATCTCCCAAAATTAGGATTTAATACATAAGTAATTTTAAAACATTTTAAAATACTTACAAATATATAAACATTTAGAAAATAGCATAATTAAAAAAAATAGATCAATTCATGATAAATACATATAAGGGAGACCCACTGGTTACACTCACACGGTATCAAAACGATTTAAAAATAATTTGTATCCTGAAAGTAATTATTATACTAATTGAGTAAATAATAATTAAATAATCAAATAACGTCCCAAAAATAGAAATCTGTCAAAACAGCCAAAATCAGGGGCTGGAAATGGTTCCAAAACATAAAGCTCATCTTGCTGAAAAGAACGAGGGGTCGCACGTCAAAATCCGACTTGAAATGGCGCAGATACGAATTTCCAAAGTTTTAAATATAATAAAATAGTATTTTTAAATAGTGTAAATTTACTGTTTTTATAATAACAGCAAACTCAGACATGCTTTTTATCTGAAAATAGTTTCAAAATATGCAGAATTCATGGTAGATCCAAAACAAGGTGCTGTGCGTCGACAGCGGACATAAAACGACAAAGTTATGTAATTTCAAAGTTCAAATACGATAATTAAATGTTTTTAAACATTGCTGCTTTACTGTTTTGAAAATAATTGCACACAGACCCAAAATTCTCAAATAAAACCAATTCCAGAATATGCATAATCCAAATTCGATCAAAACAAGGGGTTGTGCGTCAAAATCGGATCGAAAACGAGAAAGATATGGTTTTTGCAAGTTTAAGTACAATAAATAAGTTTAAAAATAACTTAAGAATAATTTAAAAAAAATAATAATAATAATAAATAAATAAATAAATAAATAATATTTAAAAAAAATAATAATAATAATAACAATAATCATAGTAATGATAATAACACTAATAAAAATAATAGTAATAATAATAATATTAATATTAATTAAAATATAATAATTAAAAGTAATTAAAAAAAATATATATTTTTACTGTTTTTTAAATAATTTGAAATATAATTAACATTTTTAAATAAAAATAGTTTTAAAATAAAGAGCTCGAGAATACGAGCAAAACGAGGTATTATACGTCAAGAACGGACGAAAAATGAATTTTTGGCGAATTTTTGAAGAAAATAGGGTTTTAAAAATATTTTTAAACTAATTTTAATTAAATAAATCGGCGGCGGGACCCACGAGACACGTGGCAGAGCGGGAGTGGTTCCCGCGGTTCGGCGCAATCATTGCCAATGATTGCGCCGCCGCGCAATCATTGGCAATGATTGCCGCGGCGCGGAAATCAGAGCCAAGCCACTCATCCACGTCGGTGGGTGCTGGGCGCCGTTGGATCACCCGCTGTCCGAATCGGACGGTCGTGATCGAGTCGGATGGGAGCCCGTGCGTCAGAACCAAGTGCACGGGTCGGATCGCCCGCGGTATGACGCGATCCGAACCGTTGATCACAGGATCAACGGTTCAGATATCCCGCAGGCCATATAACGCCCGATCCGAAACCCTAGGGCTATTCTTGCTTCGTTCTCCCAAACGGCTGGATCAAATCGCATGAAATTTTAGATCTAGGTTCTACTAGTGAAGAGCATCCATGGGGGGTATTTTACTCGAATTAATACGCCCTAATTACGACGCTAATTAACCCTAAGTGTTCTAATTAGGGTTTAGGTTTTACCTCAATCCACACGGTGGATTCGGGAGATCTTGGGCTCGTTGGACTCGTGGACTCTCCAAGAACAACTTCTTAGTTGACGTCGAGATCCAACGCACGCTCAATAGACGAGATGAAGCCTTGGAAAGAATTCCGTCTCGGGTTCGCCGGAGGATCGCCGCCGGCGGGGTCTAAGCGTCGGGATTTGGTCGAGGAAGGTGAGGGGAAGTCCAAGGAACTCTCACACGAAAGTTCTCGGGCTTTGGGAGGCTAGGGCTCAAGAATTTTGAAAAAGGATCCTTCAATCTTCTCTCAAACTCCTATTTAAACTCCTAGACCTAAGGGGAACGGTTAGGATTGCATTAGGAGGGAAAATGGGCGGTTTTAGGACGTGGGTTCCCATTCAAAACGAATGGAATTGATTGGGGGCATTAAATGGGCTCTTAATGGGTTATTTTTAACCCATTATGACTTGGGTTGACCAAGTCAAGGGTTGACTTGGTCAACCTAGTTAGTTGGGTCTATGGGGATGAGGGATTGAGCCAAGCCAAGGTCCAAGTGCATCTAAACTTGATTTGGGCTCTAAATGGGCTAAGTGGTCAACCCTGGTTGACTTGGTCAACCGGGTTGACTTAGGGTCCAAGTCCAGGCTCAACAGACTCGACTCGACTCACTGAACCCATCGGAGAGGGTCTCGGGGTCTGGCTTGGTCAATTTGACCAAGTCAACCCTCCTGGCCCGGGTCTGGGCAAAATCGAGGTCAACAAACGGACCCCCAACAGGAGTGGCGAACAACTAGTGAACCGCTCGTGTTGGCGTTGACCGACTAAGCCACAGAAAGGAGAGTAAAGAGCACAAGAGTGTTACGGTATCAAAAGGGTGAAAGAAAGGTAGAAAACTCTTCTCCTAGCCTTATCCTACAGTGAGGGTAGAGTCTAGGAAAGGAGAAAGAGCAGCAGTGCACAAGTCCAGAATCACCAACATCGTGAACTGGTAGTAGTGTCGTCTCCTGGCCTTACTCTTCGACGAGGGTAGAGCCAAGGATAGAACCAAGGGGTAAAGATCACCTAAAAAGGTGAAAACGAGGTAAGGGGATTCTCCTATAACCTTGCCCTATAGCGGGGGCAGAGCAGAAAAGAGAATCAAAAGTAAAGATCACCACTGGGGTGAAAAAGGTAAAGAGATTCTCCTCTAGCCTTACCCTGTAGTAGGGGCAGAGCCAAGAGAAGGACCAAAAGTAAGGTAGCAAAAGCATACCAACTATCTGTCTGACTATATCGAATCAGCAGAGTAGAAGGTGAAAAGATCCCATCTCCTCCTGCCTATTTCAGGACAGTGGATTGGGGTGACTCAGTATCTGTCTGATCAACTCAAGACAGCAAACAAAGGAGTCACAAAAATCTGGTGCCTATTTGATCAGAATAGGACACTCAGGGAAAGAGGCGAGGAGTTCCTGCCAGGTGCTCTGTCAGGCCCTCTCTACCAAGTAAAACCAGCTACCCGCCAGACTGTATCTAGACAGCGGGGTGGAAAGTGAAAAGGATCCCGCCCCTCCTGATCCTTTCGGAACAGTGGATTGGGGTGACTCGATACCTCTGCCTGACCTCAGCAAAAGTAAAGAAGACACGAAATGGAAGCCTGCGTAGTCTTTTACAGGACATCCGAGTAAAGGGGTGTTGAGGAATTGCGCCTCCCAGGGACTCTGTCGGGCTCACTCAACGGTAAAGTAAAACCAACTACCAGGCTGATCGCATCTGGACAGCGGGTAGAGGGTGAAAGGATCCCGCCCCTCCTGCTCCTTTCGGAACAGTGGATTGGGGTGGCCACTACTCCTGCCTGACCTCAGCAAGAAGCTCATGAACCACGAAATGGAAGCCTGCTTAGTCTTTTACAGGACATCCGAGGTAAAAGAAAGAAACGTTGAGGAATTGCGCCTCCCAGGGACTCTGTCGGGCTCACTCAACGGGTAAGCTTCGACATCTGCTGTAGCCAGTGCGGTCTTGCAGATGAAGAAGGGCTCAATACCCACCCAGTCATTTCAACTGAGTGAATAAAGAGTCGGGCTCTGATGCCTGCTTGATCAGGATAGTGCAAACGAGAGCGTGGCGAGGAGTACCTGCCAGGTGCTCTGTCAGGTCCTCTCTACCAGGTAAACTCAACTATCTGTCTGTTCATTTCAAACAGCAGAATAGAAGGTCAAAAGTCACCTCGACATCAGCCCAACACGCATCTGTGTAGGGATGTGAGGGAAGAAGAGGTAAGTAAATGGGATAATTTTGAGGGCAGAACCACCTAGGGAACCCTTTCTAGCAACCTGGTAACCACATGGTAGAGGACAAATCGTCGTGGCCATGAGTATCCAAATGCTACCAGGATCTCCTAGAGAACCCTAACTCTAAACAAAAGGGGGGGAAGACATTCAGAACGACATCCCTCCAGAAGGCTGGAAGAGATATACCCGCTGTAAAGTGTAAAGGGGCGATCTCATTCCAAAGGAGTAAAAAGAACTCGAGTAGCGAGGGGGGACCTCAACTACAGAAGGCAGGACTACGCCTGGTAAAACTAATCCTCAAAGAGGCTACAGTAGTGAACCCATACTAACTGATGGGGACCCTGTAAGAGGTAGAAACAAGATCAAAACATCCAAAGGACCTCTCCGGCAGCTAGGAGTCGGATCTCAATGGGAAAACAAGTGGTAAACGTATCTGAAAGAGCTGACTCTCTACTAGAGGATCAAAACTCAAGAAAAAGGTGGTGGTAGCATCTAAGGTGTGATGCTCCACATCACCAGGTAAGAAAAAGAGCCAAAGTAGCGAGGGATCATCCTCTCTACCAAGGACAACAACTCTGAGTAAGTAAAATCTCACAGTAATGACACCCACACAAACTAGTGGGATCCTGTGAAAAGTAAAAGTGACCTCGACACATCCATAGGACTGCTCTGTCAACTGAGTCTAGAGTATGAATGGTAACATGGGTCACGAAAAAAAGTAGTAAAAGAACTGATCTTCTGCTAAAAGATCATAGTTCTCAAAGTGGTGATGTTAGTATCCTGGGCAAGGTATACTACACCACGAGGAGAAAAGGTAGCTCTAGGTAGTGAAGGGGACACACCTACCACCTGAGTACGGTAATCATGTATAGAAGTGAAGAATTACCAGAAGGATCACAGTGGTAGCACCTACCCTGATCGGGCAGGACCCTGTGGGGAGAAAAAGCAACAACACAACATCCATAGGGCTACTCTAGCAGCTAGGAGTAGAGTATGAATGTGGAGAGTAGGGGTGCAAAAAAACTCAGGAACTGATCTTCTACTGGAAAATCAAAGCTCCTAAAGTCGTGGTGCTAACACCTGAGAACAGATGTACTACATCACAGCATAACTCTAAGGTGACAAGGGAGCACACCTGACACCTAATCTGATAATCATGAGTGAGATTTATGATTATCATAAGACCACAGTGGTAACACCTACCTTAATCAGGTAGGACCCTGTGCGGAGTGAAGGTAACACTGCCACATTCATATGACTACTCTGGCAGCTCAGAGTAATTCATGAATAGAAGGTAGACTGCCAAAAGAGGGCAGTATGGGGCGATCTTTTCTCAGAAAGACCTAAGCCCAAAAGGTAGTGATGGTTACATCTCAAAACATAATGTACCACATCACTAAAGAAGAAATGTATTCAAAATCATTTAAATTGATCGACCAACTAAGTGGGAACTCAACCTTGAAGAGATTGTCAAAGTACTCTTAAGGGAGGAGAAAGAGAAATTTTTTTTTGGGGAATTTGAGTTCTTAAAGAGTTTTACCGGGTTATTCTTGCGACAAGGGCAACCGGGTTTTTTGTACTCCTAGGAGTCTCTTCTCTTTTTTTTTTTTTTTTTTTTTTTTTTTAACCCTGATCATATTCGCCACATGAACAGAACTGGGAAATTTATGCTTTTGGAGAGTTTTACCGGGTTCCTCCTGCAACAAGGGCGACCGGTTTTGCTCTACTAAGAGCTCCCCTCCTTTATCACACATGAATTTTTAAATTGGGAGTATTGGATGGTTTTGATAACCCAGACCACATTCGTATCATGGGAATGAACTGGGGAGCACAATCGTATAGAGATTGATGTACAACTGAAATTATCATCAGGATAAAGGATCAACACTACCATATTTATCTAGCGTGGGATGGTGTGGACCCAGTATCCTGTCTCAAAAAGAGTCTAAGCCAATGACTCTAACATCTTTTATCACATTCAACTCATATGAATGGACTAGGGGCTACATCTATCAGATCAGGGCTGATAGGAAAAAGAGAAACTCAATTTGGGATAGTGGATCTTCCTCACCATACCTGACTGTCATGGAGTGGTGTGGACCCAGTATCACCTCTTAAAAATCTGGACTCAAACTACTGGTTTTGATATCCCAGACCACACCTGGGGCGACAGGTGAAACTGGGGGACTAAGCCCTACAAAGGGGAGAACAAACTAACAATTCTATGCGATAGCACCAACGTGATTGGTGCGCACAGACAAAAGTACAAAACATCCCTACGGCGTATTGGTGTATCACCTTTAAGGATAGCTTCATACTCTTCTAAGCAACGTCGCGTGGTAGAGGACAAATCGTCGTGGCCACGCAGACTGCTAAAAAGTAAGAGGAATCCTTTTAGGAGGTACATATACAGAGGGATATCTACAGGCGGTAGGGAGGCTCCCCTGTGAAGTACTAAACTCAAGCATAGTACTTTTTCAAGTACTGTCCGTTGATGACAGGCATCGGGTGAACGCCATTTGCATCAACAAGTAGGTAGGCACCACCTTCATAAACTTGCTCTACAGCGAAGGGGCCTTCCCAAACAGGCTCAAACTTACCACCTCGCCGACGGTGCGAGATGATAGGCCTACGCAAAACAAGAACTAACTCGCCTACTCGAAAGGCACGGGGTCTAACAAGGCGCTCGTAGTGCCGTGTCATTCGGGCCTGGCATAGCTTAAGGCACTGATAAGCTCGTAAGCGAAGCTCATCTAAACCATCAAGCTCTTCCAACCTCAGTCGGGCATTATCTTCCTCAGATAGGTTACAATTAACTGCTACACGTAGTGAGGGGAGCTCGACCTCCAATGGGAGGACTGCTTCAGTCCCAAAAGCTAAAGCATATGGGGTGGACTGGGTAGGAGTACGGTAGGTAGTCCTATATGCCCATAATGCTTCAGGTAACTTATCGTGCCATTCTCTCTTGTTTGCAACAAGAATTTTTCTTATCAATTGCACAAGAGTCTTATTAAATGCCTCCGCCAAGCCATTGGCTTTAGGGTAGTAAATTGACGAGTAACGCCAATTAATGTTATGGCGGCGGGCAAATCTGGCAATTTTGGTGCTTCTAAAGGACGAGCCGTTATCTGAGATTATACGGCGCGGAACACCAAAGCGATAAACAACGTTATCGCGAAAGAAGCGCATCACATCTTCTGATTTAACTTCCTTAAGTGGGACAGCTTCTGCCCACTTAGAGAAGTAATCAGTGGCGGCTAAAATGAACCTATGACCCTTAGAGGAAGGAGGGTCTATAGGACCCACCACATCCGTGCCCCAGCCCTCAAATGGCCAAGAAGAAACAGTAGGGTGCAACGGATTAGGGGGTTGGTGAATCACCGTGCCATGAATCTGGCACTGGTGGCATCTCTTAGCGTGCTCCATACAATCGTGGATCATAGTCTGCCAGTAGTAGCCAAGGCGTTTAATTCTGCCTTTCATTTTAGGTCCAGACTGATGGGCACCACAAAGTCCTTCATGTATCTCGCTCATGACTCTTTTGATCTCTTCTTTACTAAGACATCTCAACCACATTTGGTCGAAAGAGCGTCGATACAGAGTTTCATTTACATAGGCGAATGATAAGGCTCTCTTTCTAATTTGAGCAGCGAGAGACTTATCATCTGGAAGCCTACCGTGTTTCAAATACTCTATGAAGGGTTCTCTCCAATCTGACTCCTCATCCACAGCAAATACTGCAAGGGTCTGATTGGGAGTAGACAAGTCCGCGGGGCACAGAGCTTGACGATACTGGACAATAATAGACACTGGATTTCCAGTAGGGTCAGCTAATTCTTTTGCTAACTTGGCCAATGCATCTGCTTTTCCATTTTCAGATCTAGGGACCTTGGCCAAAGTTACTTCTGGTATTAAGCTCAGGAGCTCCATTGCTTTATTATGATATGGAATGAGCTCAGGCTTAAGTACTTTGTAGACTCCAGCTATTTGATTGATTATCAGTTGGGAGTCTCCAAAGATCTTCACCCGCATAAGACTCATCTGGATGGCTAATTCTAACCCCAAAATCAGAGCTTCGTACTCAGCTTCATTATTAGTACGAGGTTCTGATAAACTATAGGAGTATCGTAGAGTATGACCATCAGGAGACACAAAAATCAGGCCTAATCCTACCCTAATTGTAGGAGTTTCATATGGACTTGAAGCTTTAACGGATGACGCACCGTCAAAGTAAAACTCCCAAGTAGGGGACTCCTGTTCCTCCACACTCATAATGAATTCATCAGGTAGCTCATCGTTGAGTGGGGAATCAGCAGGGATCGGGTGATCGGCCAAAAAGTCAGCTAGAGCCTGTCCTTTGACGGCCCGCTGAGGAACAAAAGTAATATCAAATTGCAGTAGTATCATAGACCATCGTGCTAGACGACCTGAAAGGGTCGGACGGGTCATCAGGTACTGCAATGGGTTGACTCGAGAGATCAGATTGATCTTATGTGATAGCATATAATGCCTAAGCTTCTGTACCGCGAAGATTAAGGCTAAACATTGCTTTTCTATCGCTGGGTACTTAAGCTCTGCAGGTATTAGTCGCCTGCTGAGGTAGTACAAGGCATTCTCCTTGCCTTCCTCATTCTCTTGAGCCAACAATGCACCTAAAGACTCATCCAGGGCCGTAGTGTAGAGAATCAACGGCTTACCTGGGATAGGTGCAGCTAAAACAGGGGGGTTCATCAGGTAGCGCTTTATGCTCTCAAAGGCCTCCTGACAACTCTCATCCCAATGGAATCGGACATCCTTCTTCACTAGTGCAGAGAAAGGATGACACCTACCAGAAAGATTGGAGATAAATCTCCGCAAGAAAGCTAGTTTACCTGAAAGGATCTCAACTAGGTAAGACTCTTAGGGGGTTTCAAATCTACTATGGCTTTGATCATAGAGGGATCTATCTCAATGCCACGGTATCGAACTATGAATCCTAAGAACTTTCCTGCATTGACTCCAAATGCGCATTTTAAAAGATTCATCTTTAAATCAAATTTGCGCAAGCGTCAAAAACGATTCGCAGATCTCTGAGGTGATCTTCGCGGGACCTTGCTTTTGACAACCAAATCATCCACATAGCATTCAACTTGCTCATGTATCATCTCATCAAGATGACAGTCATGGCACGTTGATAGGTGGCCCCAGCATTCTTGAGACCGAAGGGCATCACCTTGTAACAAAAGACACCTATAGGTGTCCGGAAAGCAGTAAACTTCTCATCCTCGGGGTCCATCTTTATCTGATTGTAACCAGATGAACCATCCATAAATGAGAAGATGCTATGGGATGATGCTATATCCACCATAAGCTCTGGAATGGGTAGAGGAAAATCATCCTTAGGACATGCCTTGTTCAAATCACGGAAGTCGATACAGACTCGTAGCTGTCCGCTCTTCTTCCGGACTGGAACAATGTTGGCAAGCCATGTTGGGTACTTCTCTTCCTAATGAAACCAGCTTCTATAAGCTTCTTGGTTTCAGCGATCACCTGTTGTTCAATTTCAACCTCATCCTACGAGGTGCTTGTTTAACAGGGACTGCGTCAGACTTAATGGCTAACTTATGGACTGCTACCTCTGGATTTAGACCAGGCATCTCGGTGTAGTTCCAGGCAAAACAGTCTCTAACTCTGATAGCAACTCGATGTATTCTTGAGCCTCTGACTCAGACAGTAGAGCACTATGAAAAATAGGCCTATGATCTGACTCAGTGCCTAAGTTTATCTCACACAGTTCGTCCATGGCAGAAGCGACACCATCTTCAAATTCTTGTGGAGCCTCGAGTATTCTATCATCGTCACTATCCGGGTCTTCTTCGTCGGCAAGAGAAACAACCGGATAGACGTGGGAAACGACATGAATATTGGCCTCACTGGACTGATTTAACCCCATATAACCTACGCCTCCTAGACCTTGGGGAAAATCAGTCCGCCAAACTCGTGCCTGCTGTAGAGCTTCTTCGTCGGGCCAAGTGGAATGAACGAGACCACGCTCAACAAAGCTCTCTACAGCAGGTGAAAAATAACGAGGGGCACTCCTGACCTCTATATCCATAGCGGTCTCCTCTAATCCTGTCTCACAGGACCCAATGGTGCACCTATACTACGGGGTACAGAGGGACACTCCCTGGGTCGGGCTGGCCCAAACGAATCGTACAAGCGAGGTATGGGATTGTGGCTACCCCAAATTGTGTCATTGTTATCAACTATGGGAGTGTCTAGAGATCTCTGACTGGAATCTTCAACTCCTATCCCGCATATCTGACGGGGGGAAGGTTGTCTGGTAGTAGTCTGACGTCGGAAGTCTTCTTCCTCGTCTGAGCTAATATCAATAACCAATCCACCTTCAGGTATTAAATGGCTACGAAGAGTAGGAAGTGAATCATAGCCTACGGAATAGGGAGGTGGTGAAGTGACTGGACGCTGAAGAATATCGATCATTTCATCGTCGGAAGGAGTCGGACTCTACAGTCAAAGAAGAAGTGTAAAGGTTAGGGGAGGAGGTGTACGAGTGTCTTGATTCCGCGGCTCGCGGACCGCAACTCTACCTCTCCCTCTACCTCTACCTCCCTATCTCTACTAGGGGGAAAGTCGTGCCTCACTGCAAGCTGAGAAGGATCTCCATCAGAATGGGCAGTGGGAACACCTGGCCTCAATACCAATCTGTGGTGGACCCTGTACTGACGAATGTATAGGCCCTGTGCAGGTGGCTGCGTAGGATCCTTTACAATAGTATCAGGTATCACTGGGGACTGAGTAGGTGG